>VXBI01004200.1:235928-283930 GCA_013397375.1 Toxostoma redivivum
CATCCATCCATCATCCATCCATCCATCCATCCATCCATCATCCATCATCCATCATCCATCCATCCATCCATCATCCATCCATCCATCCATCCATCCATCATCCATCCATCATCCATCCATCCATCCATCCATCCATCATCCATCATCCATCATCCATCCATCCATCCATCATCCATCCATCCATCCATCCATCCATCCATCCATCCAATTCCTTCTCTTCCTTCCCTATCATTTATTCTACAGGTAACAGGCCAACAGCCAGTGACTCAAACGGGACTCTTCTGCCAACTGAAACCCTCAAAGCCTATTCCTGAGCAGGACCATGATCAAGCTGGTGCTCCTCAGCAGACCTAGATGAGCTCTGTCACAGGAGACAGGAACCCTCAGCTCAGAGCTCCCTGTCCCGGGAGCCCCAGACACAGGCCAGGCTGCTTGGAGGCTCCTCCCCTGCAAGGGAGTGAAGGACCGGGAAGGTGAACACAGCCCAGAAGCCAAAGACGTCCTGGACTGATCCCCCAGCACTTTGGGCAGCAGGGGAGGGGGGGCCAACCCTTCCCCTGTGTCCCTGTGCTCCGGTGAGACCCAGAGCAGAGCAGCAGAGCTGCCCCAGCCCTTGGGCCCAGCACAGGAAGAACCTGGAGCTGCTGGAGAGATCCAGAGGAGCCCATGGAGCTGCTCCAAGGGCTGGAGCCCCTCTGCCCTGGAGCCAGGTTGGGAGAGTTGGGGGTGCTCACCTGGAGAGGAGAAGGCTCTGAGGAGACCTTATTATGGCTTTTCAGTACTTCATGGGGGTTTATAAGGAAAAATGGGGACAAAGTTTTTAGCAGGGCAGTAGTGATAGGACAAGAGGAGATGGTTTTAAACTAAAAAGAGTGGAGATTTAGATTAGATATAAGGAAGACGTTTTTTACAATGAAGGTGGTAAAACACTGGCAGAGGTTTCCCAGAGAAGCTGTGGCTGCCCCTGGATCCCTGGAAGCATACAATGGCAGGTTGGATAGGGATTGGAGCAGCCTGGGACAGTGGAAGGTATCCTTTCCCATGGCAGGGGGGTTGGAACAAGATGGGCTTTAAAGTCCTTTTACAATCTATTCCCAAACCTATTCTATTCTATTCTATTCTATTCTATTCTATTCTATTCTATTCTATTCTATTCTATTCTATTCTATTCTATTCTATCCTATTCTACAAAGGACAGAAGACTCCAGTTCTTTGGGCCTGTGCTGCACCCTCAGCCTTTCACCAGTTAACCTCAGAAAGTCAGGCTCCAGCCAAGTGCTTGGCTGCCCCAGCAAGATGCCAAAGCAGCTCCTTGGCTCCAAGCTCTGAGGGGCTTCACTAAACTTTGTGCCTTGCAGACAGACTTTTGGATGCTGTGTGCTCTGCACAAAACCACAGCAGTTACCCAGCCCCACAGCAGTTACCCAGCCCCACAGCAGTTTCCCTGCTTGCTGCCATGAGGACACAGCCACCCTTGGGCTGTGCCTGGGCAGCACAGGAGCCTCGCAGCCCTGGCACAGCCTCTCTGCAATAATTCCCCACCCATGCTCCTTCCCAGCTCTGGCTTTTCCGCTTGCAGCGAGCGGCAGTGCGCAGCCTCACCATCAGTCTCTGGGAAGTAATTGCAGAGGTAATAAAAAAGAGAAAACCCTATCAGGCCACAGTTACACAGCCACTGTGTTGCAATATGAAGTGGACACACTCTGGAGTCTCCTGGGATGCCCCAAAATTTGTAGGGTTCAGAAAAAGGACATTCAGAAGGTAAAACCCCACAGTGCCCGTGAGGCTCTTAAATGTGACCTCCAGGCTTCCCCACAGCCTCTAATGGGCCAACTCTGCACTCTGCACAAATTATCACGAGTATCAAAAATATCTTTACAACAGAGCTTTTATTTCCATATATTTGAAGCTGCTTTCCCCTTTTGTTTCTTCTCTAAACCGGTTAAAATGAGCATTAAGGGATATAATTATGTTGTTAACTTAATTGCCTACTTAAAGCAGAATCTACAGGGGTTTAATGGAAGATTTGAAAAGGGGGGGAAAAAGGAAATTGGAATATTAATGGATACAATTTTTAAAAGGAGCCTCTTCTGGGGAAAAGTGAGTTTGGGGCCTGGGACGGAGCGTGAGGGGGGAGGAGGTGGAATCAGCCCCCTTCAGTTTCTGTCATAAGGTTTTGTCAAAATGCAAATTGTTGGCCCATTCCTTCTCCAGCAGTCTAATTTTGGAGAATTTGACCTAATTAATCATTAACCACCACACACACAAAAAGTATCCCTCCTTCAGTTTGAAACCTTAATGCTATTCTTGGAGTGACACACTTATGGCCAGGACAGGGGTTGGCATCTGGAGCGTGCCTGGCACTGAAGGACCGGTCCAGCTGGGAGAACTCTTGCTCCCAATTCACCCAGCAGACAAACAGCCACTTCCCTGGGCAGAGGAGCACAGGAGGGGACAGAACAATTGGGGCCCAAGCCTTATTCTGGTCAGTGCTGTCTGGAAAAGCCATCAGTGTGTGTGTGCTGAGGCACAGGGCTGCTCAGGGTCCCTGTGAATCGACCCTGTGCCACGGCTCCTGCTTTTGCATTTGGACAGAAACAAGGGCTTCTGTGCCACAAAACAAGCACAGGGCAGAGCCTGCAGAGCAGGGCAGGGCACTTCCAGAGGCTGGAGCACCAGCCCCATGCTGTCAGCAGTCCCACCATTTCCCTGCTGTCCCCAACAGCACCATGTGGCTCTGGATGTGGAGAGACTGAAGGCATCAGCCAATTCTGTTCAGTGCCCTAAATGCCTCCAGTTTCTGCAGCTTCTCCTGTATTCCCAGAATCACCACCAGAGGCTGGTGCTGTCTCTGATGGCCCAGAACAGAGATGCTGCTCCTTGAGCACCCTTGGTCTCCTCTAACTAAACCCTAGAGATTTAAGCTCAGCAGCAACAGGGCCTGTCAGACCTAGAACTAACTCAGTGCCACCTTGCTGTCCCTGGTTCTGCTGCTCTGTGTTGTGTACAGCCCCAACCACAGCTGCATCCCACACCTGGAATCTCCAGTTTGACTCACAAACTTGGTTTCTGCAGATTTTTCATGACCTTTCCCCTGTCCAGTGCTCACCACAGAGCTGGGGTGTACAGGGAACACAAAATTTGGGGGAAACCCCCACTGTCACCACTTTCCAAGGTTTCACTGCCTGTATGACCCAGCAAGGATAAACAGTCTGAAAATCCAATAAACACAGGTGGGAAACAGCGTTCTGCTCCTGCAGAGATGGAGCAAAGCTTCATCCACAGCGTTTGCTCTGACACACTCATGCAGCAAAACCCAGCAGCACCAAGGTCCTGTTTCTCCAGGAGGAAGAACAAAATGCTGATCACAAAAGAGATGCTTCCCACCCAAAACAAGAGCCCTCCCAGGGTCCTTACTTGACTCCTAAAAGCTGATTTTAAAAAAATTTTGAAATATAAAAAAATTTCTTTCTGTATTTATTATATTATGCAAATATCAAATATCCAGTGTGCTATTTCAAATATATTATATATTGTATTATAAAATATATAAGACATATAATAAAAAAATATTTCCATTAAATATATATATTTGAAATCTTTAAGAGAACTAGTTCCTGTGATAAGCTGCTGTTTCCCTGTGGCCCTTTTGACAGCCCTGCACAGAGACCTTGCTGGGATTTTGGAGGTTGCTGGTGTTTGATGTGCCCACACAAGGGAACATCTCACAATCCCAGATAAATTATTGGTATACTTGAAAAAAATCAGAGAATTAATGTATTTCAGGGTCTCCTTGGAAACATAGAGTAAACATGCATTGTTACAAAGTCGGATGTTATTAGCAGGAATATGTATAGCACAAATTAAGGACTTCAGAGGAGAAGCCACCTTGGATCGTTTGATTAATACAGTAAGTACTTCCTATACCAACACAAGTGGATTTCAAACAACTTGAACTCAACATAATTGGATAGATTAATAAAGCAACAGAATTAAGGCATTAGATTGAAAGGAAAAATGTGAAAGAATCTGGAAATTAGTAGATAAAGTGAGAGAAAGTAAACAAGGGGAGGCATCAACCTCCCTGCTCATAAATTTCAGGGAGTCTGACAGACCATGGCCAGCAGCATCAGATAATTCCAGGATTAAATCCTGGAAACAGAACCTTATGCAGGGTTTACATTAAAAACAACACTGACAAAATAACACTGTTGCAAAATCAGAAAGTCAGAAACTGCCAAAAAATTTGGGTGGAATGTATCCTGTGTGTGACATGCCACCAGCCCTGAGGTGCCACCAGCATGCCTCAGGCTCTGACCCTGATGTGGTGAACATACATCACTCCTTCCATGGGACCCTCAATGTGTCCAGCATTCCATCTGATTTAGATAAAAATTAAAATAAGGGGAAAAAAAAATTCTAGCAGCCAGACTGACTTGGCTGGCCTCTGTCAGGCCCCCATTTCTTTTTTTAACTTAGAACTAGAATTTTTAGAATATTTTCCAGGAATTATTATAATTTTATCTTTTTTTTTTTTCTGGTTGGCTCCTTTTCCCCTCCCATATTTGTACTTTGTTTTCTCCCTGGGTTTGGACAGGGATGCTCTGCTCAGCCCTTCAGCCACCACCTCTTGAGGCTGAGCTGAGCACTGACACCTCAGGTACTTCCCAAGGTGAACAGCTCAGCTGGATCAGGGCATTTTTTCTCCATGCCACATCCCTGAAATATAAAAAGTTCTCCCAGTTTCCCACTAGACACCCAGCTGTGGTTTTCCTCCTCCCTCAAGCAAGGAGCTCGGTGATGGTGCCAAACCTAAACCCTTGGGACATTTAGAAGGGAAGGACTCAAACTCACAACAATTCCAAAAGATCAGGAAAATGTAGGAAATCCCCTCTAAGGGCTCACAAAAGCCGGGTTCCTCCCCATCCCCATCAATTTTTGGGCTCACCCATGCAAGCCCTCCTTCTTCTGAGCCCATTCATCAGCCAGGCCAGTGAGAGCTTTTGCTGTGGCTTCTCCAAACAAATTTCCCCCTTAGGCAGACACCTGGCTTGGAAAGTTTCAGTCCAAACACTTAAAAAAGCTTTGGCAGAGTTAGAAGGAGTCAGAGGCAGGGGCTGGTTGGAGCTGGGCAATCCTCACTGGTGCTGCCACTGAGGCACAGGCCAAAATGAAAATAAATTTTAAAAAACAGTCAAAAAATAGGAAAAAAAACCCCTGAATGAGTCATTGTTCGTCAGAGGAGAGCAGGAATCGGGATTTTTTTGTGTTTGTTTGGGAGGGGGTGGTGCAATGGAGATACTGAAGGAAGAAAGGTTGTTTTGTTTTGCTTTGTTTTACAGCAATATCACAGGAAAAGTCTTGCTGGTGGATTAAGCTGTGCTATTAATGACAAGCAAAATGGCTGTGGACTCCTGCTCCAGGATAGGAACACACCAGGAGCTTTATTAGACACAAAAATAGAGCAGGGCCTCCCAGCACAGCCAGCCTGGGGCTCTCTGCAGCCTCACCGAGCAGGAACCAGGGATGGAACAGGAACCCAGGGCTGGAACAGGAGCCCAGGGATGGAACAGGAACCCAGAGATGGAACAGGAACCCAGAGATGGAACAGGAACCCAGGGCTGGAACAGGAACCCAGAGATGGAACAGGAACCCAGGGATGGAACAGGAACCCAGGGATGGAACAGGAACCCAGAGATGGAACAGGAACCCAGAGATGGAACAGGAACCCAGGGCTGGAACAGGAACCCAGGGCTGGAACAGGAGCCCAGGGCTGGAACAGGAACCCAGGGCTGGAACAGGAACCCAGAGATGGAACAGGAACCCAGGGCTGGAACAGGAGCCCAGGGCTGGAACAGGAGCCCAGGGCTGGAGAGAGAACCCAGGGCTGGAACAGGAGCCCAGGGATGGAACAGGAGCCCAGGGATGGAACAGGAACCCAGGGCTGGAACAGGGACCCAGGGCTGGAGATGGCACCCAGGGCTGGCAAAGCCCTGAGCACTGGAGCAGGTGCCCAGTGTGCAGTGGGCACCCAGCAGTGCAGCAGTGCCAGCCCTGGCTCAGAGCCCTGCACCATCTCCTGCTCCTGGCACGCCTCAGGCAGCACACACAGCCCAAACCTGCACAGCTCAGGGGTTAATCCCAGCTGAGGGGCTGAGGATGGCACAGCCAGTGCCAGTGGCACGGGTGGCACAAACCAACCCCAAATGAGCCTCTACCCGGCTGTTCATAGAAATTTTTGTCCTTTTTTGATGAAATGAAGAAATAACATCAATGAGTCCTGGCCACATCTCGTACCTGGTGGCCTTGTGGAGTCACAGCAATCTCCCTCATTTCTTTTCAAACAGAACCAGGAAATCCATACAAAGCAGCACTAAGCCACGTCCTCCTCAGCACTGCTGTCAGCAGACAGAAAGCAAAGGCTTTGGGGCAATGAGGAAGTTGGAAGAACTTTAACAACCAGCCCCAGTCAAACCCATGCCCCAGCAGGTTCCTCTCCCAGGCAGCCATCATGCAGGTGCTGCCCAAATATCATCCCAGGGCCAGCACATTTGAATTTTGGGAAAGCCTTTAATACCTCAAGCTCATAAAGATTTGAATGGGAAAAAAAAAAAAAGTTCAAGAAAACTCTTAGGAACCCTTTCAGGGCTTTTTTGGGGTAGATCCTATTAATGTTTTAGCAAATACAGTAAAATAAGTGACCAGGAGCTTCAGCCCTGTGGAATATCCATGTGTTGATCCATCCACATGTGGATTTCCTGACTGACTCCTGAGACAGAAGTTCAGGGCTGCTTGAGGGAGAAATCCTGCTCTGCCTGATGGGACAGAAGAGGGCCCTGACCCTGCCCTTGTCCCCATCCTGGTCCAGGCCAGCTTTGGGGACCCCTGAGCATGCCAAGAGTGGATCCAGCAGCTCTTGCCAGCACCACAGCAATGCCAAGGTCATGAATAGTGTCCTTCCTTATAATGGAAGAATTAAACATAAAACATTAACAGTGAATTTCTTGACCTGGAGAATTCTCCATGGCAGACAATGCTGTAAAAAAGGCTGTAGAGCCAGCACCACTCATCATTATATTATTTTAAATTTCCTCTTGCATTGCCACCAATAACCTGAATATTAAGGTGACCTTCCAGCAGTTTTTGAAACATTTTGAATCAAAATGGCACTGAAATGGCATCAATTTTTTTTTCCTTTTTTCAAGAAACATTTTCATGGTGCATCACGGGCTTGATTTTGTTTTGGATTTTTTGTTTTCAAGAGGAACTAATCCATGGAGCCTCCCTCCCAAGGCAGCAATAGTTAAGCCCATGCTAATAGAAGTGCAAATCAAGACTGGGCCAAGCAACATAATTGCTTTCCAGACGGGTGAACGTGCTGCCGATGGAGCAGCCCATCTGCTGAGAAAACGAGTGCAACAACTGCTCCAAATTTTTTTTTCCAAGCAAAGGTGCAGCAACAAACCCACAAAATAGGTTTTGCTTCCAGCAGCCAGCACCTCTGAGCCATTTTTATAATCCTTGTTTTTCTTAGATTATCCCAGTGTGGTTTTTCCGCGTTTCCTTGTTGAGCACTGTTTAACCAGCACTAAAGTCTGCAATCATTAAACATGGAGCGGGCTGGGCAGGCAGGAAGGGCCAGGAGCAGCAGCCAGGCATTGCTGGGATAACTGCCCTCCTGGCAAATCCATACAAATAGAAGAGCCTTTGGGGGTGCCACCTGAAGGCACTGCTGGGTGGGTGCCCAGGGGTTGGGGTCCTGCATGGGAACATGGCTGAGCTGCCCTGGGTCCCCACCTCAGGCTCCTGCACCCTCCAAGAGCATCAAGAGAACATGCATACATAAGAAATAAATAATTATAAGCATCTTTTAATAATGACCAATTTATTTAATAAATAAAAAACATCTGCTTGGAGGCCTGGGCCTCTGAGCTGGGGTTTCTCTCCCTTATGAGAATGTGCAAGGAGCAAAGGCTGGCTTTAAATGAAATCCTACAAGTTAAGGCATCCAGGCCTTCCCCTGCATCCACCTGCTGCTGTGCCACCCCAGGTGCCACCACCTGTGCTCAGCTCCCCAGTTCCTCCAATTCCTTCACGTTCAGAATTTGTGACTCTGCTCAGAGAACCAGGGCTCACCCTGCTGGTTTTGGGAGCAAGGTGGGTGCTGGTGCTGCCCCAGCACTGTTCCTTGTGCTGGGATGTGGGATGAGCTCCAGGACACGATCCCTCACCCTCCCAGGTTCAGCTCTGTGCTCACCCAGGCATTTACTGAGCCCAGCCAGGGGCAGTCCCAGGCAATCATTAACCAGCACCCACCTGCCTTGCCAAAATCAGCTGAAAGAACACCCTTAAGGAGCCTGCACCACTCACCAGCCCAGAGAGGCTCTGATTTACTGATAAAGGGCCCATTCCCATGGAAAAACCCAAGCACAAACATTGCCTGCTCCTGAATTTAAAAGATGTGCTGGAGGCAAGAGGTGAACGCTGCCACAGCCAGAACCCCTGCCCTGGTGACTGTCCCTGTGCCATTCCTGCCTTGGTGACTGTCCCTGTGACACCCCTGCCCTGGTGACTGTCCCTGTGACACCTCTACCCTGGTGACTGTCCCTGTGCCATCCCTGCCTTGGTGACTGTCCCTGTGCCATCCCTGCCCTGGTGACTGTCCCTGTGCCATGGCTCACCATCAGGGAGCAGAGCATTCCCCATCCATGGTTTCCTGGGCACCAGCCCAGCTCACAGGGCACCAAGCTTCATCTCCCCTTTTATTAGGGATTCACTCATCAACTCATCCTTCCTTTGCACTGGTATTTGCACCCCACAGCTCCAGAGTCCTCCAGGACTGGAAGGTCAGAAACCTCTTGTCTTTTACTGAAAAAAACAAAACATCATGGAATCACAGACTGCTTCAGTTTGGAAGGGACATTAAAGCCCACCCAGTGCCCCCCCTGCCATAGCAGGGACACCTCCCACTGTCCCAGGCTGCTCCAGCCCCAGTGTCCAACCTGGCCTTGGGCACTGCCAGGGATCCAGGGGCAGCCACAGCTGCTCTGGGCACCCTGTGCCAGCCCTGCCCACCCTGCCAGGGAACAATCCCTGCCCAATATCCCATCCAGCCCTGCTCTCTGGCAGTGGAAGCCATTCCCTGTGTCCTGTCCCTCCATCCCTTGGCCCCAGTCCCTCTCCAGCTCTCCTGGAGCCCCTTTAGGCTCTGGAAGGGGCTCTGAGCTCTCCCTGGATCCTTCTCCTCTCCAGGTGAGCACCCCCAGCTCTCCCAGCCGGGCTCCAGCCCTGGACTCAGGTAACTCAATTTTTAGAACTTTTCATCATTGCTCTGCATGCTTGCACAGAAAGCAGTTTAGCAATGCAGTGGAAAATACAACTACCACGAAATCACCAATTTTGTTGTCTTGCTTTCAGTGGAACAGTCCAAAATGGAGGCTTTACAATTTCTCAAATACAGAATTTCAGTTCCTGAGTGATTACTAATTTTTGTTATTAAAAAAAAATGCATCAGTGCTGTTTTGTAACAAAAGTATTGAACATCCAAACTAAGTCAAAAGTTAAATGTGCCACTGCCAAGCTTCTGCAAGGATCAAATACTATTTAAAGAAAAGAGTTCATAAACAAAACAAACAAAAAAAAAACAAAACAAAACAACTCCAAACAACCTACGGGCCATGATAACCAACATGCAACAGCAAGACTTATTTTGCTATGTGTAAATTTCTAATTATAACCACTCACAAAAAAATTCCTTCCAAATCTAGTCAGAATCTTTCCCACCTTATCCCTAGAGACCAAATTTACCCAATCCTGTTTTTAAGAATTGTTTCCATATGTTAATTACTTCCTGTAAAAGATTAACTCCCTTCTCTTTTGTGTTAAATCCATATGAATGCCTGAAGTTCTGCTTCTGCTGAGCACCAAATTATGGGACTTTTCCGTGTTTCAGGCCCAAAAATAGATACTTAAAAAGCAAAACATAAACTTGGGCAAACGCCGACCCAGGCATTGCACGATGGCACCAATTTCTATTTCAATGTTCAGCTGGGACAAGGAGGAACATTCAAGTGTTCATTGATGCCCACAAAGAGGAGGATGTGAGAACCTTGCTACAGAAAGCAAATAGTGTCTTTAATTTAGTTCCAATTGCAGGCCCAGACCATTCAGGCAGATTTTGGAGGATTCATCTCATTCCCCACCTCTTGCACCTTGTCCTTCACTCCATGGAAGCTGCTCTCCAAACCCAAGCACTCCCTCCAAGCTGCTGCTGCTCCTGAAAGGTGTCCTCCAGCACCCTGACCAAGCCAGCTGGATTTTCCTCACCCACCCAACTGGGTATTCGTGTCTTTCTTTCATTTCCTTTTTTTGTTTCCTTTTTAATCTCCATCCCAAAGGGCCAAAGTAACCTCCAGTCCTCCTGCCTACTGAGAGATGGGGACTGGAGAGGGGCATTGCTGAATTCTGCTCCCAGCAGTGGGGAAAAGCTCAGCTGCCTCCAGCCCCATAAACCCAAAACGATCCATAAGAGTGTTTGCTTTGTCAATATGAAAGTACAGCATAAAGCCTTCAGGCACCAGTTAAATCTCGACATCACTGTATTTATAGTTATGAATAATAAGAGCTTTTCCCCAGCACTACAGCAGCAAGGCATAATTCAACAGAAATTCAATTTTTAAAGGATGATGAATTGTGATACACTGAGATTTTTATGCTCCTATGACTATTAAGAAGTCCATGATATTCATTTTAGTAAAGTAAAAATTGAATAGGGCAAAGTATTGTTCATGACTTGGGTAAGAGCACCAGTCCCAGTATCTGTGCTGATCTCCATCAGGACTGGAGGGGATGGGCCAGCTCAGATCCTCCCTGGGCTCCTCCATCGTCACTGCTGAGCTCCTTCCAGAGTTTGGGAATTCCAGAGCACCAGCACCTTCCTGAGAACCTCCCACAAGAGGCCCCTGCCGCTCTCCTGCGTCACACCACACCACACTGATGTTGCAACTCTCCTTTCCCTCAATTCTTTCACATTTCTCCTGCTGATTCATCCAAAAAACGCTCAAAGCCTGGTTTTAAAGCCTTCTCCAAGCTCCTCATCACCTATCCCATCTCCCTGGCAATGTCCCAAGGAGCCTGACAGTAACTCCCACCCGGACTGTGCTGCTGGACACAGATCTGAGCTCTGACGTGCTGCTCCTGCAGAGCCACACCCAGGTTTTGCCCAGTGAGGATTTTGTGTTCGCTCACTCTGGGTGCCTGAAGTGCCTCTTCTCAAAGCAAGCATTGCTGCTCCCCCAAATGTCCCCCTTTGGTTCTGTCTCTCCAGCCCACGAGTCAATGATCTTCTGCTTTAAAGCATCACCAGAATCCACTCCTGAGACTTTGTCCCCTGAGCACAGAGGGACAACAGGGACACCTGGCAGCAGCAGAGATGATGTCCTGACTGTGGCAGTGCTGTCCTCAGCAGAAAGGCAGAGAGGCAGAGAAATTCTGAAGTGAGCAATTACAGCCCCTCCCGTGCGTGAGGATGCTTCTGCTTAATTTGATCAGCTGGGGCCTGGCTTTTCCCCTAAACTACAGGGGTTTCTCTCTAATAAAAACCTTATACCCGAGCCCTATTAACCATGGAGGCTTTCAGCATCCAAATAAAGATGTTTTAAATTTCTGATGCTCTTACCATCTCTGATCTCTAGCAGCAGGCTCCAGATCTACAGCACTGTATGTGATTTTAAAGGGGCTGATTCACCACCAAGTTTCATTTTACCCATAAAGGCAACAAAAGATTTCAGCCCAATGCATGGAAAACAAATGCTTATTCACAGACCCTCACACACACTGGCTTGTGCTTCAGCCTGGCCCCCCACTGCCAAGCTCTTTGCTGCCTTAGGGTCTGACTTCAATCTAGAAATCAGGCCCTGGAATGACTCCTGGCACATTTACAGCCTGGCTTAGGGGCAGCTGCTCACCCTGGACCTACAAGGACACACAGCCACCCCTGCAGGGTGGACCCCAGCATGGGAACTCTCCACACCTCACTCTGCAGCACCCAGCAGACCCAGCCCTCCAGCCCCTCCACAGCTCAGGAAACAGGCAGCAAACACCGACAGGACATGCCCAAAATACCCTCAGAGCAACACCAAACAGGCTAAATGAGAAGCCTGATGAGATATGGTCCCTCCACTCTCCAGCTTCTCATCTTCCTCTGCACCACAACCACGGAGTCTCCCCTGCCCTCCCTCTCTTCCTGCCCCAGAGTTCAGGACACACACAAGTGTCTCTGCCTTCAGCTCTCCCTGACCCCCAAACCCATTCAGCACACTCAGTCTCCTACTCCCCTCTAAATCTCATCTTGAGGTTTTTCAGCTTATCAAGTTTTCCATTTGACTTCAGTGGTCTTTGGAAAAGGCTCCTGAGCCTCTTAAGGATGCTCCAAGGCAGAGGCAGCTCTCAGTTAACACAACTTTTTGTAGCAACTGCTGGTGTGACCACAGGATGCCCTGGGATCAGTGACACCGAGGGGATGTGGGACTGTCCCTGCCACCAGCACTGGCATGTCCTTCTCCCCAGGAAAACGCTGCCAGGAGAGGCAACTGAGTCCTGAATGCCAGGGCTAGAGGGGGAAATTCATCATGGAGGACGTTCCACCACTTTCAGTCATCCAAATGATGGGTGCTGCCAGCACAGCTGGAGATGGGGCCTCATTCCTGGGCACCCAAAGCCCATCCAGGACACCACAGTGACACCATCACACAAGCATTTCATGGGCAGGAGCCAGCAGGGGCTGAGCCATCTGTGGACACAGCCACAGCACTGAGCAGGTGGGGGATCCCATCCCTCCACTCCCCTGAACTATCCCCAGGTCCAGGTGCTCAGGGCCCTGTGGAACTCCCAGACAAGGACTGGGGTTTGGACAAACATCCCTGCTGTGTCCTGCCCCACCAAATGCCAGCAGGTCAGCTCACAAGGAACAGTAAGGATTTTTAACAGAGCTTCCCAACACCTCCTGCTCAGTCTCTCTGTCAGCACCACGTGACATTGTCCTGCCTAACAAAATACACAATTATGAAAAAATGGCACTGACTGACACTGCCAGGCAAAAGAGAGAAACTCCCATGCCCATGGCAGATACAACCACCTACCTCACACAGAGAAACATGGGAAAAGGTTTCAAATTCATTTTTCTGCAGATATGAACACCTATGCAAACCTGGATGAAAATGGTGCAGCAAGAAATTCAGCCTGGATGTCTTTATATGGGAAAGAAGAAAGAAAACCAGCCTTGCCAAACAGACTTTGAGTTACTTCCTGAGAAGATTTATAGGTTTGGTTGAGAAAGATAACTGCTTTAGCATAAGAAACTTAGATTTTTGCAAAGCTTACTATTGCACAAGATGTTGAATCAAAAAAACAAATTAAAAAAAAAACAGCCCTAAAACAAAAATCAATGTAAACACATACTAAGTGGATTAAAAAAATGCTATCTGATAAATTTTGAAAACCAACTGTAATGAGAGAATCCTCATTTCTTCCAAGAGAAAGCAGTCCCTGAAAGGATTCAATATCTATCACTGATTTACAAGCAGCTAGAAAATCATTCCCAGTCATGTTTGTAGGGAACATAAAATTAAAAATTAGTTGCACATAATTAAAGAGGACAGGTCACTAATACAATGCCATCTGGATCGATGGGTGTGCTGGATTCATTTAAACAAGATGCATTTTTAAGCAGCCAAACTGTGCAAGTAGGAAATAACCAAACTCCAAACCAATGAGCAGCAGAAGGACATTATCCTGGAAAAAGGACTGGAAGACACTTATCTGGAGAGCAAAGGGAATTCTGCTGTCCCTGAGAGGCCATAGAGGAGCTGGAGGTGTTCCCTGAGGATGACCATGCTGCTCAGTGTGTGCTGACACCACCAGTGACATCTTTATTTTGTGCTGTTTCCATTTTATGTGCAACAAATTCACCCAGGATGGGAGAAGAAGAGGCTCCTCACATCCTACAGCAGGAATGTGACATGTGCCCATCCCTCCTGACAGGATCTGGATGATGAGGACAGGAGGACAGAGCACTGTCTGGACTCACTGGTGCTGCTCAGACCCTGAAGTCAGCCCTGTTTTCCTCTGTCCTGCCCAGCCTGGATGACTGCAGTCCAAGAGCCTGTTTATTTTTGCTGAATTACTCAGATGGGTTCCTGTCAAAAACAAAGCTTGCTCTCCAGCAAATTTGATCACATCCAACAAAAATCTGCATAGCTTAGACCCAGAGATCCTGACTTACAGCTGCAAAACCCAAGAAAAGAAACAGGAATGAGGTAGCAATTATTTTCTTCCCACTTTATGTCTTATAAACCCCTTTTCCTCCTTGGCTGCCCAATTTATTTTTGATGACTGCCCTCGACGGCAGCTCCAGAAATCAAACACTTAACCTCTGCAAGTTACTTCCCTTAATGAATACACAGCAGTTTGCTATTCATTACAGCCAGAAGGAAAAGCCAAATCTGTTTGTGCTGCATTAGCCAGCAGGGCTGTTAAACCCAGCATGGAAAGTAGCCATGGTGACCTCCCCAGCAAGGAACACTGGACTTTTCCAAAAGCCATTGTCAGTGCTTAAAATATAAAATAGAAGCAACTTTTTATTATTACTGTTAGTATAACTTATTGCTGGTTTGGAAGACAATTCACCATCTGTGAAAGATGGCAGCCTGGCAGCACTAGAGGAGTTCACCCACAGACTGAGGATAAAATACTGCAGGTGGTGAGAGTTTATTGTAGGGTACGTGAGCTGTGACCTGGAAATAGCCACCTTTATAATGACACAGCAATTGATCTCCAGGCACACCAAAACCCCTGGCACTCTGCTGAGGGCACTGCCTGATGCTCCAGTGCTTATCTCCAGCACACAAATTACCCCACCCAGGCACACCAGGACAAAGCCATCCTGAAGCTGACATGGTGATGATTTTCTGTCCCTAAAGAGGACAAGGCAAAGGATGAGAGTTTCTATGGCAAGAGGGCTCCAGAGGCTCAAGTAAACCTCCCTCAGTCACTGTAAGCACTCAATGTGCCTACATTGATGTGAGAAACATCAACCAAAATGTTTAAAACATCCTGCTGGCTCCCAAACACCAGTTAGTATTGACAGTTTTCATGTGAACTGGTAAGTAATTTCTCTTAATTTCTTGAGCTGGAAAATCTAAGATCATAAAACCTGCCCAGAGCCACAGAAGAAGATTTTGTGAGAACCAGACACTTATCTCTTAAATTTCAGTCTTGCTTTTTATTCACAAAATCATTCTTTTGTTTTGGAGAGGATATCTAAGTGCCAAGGGCCATCCCCAGACTCTTCTGGACAGTGAAAACATCAAAAAGCTGATAGAGACAACCTGGCCAGTGAAAGGAACAATGTTAAGGGCTCTCCAAACCACTTATTGCTACTGCAATTAAGATAAAAGGAAAACAGGGTCATTTGATTGCTTTTCAAAGCTAAGAAGGTTATTCCAGGATGGAGGGATCCAGGTGGTGAGCTCCCACTATCCAGGGTGTGTTTATAGAGACTGACACACATGACTGCAACAAATAACCAGGGACTGCTCTTTGGGGTCTACTGAGAGTTTTGTCCCAGAAAATGCTGCAGTTCCTGGCAGTGTTCCCACGGGCTGGGGACACAGTGGGACACGGATCCATGAGAGCAGAAACACAAATTCAACAACAAGCTCTCCATCACAAAGCTGCCACAGCTGCCTGCTCCTACCAAAGGGGATTTGGCAAAAATACACAAATGCCTGAGACCCAGCAGCCTCTTCTGGCCTCTCTTTGCCCAGGATGCAGAGCCCAGACCCGACTGTACCCCCAGCCCCCCCACTGTGCTCCCCACTGAGGTCTGGTCTGCAGACAGCCCCAGAACAGGCTCCACATCCCTGCCCAGCCCTGGCACAGCAGCCTCTGGGGACAGAAGTGACACCTCCTGCCCCATGTCAGCAGTCAATCAGCTGGGTTTGCTGTGCAGGCACGGAGGCATTCCTCAGCTCCTGCCCAGCCACACAAAGCAGCTCCTGGCACCATCAGCAGGCAGTGGCACGTGCAGAGGTGGCTGGGCCAGTGCCAGGCACCAGTGTTGGCCACCACACATGGCCTGGCCTCTGAACTGCCAGATCTTCTTCTGCTCTGAAGGCTCTAATCTATGTCCTTGCAAAGCCAGTGCAACTACTGCCCTCCTCCAGCAGTGTGGGGGAAACATAAAACCTGGGCAGGGCTGAAGTCTCAACCCCCCGGTGCTTGGTGGACACAAGATTTTTTTTTTTTGTTCTCCAACCATCTTCCACAGCTTTGCACTAAATGGACACTGCTGAAGACTCTAGTACTTCCCATTCTCTATGGCTAAATACAATTTTGAGGGGCTACAATGCTGGGAGTCACTTGTTAAGGTCAGTCTGAACGAGCATTAACTTAGTTTTTAATGAAGTGTAGAGCACACCGAGCAGAATAAACTAATTTGAAGGGCAACTAAAAATGCCCCAAGACCTTCACTCACCATCATCTTACCCACAAACTTATTTTCAGAGTCAAACACTTACTCTGTGCTGCATTTTTACATATTTAAGTTAGACTATAGAACACAATCAGTAAGGTTGGACCTGTAAGGTCACCCTGCATAATGAAAGATGTCCCTGCCCGTGCCAGAGGAATGAAATGAGATGAGCTTTAAGGTCTCTTCCAACCCAAACCCATCTCAAACCCATCTAGGATTCTACAACTGAATCCATAACCAACCTTCCTCTCGTGACTGAGGTGACTGGAGACATCCTGTACAGAATGAAAGCTGCAGGGTCCAGCTGTGGACACAACATCAGCCCTGTTACACCGTCCTGGACACAGAGGGAGGCTTGGGCTCTTCACCTTACCCCAGCAAGGCTGAGCAGAGCAAGGGAAGGCATGAGGAGCTGCACAGCCCAGCGCACTGCAATGGAAAACACCTCTCTGGTTGTTCCAGCAGTTCTTGGAAGTCAAGAGCCCTTCTGAGAATGGAGAGCCCCATCACTGTTCCATGGCACAGGGAGAAGCCTGGTTCAGGGTGTCTGGCAGCAGTGCTGGCCTGGCTCCAGACCCATCAGTCCTCACACACTGAGTGTGAAACGCTCTGGCTCCTGCATCCTGTGTTTATCACCCAGCTTCGTGCAGGATCAAGTCCTTGCAAAAATGGGAAGCATCTGCTCACTCCTGTCTGAAAGTGCACGAAGAAAGCTGAGCAGGCTCAGACCATGGGTCCATAGAAGGGTTAGAAAAGTGTATAAAACCAAGGAAAGCCTAAGTGTAATATCTCCAAAATCATCTCCCATCCTCCACTGAGCCACAGAGAGGCTTCACAGGAGAGACATGTTGTCTTTGTGCATGGCTGCTGTTGGCAGAAATTTCTTTCATTAATTTATCCAGTTCCTGCCTTTTTACTATTCTATAAACGTAAAACATCAGAGCAGGCTCTCACACCAGCCAGGATGGAAGACACTCGAAGCATTCCCACCAAACCCATTCCAAATGCCAAAGTCTCTCACACCACACACAGAAACAAACAGCAGCTACTGGGAGGTGACTTGGACAGAAGCACAGAACAAGGTTTATAGAGTCACAGAATCATTAGGCTTGGGAAAGACCTCCAAGATCATCACATCCAGCCTTCCACCATTCCCACTAAACCCTATCACAAAGTGGATCTCAGAGCAGAGCCAGCATTTCTGAGCACACAAATGATAAATCAACACCCAAGCCCCAGGAGCATGAACTGATTTTCCAGCAGCAGCACAATGAGGAGGCCCCTGAGTGGCTGTGGGGTGAGCCACCCCGACAGGCAGTGCTGCTGCAGGGACCGTGTGCAGCCCTGCCTGGCAAATTCACCCAGCCCAGAGCCAGGCTGAAGCCACATCTTCCCCCTGCCTTTTCCACTGCTGCCAAGCCACACAGCTCTGCCACCTCCCCACACAGCTGGGGCATTCCTCTGCTTTGGGGCTGACCCTGTGAGAGGGGAGCAGATTTTGAAAAACAAACCCAGAATTTTGTGGCGCCCTTGACTGCTCCCAAATGCTCAGGACTTGTGGGAAGGTGGGCTGAGCAATGTTTCTGAATCAAACATTCAGCTTCCAGAGGCTATTCCCAGCTTCCAGACACTATTCCCAGCTGGCTGGGAGCCACCAGCACTAACCAAGGCATGCAGCAGCCTCAGCCCTGGAGTGTGCTGTTAAGTACCACAACTTACAGTACGCTCCAAAATCCAAAAATTAGGGGTTTTAAAATTTTTTGAGATTTAAATTGAAAACATAAACTTAATGACATGAAACTTTCTGCCTTTTATTTATTTACTATTTTTTTAAGCCCAATGTGATAGCACTGCACTGAGCAAAATCTTTGCTGAACATTTCATGGTCTGGTTTAGAGAAAAGCTGAACAGGCCAACAGGAGAGCAGGGTTTAACCCATTATCCAGCATTTGGGCACTTCAGAAACAGTGCCAAAGAATTTAACACTGGACATTTATTATTTTAAAGTAGCTGCCGGTGCAATTTGCAAAATCTATTTCTCCTAGAAATATTTTCATTATTTAATAAAATTAAAAGGAAAATTTGGTATAAGTTTGTTTTCACACTGCAGCCTCCAAAATTTTACTGTGCTGCAGTGTGGAGGAGAACCACAGAATGAAAAGTAGAAGTGATCTCACCCTGGTTTCATTTGTGAAAGTCACAAGTGAGACATTTATAGGATGTGCTGCATCATTTGGTTTTAGGAACCTGTCTCTGCCAGCAAGGTAAGGAAGGAGTCCAGAGCACTTAAGTGTCGGCTTTTCTTCAAATGAACCTGCATCTCTTAAAGGGTTGGTGATGGCCAACCCCGACTGCCCCACCCTCCCAGCTGCTCCCTGGAGGGCTCTGGGAAGGGCCCAGGGTCGGAGCCCAGCGGGGTTTGGTGGCCACTGGCGTGTAAATGCAGGGGCCCAGTGCCAGTGGGGCTGAGCCTTTCACAATACCAGGGGCTTTATGAAACTTCTCTCCAGAATCTATGTCCACTCATTATCTATTACAAAACATGTTTCTGTATCTAAAGGGAAGCCCCTTTAGGGGCATAGACAGAGGAACAAGCTATGGAGGCCAGGCACGTGTGAGTCCTTGTCTGTTCACCAAGGAATCCCAGGCTGGATTGGGTTGGGAGAGATCTTAAATCTCATCCAGTGTCACCCTTGCCATGGGCAGGGACACCTCCCACTGTCCCAGGCTGCTCCAGCCCCAGTGTCCAACCTGGCCTTGGGCACTGCCAGGGATCCAGGGGCAGCCACAGCTGCTCTGGGCACCCTGTGCCAGCCCTGCCCACCCTGCCAGGGAACAATTCCTGCCCAATATCCCATCCAGCCCTGCCCTCTGGCAGTGGGAGCCATTCCCTGTGTCCTGTCCCTCCATCCCTTGTCCCCAGTCCCTCTCCAGCTCTCCTGGAGCCCCTTCAGGCCCTGGCAGGAGCTCTGAGCTCTCCCTGGATCCTTCTCCTCTCCAGGTGAGCACCCCCAGCTCTCCCAGCCTGGCTCCAGGGCAGAGGGGCTCCAGCCCTTGGAGCAGCTCCATGGCCTCCTCTGGACTCACTCCGGGTCCAGGTCTTGTGCTGAGGACCCCAGAGCTGGAGGCAGAATCATTCTATGATTCTATTTAAAAATCCCATAGGAAGAAGCATTTAAACCCTCATGTATTGGCCCTGTTCTAATCCACATCAGATAAACAGCTTTTTCAAACCCAGAACTCTGTCTGGGACTTCCTGAGCAAAATCAGACCCACAGTCACTGGCAGTACCTTGTGGGGAACACAGATTTATTGCTCCTTGTACACCTCCAAGTCCTGTGGACCTTCCTGCACATCCCAGTATCACCAGAACTGCAGCAGGGACTTGGAGCAGCCAGGGAAATGCAAGGGATGACAAATAATCAATTCCCCCTGGAGCATGAGGAGAATCATTTATTTCACAGTTGCTTTGTACCTGTAGAGAAGTCTTGGCACCACATCTTAACTACACCTTGAATGCTCCTATGAGGCACTGAAGGTGCTCTGGGGGATCATGCAGTGTTAATATAAATATATTGAGAAAATAAATGAGGAGTTGTTCCTGCAAGCTGCAGTAACATCTCATGCAGTCCATTACAGACTGCTAAATTCAGGAAAAATCTTGAATTTTCATCAGAGACAACCAAAAGGTCAGTCTTTCTTATAGGATTTCAGCCATTTGAGTGCCCTTTTGAGCTACAATCTTGAAATTAGGAATAATTCATTCATTACAGACTGCTGATTACAGGAGGGAGGGGGGAGGAAACAGAAATTTGACATTTCTTTCCAGTTCACCAAAAGGTCAGTCTACTGATTTACAAAATTTATATTAATTTTAACTCTGAGTCTGTCACAGTGGGCACGAAGCATCCAATTTGGGGAAATTAAGGTCATTTAAGGTCTCCGGTTGCATTTATCATTTAGAATGCAAAAAAGTTCTCAAAGGCAAAGGCAAAGCTGAGGAAGGCAACGGCCAAAGTCACCCAAATTTGGAACTGCTGCCAATTTTAATACACTAAAATGCATTTCAGTTTAAAAAGAACCCAGATTTTAAATCTCTTCTTGCCTCATACTGCCAGACACCAACTTGCCATTGCTTCACAAGTCAGAAAGAAGCTAAAATTTGGGGTTGGAACCATCTCTCATGGCAAATGCATCTGTCCTCAAGTCACACTGGGCTCATGTGGGCTCAGAGCAGCACCAGGCACTGAGGCCACCAGGTTCCCTTGTCACCAGCAGCCAGCTCACGTCCTGAGAGCTTGAAAACACCAAGAGATGAGGATGAGGAGGAGGAGGCAGCAGCATGGAAATCATCTCCTTGAGCGGCCAGAGCAGAGGAAGCAATGCTTCAGAACTGACTCAAAGGTCATGGGGAGGAGGCTGGGAGGTGTCTCCCACAAATTTGGAAAATACTGCCAAGCTGCAGAGCAGGACCCAGCCTGGGAAGGCCCTGCTGGGGCCCCCAGCCCTCAGGGCAGCCCTGGCACAAAGCTCAGCTGCCCTGCACTGCCACAGCAGAGCCAAGCCATGGTCAAGAGACCCCTTCCCAAAATCCCAAACCCCGGGAGCCCCTTGCTTCAGCAGTGCTGTTATTTGTTCCTAAGTCACTGGGGAGATTGCCAGCCCTGCAGAGCCCACCCTGTGCAATGGCAGGGGCTGAGGGAGGGCAGGGAAGTTCTGCTCAGCAGCTCTGCATCCCAAGGCATGGAAAAACAAAAGCATCCCAAGGTTGGTAAGGAGCAGCAAGGAGACAGAGCAATCCCAGTGCCCCTTTCCTGGCCTGAGCAGCAGGGAACGGCTCCAAGGCAGGGGTAAAGCTCCAGCCAAGGCTCTCAGCTGCTCCAAAGCAGCCCCATTCCACCAGCCAGCACTGCTGCCCTCCATTCTTCTTTTAATAGAAACTTCACTTTTTAATTTTTTTTTTTTTAATAACAACACACTGATAAAAAATTGAAAGGAGCTCTGTTCAGGCAGGAGGGTGCTCCCAGGACCTGTGTGCACTCAGGCTCTGCTGCTTCACACTGACTCCTTATGCAGCAGCCTGGCAGGATCTGCTTCTTCAGGCATGAAAAATTAAGGAAACCATCTTGACATGGTGGTAATTTTGTGCTCCAGCTATAATCTCTGCCCATCAAGCCTTTGTCCACTCTAGCCATGTTTATGCTGTAAGGAGATTTACATTTTCAAGCTTCTTAAACGCAGAAAGTTGTATTTGACCACTTTCCCTTTGGAAAAAAAGAAGTTCAGTGCTTGGTTCTCTCTTAAAAATTGGCCTTGGTACAAGATTTTTAAAAAATTTGCTAGTTTCTAAACTATTTGCAAACACTAGTTCCTCTTTGTATTTCATTTCTTCAGGGAAAAAAATCTAAATCAAATCCACAATCAGACATTTGCCTTTTTTTCCTCCTTTTTAATTTAGTAACTTGTGAATTCATGCATTGACCCAGCTGAACAAAGGGCAAAGACTGTTAAATTCCAGAGCCCAGGAGATATTCGGTTACTCATTCAAGGCCTTCTACAGAGTTTAAAAATAAATAAAAATGAGCCTTAGCGAGGAGGAGTGGCAGATTTGGAAATGACACTTTTAAATTAACAACCGAAAAGGGGAGAAAGGTAAACTGGGAAGAGATTAGCTGCTCGCTGTGCTGTGAGGGAAAGATGGAGAGTGGGTTGGAACTCATTAGCCCAATTACATAATAGATTGTTTTGGCCAAATTCAAAGGCAATAAAAGCAGCGAGAGAAATGAACATTAGGTACCAGCAAAGATGGAGGAGGTGGGGGAAAGAACAAGAAAAGGCTTTTTATGATTTCATTCGTGGAAGCTTCTTTCAAAGGTTCCATTTCAGCAGGGAAGCACTGAGCAGGGGCAGGAATCTGGTAAATACCCAAAATAAGGCTGGGGGTGCCCAACGCCAACGCTACAGTGATGGGGAGAGAGTGCTGGAACACCAACCAAGGGAGAAAACAGAACTTGAAATTTCCCCGCCTTCCCTTCCTCCTGGCCCTGAAAAATCACATTTCATTGAATTCAAAAGCATTCTGAAATTTTACTAGTTTAGGAAAGATTGAATAAGCATGTAATTAAATTAATTACAGAATCACTGCTCTGCATCCTACTGCAGGAATAGCAGTGAATCAAGCAAATGGATTCAAAATCACTTCCTAAAGGCTTTCCAGTCAAATAAGACTTCAAGTGCAGCTTTAAACCACTCACAGCACAGTCCACAAAAGCCCAGCCTCTCCATCAGTTTCCTTCAGCCATGCAGGACACACTCCTAAAGAGCACGACCCGAGCTGGAGGATTTCCTTTCCTAAATAAACAGCAGCTGCTTGGAGCTGGATGCCTCCTGTCCTGCCTGCATCCCTGGCCTGCATCCCATCCCCTCCTGCATTCCCTGCCTGCCTTCCATCCTCTCCTGCCTCCCATCCCCGGCCTGCATCCCATTCCCTCCTGCCTCCCATCCCCTCCTGCATCCCCTGCCCCACTGGGCACTATTCAGCTGCTGCCCAGGCCAGTTCTCATGGACAGCCACCACACTCTGCACATGTACCCTGCACAGGATCACAGAATCATTTAGGCTGGTAAAGATCTCCAAGATCAAGTCCAACCTTTGATTGATCTCCCCTTTGTCAACCAGAGCAACTTCTTTTTCCAGCTTTTCTTTTATCACCCCTGAGCACAAGGAGGAGACGGGAAAAATCCCTCTGCATGTTCATGGCTAAAGGATACACACCAAGTGCACACACTAATTGAGGATGAGAGCCTGGTTCTCACCAGGAATGTGCCACCACCATCCCCACAGCCTCTGCAGGCCCAGAGCTCAGACTCCAGGGTCTCAGACAAGGGTTCTGTGTGGCTCCACACGGTGCTGTGCTCCTGGCTGGAGTAAGACACCCAGTACTGGCCAAAGGAGAGCATCATTCCCTTTGCTGGGGCTGTCAGAGATCAGAAGAGCCTCTTTCTCCCCTGTGGGAGAGCAGGAGGGCACAACCAGAGGTGGATTAGCTACAAAAGGCATGAGCAAACCCAGACCTGTTTGCCCAGCCTTGGCACACAGGAGCCCCTGAGCAGCAGCATGAGCATGGCACTGCAGGAACAGGCACAAGCATCTGCAGCTCCAGGACAAGGGGAACAGCCTCAGCCCCACAGCTGGGGGCAAGGCTGCCTCTGATAATGCTTAATGGGCAGGCAGGGTCACAGCCCCCCTCGGCAGCAGGGCTGGGAGCTGCAGCAGCCCTGGATGCAGTGGGACCGTCCTGGTGCAGCACAGGGATGCAGCGGGGCTGCCTCGCTGCCTCCCCTGCAGCACAAGGCCCAGGGAGGAGGCCCGTGGGCCTCTGGGGGAAGCACTTTGATGGACTGGTGGGAGCTCTCTCTGGATACTCCCTTCCCTCTCACACAGCAGAGTCCAGCAGTTCCTGCTCCCACTGCAAAACACCGACCCTACATGACACACAGTGTCTCCCTCCAAAGGGCCTTCCAAAGGTGCCCAAGGCACACACAGCAGAGGGGGCCCTGTCACACCGACCTGAGCATGGCCACAGCAGCACACACCACTGCTCCAGGGAAACCAAGTGCAACTGCTGACAGCAGCAATCAAACACAAACACTGATCTGGAGGACTTGGCACAAATGAAATGAAGGAAGTTCCTCCACCAGCGGTGCTGCTTCCAAAGACATGTTCATCCACACTCTCCATGGCTCAAGCAGTGAAGGCAGCAGCCACAGGCAGATTGCATTCCCTACCCTATGGGAGACACTGCCCCAAAATCCCTCAAGTGGTGCCAAAGATGGAAATAGCCAAGCAGGGAACACCTGTGGAGCTGCACCCAAGGCAGCAGGACACCAACAGCACCTCCTGCCTTCCCAGAGAGAAACACTTACTAAAAAATCCAAATATGAACTCCATGACCCACACTGTGTTCAACAAGCTGATGGTCCCTTCATGCACAGAAAATCTCCCCAGGTCCCCCCAGGCCTGATGTGATCACACAGGATCCTCATCTTAAAGCAGAGCGAGCAGCTGTGAAATCAGCTCGAGCTTGTAGGTGTATGCAGGGTTGAGCAGGAGCAAATACAGGCAGGGGCTTCCTCAGGCTCTTGCCACTGCACAAGGACCTGTACTGTCCCCAAAAAACGCTGTAGTGCTGCAGTAGCTGCCAGCATGTGCAGCCACACATGCTGCCCAACCTGGTCATGGCCAGCCCAGAAGCCACCAAGAGCTCAGTGATGGGACGGGCTCCAGCTCCTCACCTGACCTTCCCTGAGCCCAGACAGGGCTGCAGGAGCAGCAGGACCTCCAGCACCACCCTGGCCATGCACAGAGCTGGCACACTCCCAGCTGGCAGTGCCACGGGCACCCAGTGGGTACCGAGCCTCCTGTGCCCTGACACCGTGGATGGAGACCTCAGCCCCCCAAAGGCATTTCTAATTACTGCATTAGAAGGTGTGAAACACTTCCTTCCCACACACACTTGGCCATCTTCAGGGGCTGGGAGCCAAACCTCTCCTTGGCAGAACTAAAGCAGGCTCCAAAGCGCCCTGGGAAGGGATGATCTGGGACTCTCTGGGGCTGGTGCTCCCTGGCTTGTCCCTCCTCTGCCCCCCCACACCCACTCACATCAGCCACACGTGCCCAAAGATCAACACAGCCGAGTTTCAGAGTGAATTGGATAAACTGAGCAGTAAGAAACTGCCAAGACCAGCTGGGACTGAGCAAAATCTCCCAGAGAAAGCAAAGATGAAATAGGTGAGGATCCCCTGTGCTGACCACACTCTGACAAGTGCAGCTCCTCCTAGGGAGCTTTCACAGCTCAGCACCAAGCGGGAGAATGGGCAGAAACCCCTCAAATCAAGCAAACCACTCAAATCACAGTAGAATTATAGAAAAGATCCAATAGATCCATGCTTTGTGCTAGGAAGGGGTCGAACCTGATCTCAGTTGGCATTTACATGCAGGGAAAACATCAGCTCACTGCAAGTTATCAGTAGGAGAAGAAAGGGAAGGAATTGTTTAAAAAGGCAAAATAAACAAAACCACAACTGTGCCATGAACTCATCCCTACCACAGCCTGCAGGCTTGGCCATCCTGTCCCAAAACTACTCTGGGAGTAGCAAAGAAGGAATGGAAATCCAGCAAGTTTCATTTCACTGCTCCTTCATTCCAGCACAACCAGATGGAATGCCAAGATCTGTGCCAGGACTGGGGCAGAGGCAGGGGAGCACATGGAAATGGCATTTCAGGCAGAACCTTTAAGTAACTGTCACTTGGGAAATGGGGTATAAGGTAACAAATATATTTTCTTAAAATTCATATTGTTTATTTAACTTTTTTATTATGTAACTTTTTAAAAAAATTAACTTTCAAAAAGGAAAATTTTACATAGTAGCACTTTAAGCCACTAATATAAATTTACTCATTTTTCAATTGAGCTCCAAAGAATCCCAGTAACACAGTAAACTCCTCATGTAAACTTAAACGTCCCAAATTGTCTCAATAAACCATCAGACACAGTAATAATGTAGCAGCCACATGTAGCTCTGGGCACTAACGTTTTATGGGAACAACCCTAAGATATCGAGGTAGAGTGTGCTTTATTTCAAAATTCAAGGAGGCAAAACCACCACATCCAGTGCTCAGGACCAGCAGTCCCTGTCCCATGGAGAAGCAAAGGCAGACCCAGGCTCTGCCAGGCTGACAACACAGTGTCAGAAATTCTCATTGTAACAGAAAACCCAGCTGGTTCATTCACAGCCATCCCCACGGTATCACAGCAAACAGAGCAGAGTTTTCTCAGAAATTACTGTGCTCCCTGGTGAAATTAGGTGCTGCCCTCCATTGTCACTCTGCTGATAAAGAAGTTTCACATAAAAAACCCCAGCATTTCAGGGAAGCTGCACATTTGCCTGATTCTGGGATTTTACCCTTTTTCCTGAGGTGGTGTGCTGGTCAAGGGCACACTCCAGCACAGCTCACTGGGGTCAGACAGCTGCTTTCACCTCATTTCCTGTCACCAACCCTTTGTACCCCCGGTGAGCCATGCCTTGGGAAACCTCTGCAAATTTTGGAAGAAACGGAGCATAAGAGCTGGAGCTGCCCAGCACATCCTTGTTCCAGTCCCTTGGGACAGGACAGGTCAGACCACAGGACATCAATGCCCCCTCATCCACAGACTCTGGATTCCTGGTGGCACTCCAGGACAGGAGTACTGGGATCCTGCTTTGGGGTCAGGCTGCCCCACACAAGCCCCTGCTCAGACCCCACAGCTCTGTGTGAGCTGGACTGGCCAGGCACTGAGGGAGCTGCTCAAGAACCGCATCTGTGAGCAAACAGAATCACTCAGACCAACATCCAAAGGGTGCAGCAGGGCTGCAAGGCTCCTGGAGAGGGCAGAAGGCTGGAAAGGGCAAAGGGAACGAGCCTGAGGGTTTCCATGTGCCTTCTCAGGAGCCTTCTAGGACTGCCCTGGAGCTCAGACCTGGCACAAGAGCCCTGCACGCATTGCAGGGGGGAGCAGTAAGATGGCACACATTTTCATATAGCACATACTAAAACAGAATTCTCCATTTGGCTTCATCCTAAGAGGAAGGTCCACCTACTTCTTGGAAAGCAAGGGCTCCAATGGCCACTGTATGGTCCCAGCTGCAAGGCAGGAGCTCCCCAAGTCTTCAGGCATAAAACACAGCTATTGAGGTAAAAATCCAGGGGAGGGCTGGCAGCAGCTGGAAGGGTGAGTGCACTGCTCGGGCGTGTTTGTGTGCCAGGGCCCAGAGCCATGATGGGAGCTGGCACGGGGTAGGGCACGGCAGGGGGGACATGGCACTGCTCCAGGGCTCAAAACCCAGCTCCTGCTCCTGTCCATGGTTCTGGCAACCCCGGGAATGGTTTATTCTTCAACTACTTGTAACCAAGCTAGACACTGTGACTCAAGACAGTGCCCAGCTCCACCATACCTGACCTCAGCCAGCAGTGCTGAAGAGCTGATGCTGCACAAGCCAGAGCCACTGCTACCAAGTCGTGCCAGAAAGCAGGGTCAGACCCCATTGTGACCACAGAGGGATGACAGCTCCAGATTTGGTGCTGAGCTTGAATCATACCATGCCTTAAATCATATGGGGGAACAGAGCCGAGCCCTGAAGGGACCTGAGGCTGCAGCAACATCCCCCCAGGTCACAGCAACCCCACGAGCTGCCCTAGTGCAGGTTCAGCCACGTCCACGTGAGCTGCTGCCTACACTGCAGGGAGAGCTGCTGAAGGACACTTCTCCCTTCACATCCATACCACTGCTGAACTTCAGTGCTCTGGTTTTAATGCCACAGTCCTCATCCCCTTACAGCACAAGAGGTGAGCCCCTGAGTGGCTGCAGTGGTTGATGGCACCGTGTGCTGCCTTCCTTCTCATACCCATCCTGCTCCTCCTGTTTCCTGCTCCCCACTCACTGCTCCCCTCCACAAGCCAAGTTACTCACCACCCTGGCACAAAGCCCTGCTTGCTTTTTTTTTTTTGACGTGCTTTTCCAAGGTTAGGGACATAAATCAGCCCCCAGAAGGCTCCAGCGAACACAAGCCCGTGCTATCAGCAGCTGATGACCACAGACAGAAGGCAGAGGACCAGCACTTTGGTCTTTGGCAAGAGCGTGTTCTTGGCCAGGCTCCCTTTCCCATCTTTCAGGCTCTGTTTGCCACCCACTCCTCCCTTCCCCAGGATGACTCTCAGTGTCGTTAACATCCAACAAACGAGGGCTGAGGGAGTTCACACCTCCAGTTATTCACTAACGCTGCCGGCAAACTCGAGACTGTAACGTGCTGCTCTGCCTCCAAACTGCGCTTGGAAAATCCTCCTCATAAAAAGCACACAGCTATTTTTAAAGGAAATCCTGGATGCCTCTGAATGTGCAGGCAGCAGGCAGCCACAAAGGTAGGCCAAGCCAAGGAGTGTCTGGGCTGGATCTGGTTAGTCTGACACCACATCTGCAGCGCTCCGGCGGCCGCGGCCAAGCGGAGAACGAGGCTGCAGCGCCGGCCAAAGCCACGGTGCTGCCACTGCGTGCCAAAAGACACAGGAACACGGCCAGGAGCATGGCAGGGGGATCTCAGGGGATGCAGCAGCTGCTGGTGGTGGTCAGCACGCCCTGCCAGGCACAGCACGGTGCTGGCAGCTGTTGTGACCCCGTGCACGTCACGTCCAGCAGCGCACCTGAGGGCGGGTGTGGGTCCTGCGCTTGCTTTCAGCGGAGTTGATGCAACCAGGTCAACCAGTGAAGGCTCACTGGAGTGAGAACTTCACTGAAAATTGCATTACTCAGCCTTTAAAGGCTCCAAACAATCCTTTCAAGGAAGAACCAGTGAAGAAAAAGGATTAATTTCTCAAAGTTCAAAGGACAGAATTTATTTTTGGAAATAACGTTTCTCTACAAATCCTGCAACTGAGACAGATCAAAACCAGCAACACCTCGAACTAAATCTGAAGGACAGGGCACTTGGAATATCTCTCTAAAAAAACAGAGGAATGACAGAACAATTCATGGAGAGCACCTTAGGGAACATCTTGGTCTCATCCACCACTACTTCTTCAGGCAGCAGGTCTACACAACTACCTCTCTGCCAGGACCTGAGCAGAGCAAGGGCTCCTGAGTGGATGAGTCCCGACAGTGTCCTGCATCCCATTCCCACTTGCCATGGTCCCAAAGGTTTATTAAGAGATTCCTTTCAGGCACCCCTTACTTCCCCCTCCACTGACATTTGTGCTGATGTCACCCAACCACAGTGCGTGGGGACAGAGAAGCTGGGATTTGAGAACAGCTCCAGCACCGGCACAGCTTGGTGCAGTAACATCTCATCAACAAACCCTTCCCTTCACCAGGACTTCTTGCTTTTATCTCCTCTTTGTCTGGGCTGGTGGCTCCATGACTCCATAGACCTCTTTTTCTTTTCCAGTACAAGATGCAACTTCTTTTGCTGCCAATTAGATCTGCTGATGAACTAAAGCTTCTCCTCAAGAGCTACACTACTTTTGCACAAATATCTCCCACATATTGGTTTTGGACTTTAATTTAACTTTTCTCCCTTTGAATCAAATTACCATTTTCTTCTGATCATAATTTGGTTGGATGAAATATAAAGTTAGAGGATATCAGATTTGAGGGGAGAGGAAAGCAAAGCAGAGCACAACAACAGACATGGTGCACTCCTCTTGCTTTATTTCCCATTCAGCCCCACAGACACCCTGCTCTCATTAGCACTCAATGCAGGTGAAAATAGAGAGGTTTAATATTAAAACAGCATGGCCACATGAAAACATCCACCTGGACTTGTTGGAACTTGCCCAATATCACTCCCGAGCTCCTTCTCTATACAAGGAGCTTTTTCACTCCTAAGACTGTAACTCTTATCTGAGCTAATAACATTCAGTACAAAACCTCTCAAATACCATTTGAAAACTTAAGTATTCAATAATTAAGACATTTCTCCATTCCATCAGAAATGTAACAGCTTAAAGAAGACCATCCTGCTGCCATCATGGAACAGGCTGACCAGGTCTGCTGGTTCTACCTGAGCCCCAAGTTGTGAATCCAGGGGCTGCTGCTCTCCCACCCTACGATCTCATTTATGCCAAGGAAGAGTCCTGCTACTTCACTGCCTGCAAGGCAAGGAAGGGCTGTGCAAGAAGAACCAAGAGGCCCTCTCAGGGATAAGGACAGGGCGTGTAGGGCTGTGCAGAGTGGCACCAGCGCTGGGCACAGCTGGACACCTCATTCAGGCCGATGGAGTTGGCAGCCCCCAGCTGCACACACAGGCAGGGCTGTGGGCCTGAAACGCTCTGTGCAACTGGTGTGAAGCTCCAAGGGACAATCCTAATGTAGGAACAATGGATCTGGTGGCATTCCTGGCCAGGCAAATTCCAGCCTCCAGTGAGGATGTGACATGGGCACGTGGCGCTCACTGACACGGAAAGCTGCTCCTCTGGCGAGGCACTGCCCATGCAACCACAGCTCCCTGGGAGAGCCCTGCACAGCCACACGCTGCAGCTGCTGGGGTCACTGCTCATTTCCTCCCAAACTTGTTGAAATCCACACTGTGGGGGCGGCTGGGTGAAGAGCAGGCGTTCAAACTCCAGAAATGCCTGTGAGCACACAGAAATGAGGCACGTTGGTGGAACCAAGAGGAAGTGTCCACTGCTGGGAAAACCTCCCTGCCCCAGGCTGTGACAACTGATCTAGCATGGGAACAACTGGAATCAATCCTTACAAACACAAAAACCAGAACAAAACAAGATCTCTTGGCATTGCTGATCCTACTCTCCAAACCAGGGTAAGCAGGTGGAGGGGAGCCCATCTGCCCCTGCATCAGCCACCAGAAGAATCCTGAGTTTTCCCAGCCTGCTAAAGTCAACCCATTTTTCTAAAGGAAACCTTAACCACAGTGGGATATCAAGATACAAGACTGCTTTTAATTACATATACAAAGGAGTCCATAACACTCCAGCTCTCTGAAAGGGCAGCTTGCTGAGAAAAGCAACTCTGATCAAAGCAGGAAAATCTACATTGGGTGAGCTTAGCTAGAAACTGCATAAATTTTCCCAAGGTTTTTATGCACAAGACTCATGAACTTCCCCAGAATGTGTTTTAGTTGTGGCATTATCTTTCCTTCTGATTTTAGCACCTGCTGAACTTAGAGAGGGATTTGTCCCTCTGTGTTCTGCACTCATGAGGCCACCCCATGAGTCCTGTGTCCAGTTCCCCACATCAAGAAGGAAATTCAGGGGCTAGAGTGTGTCCAGGAAGGCAATGGAGCTGGGAAAGGGGCTGGAGCCCCAGGAGAGGCTGAGGGAGCTGTGAAGGGGCTCAGCCTGGAGAAAAGGAGGCTCAGGGGGGCCCTTGTGGCTCTGCACAACTCCCTGACAGGAGGGGACAGCCGGGGGGGTCGGGCTGTGCTCCAGGGAACAGGGACAGGAGGAGAGGGAACAGCCTCAGGCTGGCCAGGGGAGACTCAGGGGGGACATCAGGACAAATGTCCTCATGGAAAGGGTTGTCAAGCATAGGAATGGGCAGCCCAGGCAAGTGGTAAAGTCTCCATCCCTGGAGATGTTCAAGAAATGACTGGACGTGGCACTCAATGCTCTGCTCTGCTTGAGAAAGTGGTGACTGGTCAAAGGTCTTCTTCTGGAAAAGGTCTCTTCATCTGAGACATCTTCTCCAACCTGACAGTCATGAAGGTCATCAGAGAAAGCTTCAGGCCTGGCTGTGGCACAGGGTCACCCCCACATTCACAGGTGAGTGCAGCAACAAGGCATTTCTGTCGTGCAACACGAAGACTTCAAGGCTCCTGGCAAGCTGCACAAACCTTAGTTTAAAAACAGCATCCCCAGAGTGTGAAGGTGCCCAGGTGTTCTGCAGCTCCCTTTGCTGATCAGAGCTCCCAGCACAGCCACAAGCTGGGTCCTGGACACGGATGTGCCAAGCACCCACTGGAGGCACAGCCCCAGCCAGAGGCATCCAATAGCTCATTTACAAACGTGCTGTTCTCAGATCTCCTGCTCCAATCCCTGGCGTTGTCTTCAGTGGACAAGTTTCCTCTGCTAGCTTCTGTCTGCTCTGAATATATCTAAAGAACTCTTTGAAGTCAAAATATTCTTAGCAATTAGATCTTCTCTATTTCTTTTTGCCTTCCTAATTATCCTTTTAACTGCCTTCTGCTTATTTTAATAGATCTTCCTATCCTCCTCCTTACCAGACTGTTTATACTTTTTAAAAGCCTACTGCTTACTGCTCCTAATACTGTTTACATCTTTACTCAGCCACCTCAGCTCAGTTGCTGCTTTTTTTGCCTGATTTCAGAGTCAACCAGGGGAAATTTCCTCTCTGATCTCTGCAGCAGTTTGTAAATACCTCCCATTTTGTCTACAAGAGGTTTTCTACAAGAGGTTTTCTACAATAGGTTCCCTTTTCCACAACAGGTTTCCTCTTGAGAGAGGGAATGGAGCCCAGGTGCTAGACCACAAGTGCTTCCATAAAAATCCATATTCTTCTATATTGCTCTAAGCACTCTTCTCTCTGCTGCTTAGCCTATTGCTTTTGCATTAGGAATATAAAGCCGATTATTTAATGACTGAGTCTCATGTGTTCCCTAACTACCTTACTCATTATCATTTCCTGCCTCAAAAAGTAAACAAATACCCTTTTGTGCTCAATGTTACAGGAGATTACCTAGGAATTTCTTTAGTTAAATCTCTACTAGGCAGGGGAAACCACCTGGAAGTACTTGGACTTCATGCAGGCGTGTGGGTGATGGTCTGGAGGGTTTGGACTATGCTGTAGGGTTTGGAAGTGAGAATAATTTAGGGTCCATTTGGTGGAACCTACAGAATAAATTAAAGGGAAGCTGACTCAATATTTCCTCTGTTCCTTATAATCCTTCCCCAACCATCTGCTCCCAGACACTGGGAAACAGGACACCAAAACAGAGACAGAAAGTGGGATCTTTTGTGAAGCCACAGAATGTCCATTCTCTACACCCTAACACAGCTCTGCCCTGGCTCACTGCTCTGAACCCTGAAGCACTTATTCCACAGACACAGAGAACAGGCACCAGCTCCAACATGCTACACCCACAGCTCCCCTTGGTAGCTTGTTCTAACAGCCAATCTGGCCTGCTGCTCAAAATTTCCACCTCCTACTTTTAAAATTATTTTTTGCTTCTTCATTTTGTCATCTCAGTATTTGGATCCTGCTTCCAGGAATTGTTTCTTGCTATGCACTTTGCTAAAACCAAGGGCTCTGCTACCTGCTTTTTAAATTTTCTGCTTTTTAAACCCAAGGAGAACTGGCTCCATGAAGATAAAAATCAACAAGTGAGTTTTTTTTTGGCAGAGAGTTTCCCAAAATATGAAGCACGTCCCCAAATGTTTAAGAACAAACACTAATGAGTATTTCCTTTGACTCCTCAAACTGCTTCACTCCACTCACATGTTCTGTGTCTTCTCCAACTTTCCAACATCTCTTAAGGAAATGAGGGAACTGAAAATGGAGGTAATGTATTAAAGCACAGGCAAGAGAAGAGCTGTTCTCACACAGCTCCCTCGCTCTGCACAACCGTGGCTGGCATCCCCCACTCCCAGACTCACCCTGCAGCATTTGTCCCTTTCCCACCCCAAAGCCTGCTTTGGCATTTCTGCTCCTCTCTGGTCTCCCCATACCAAAAGCAGATGCAGTCCCAACCCTCCAGGTGCACAATCCCAAGATTCCTATCAAAGTTCATCCGATGGAGATGACTCCATAATCCAAATCCCTGTGGGCAGCTGCAGTCCCTCCTTCCTCACCACCACTGCCAGTGCCTGTGGTCATGCCAGACTCTATTAGCAGCCTGCTTCACACCAGTTTATGGTTCCACAGGGCATTTTGGGGAATGACACAAAACCAGATGTTTTGCCAGCTCAGGACACGCTCCCTCCATCCCTGCTGCTGGAGAACAAATCCAGTCTGACACTCCCAGCCACTCCTCCCCTAGGCTCTCACCCCCACACTGGCCAGGCTAAGGCAGTACAACAGCAGCACCCACCAAATCCTCTGCAACATTCTCACTTTATCCAAATCTTACAGGAGGAAAGAAGACAGAAGGCCAAGGGGCAAACCTGGCAGGAGTGTCCAGGGAACCTCATCCCAGGGGCCAGCTGGACACCCTGCCTGCAGCTCCTGAGCACACAGGCTGAGAGTGGATCATTCCTCCTCCTTACAAATAGGGAACAGCAATATTTATTAAACATGTCTAGTTTTTCTGCTTTATTATGCATTTTACCTCTCCTCAGCCGTGATAAGTCTACACAAACCATTATTAGAATTTCTTTTGTTCCTAATACAAATACTTTCTTACTGTTCCTAGCACTGACAGTCACAGATTTTTTTTCCCCTTGTGTTTTTAACTTCCTTTATCCATTTTCTGCACTTGATAACTTCTAACTCAAGGATAACTGTCATCTCTTCCTCTTAATATTCCTTTTTTTTCCTTTTATTCTGTTTTAATTCTCCCCAGCACCGTGCTGCCCTGCTCACAGAAGCTCAGCCTGCAAGGAAGGGAGGGGAGGCAGGAGAGGGGGATCAGGGTCCTGCCCTACACCAGCTGCACCCTACATGGAGGCCAATTCAAAGCCCAGATTATGGCTCTCACTTCATGGCAGAGACCACACTTTGCTAAAAAGCACCTGCAAATGGCACAGAGGACAGCAAAGCCTCAAAACGTGAAACTCAGTCCCACTAGGCCCTACCTGTAACCAGGCTGCAGGGTGGGAGCTGAGGAGGGCTTGAGTCAAAAGGAGCCCCTCTGAGAAAGCCAGACCCCGTCAAAACCAAAGTGAAAACAGATGCCAGCATATAAAACCTATTTAAACTAAAGCCTGAGAAAATCAAAGTTACAGGAATGTCCAGTGTAAGTGAAGCATTTTCTATTGATGAGGTCATAAATGTATCCATGAAGAGCTTCATAAAATTTCAGGTAGGAGAAAAAAGATTCAAGGCATTGCAATCCATACCCAAATTACATAGGAATGAATGATGGAGCTATGTTGACAGAGAAGCAACGTGCAGCCCAATAAAGGAAAGAAGATTATTATGACAGGAGGTAGCAGAGAACCCTGATGGACTGGGAGCCCATCCCAGAAAGGCAGAGCACGGAGGGATACACAAAATGCCAAGGAACACCAGAGAGGCTGCAGGTCTCTGCCAAGGCAGGAAACACAATTTCAGTCAGAGGAGAATTCAGATAATCCCATAGAGACTTACAAATGTGAAAGCCAGTTTGATGCAGCAATGATGCTCAAGATCCCACACAGGACTTCTGTCTCCAGACTGTGTCCCCAGACACGGCACAAGGAATTCCAGACTGGTTTGGGGTGGAAGGGACATTAAAGCCCATCCAGTCCCACCCCTGCCATGGCAGGGACACCTCCCACTGTCCCAGGCTGCTCCAGCCCCAGTGTCCAACCTGGCCTTGGGCACTGCCAGGGATCCAGGGGCAGCCACAACTTCTCTGGCAAATCCATCCCAACTGCTCCCCACCCTCCCAGGAAACAATTCCTTCCCAAAATCCCATTTAACCCTGCCCTGGGCCAAGAGTGAAGCCATTCCTGTGTCCTGTCCCTTCCCATGGGTCTCCAAGGGTCTCTCTCCATGTTTCTTGCAGGCTCCCTGGAAGGCCACAATTAGGTCACCCCAAAGCCTTCTCTTTTCCAGGCTGAACAATCCTAATTCTCTCAGCTTCTCCACACAGGAGGAACCATTCTATGATTCTATAAACAGGAGAATTTGTTAAGAGTGTTAACAGAGCAGCTAAAAGGCCTTGCAGGTGAGGTGGAAAACTTGGAGATGATTATCACCTACCAAAGGGGGTTTGTTAAACAAATAATCATAGTTTAACAGCAGAGTAGAAAATGCCATTAGAAAGAAATAAAAAGACACCCTCAGAAAGAAATCCAAATTAGGAGACTATAAACTCAAGGAAGATACACTTTAAGCCATAAAAAAGTCTAGATAAAAATCCAGAAAAAATTTTGAGAAACAGGTCACTAAAGGAAAAAAATTAATAAACACACAAGCACCAGAAATCTGCCAGATTCTGGTATAAATAAAAAAATAAAACCACAGGATAAAAATTCAACTTCTTTGCACCAGTGCTCATTTGTGACAGGGCTCAGCACTTCCCTTCCTGGACTCTTCCTTCACAAGGAACGAGCTGAGCACCCGCCTCAAACTGTGGGGTCACCACGGAAAGCTGCAGATGCCTAGCAAAATTAACAGCAAAAACCAAAAAATCTCCCACCCAAAAGTCTGAGAGGCATTAAGCTATTAAAATCACCCAGCACCCCCAAAATCACTGCTATCCACCTATGAATCAGCAAGCACTGAATGTGACCCCACTGTTTCAAAAGGAACTGCAGAACTTTATTTTTGTGGCAGAAAAATTACTATAAACAGTAATTAAAAAAAAAAAAAAACAACAAAAAACCAGAACAATTAAAAGTCAGTGTTCCCATGGATTAAAAAGGAACACCAGGAGTCACTCTGGTTCCTGCAGCCACAAGTGCCTGGGCTCTGAGCACTGCTGGCAGGAGCCAGCTGCAGGTAGAACAGGGCGTGGTGCACCCCAGCTTCCAAAAGGTTCCAAAAGAGTTTGCTCTGCAAAGGCTCTTGTGGCAAGTGCACTCACAGCACTTTCATATGCACAGGATGAAGTAAGAAGTCACCTCATTGATTAACTAGTGATTAAGAGAGGGAAAATAAAGGGCAGGAATAGTTCATTATCACAGTGGGGTCCTGCAGACATCTGCTGGAGGTTTGGGGAAGGGAAGAGCGCAGGGAAAGCAGCCCCGTGCAGCACATGGAGGTGCCTAAATGAGCCATTAGCATTCAGCAAGGCAAGCCAGGAGGCACAGGGACACCTCTGCAGCAGCTGAGTGCTGCTGATGGAACCAGAGACTCATTACAGGCCTAGGGACAGAAATGTGCCTGTGCATAAAGCTGCACCCACAGCCCCTGGTGAGCCACCTGCAAAGAGACTGCAAAACAAAACAAGGGAGCAGACAAGGGCAAGAAGGGTGATCCAGCCAGGCAAACTCCTGAGCCATGGACAGGGTGGCCAGAACAGCCCCAAGGAGCAGCACCTCAGGGAAAAGGAACACGCAGGATGGCTCAGCTCTGCTTCCCAAAGCATAAAGCTAAACGCTAAAAATAAACCCCACAAGCAAGCGAAAGCAAATATTTTTCAGTCCCCTATTTGCCTAAATAAATTGCAGACGCTGCAATTATCCAAATGATTGCCTTGGCGGTGGGTAATGCCAGGCTATGGAAAATCCACATCCCAAGGGGCTGCAGCACATCCTGGGACAAGATCCGAGGAGCCTCCAAAGGGTGGGCACAGCACTGAGGTGAGAAAGAAACACCTGAACCAGTGGAAAATACAGCTCTGGCAGTAAATCATGTGTCCCATAGCTGGAGCTACACAGGACCCAGGTATGGGACAGCTGCAAGGATGCAGGCTCACAAGGAAACCCCAAAACCAGCCTGCATTGGCATTCTTCTTCTAATATATGGAGTTGGTGACCCCACAGCAGCTGGAGATGGAAAACTGGGAATCAGAGCTGCTGATGGCCTTTGAAAATGCATCCCCTGTAATGGAGAGGGCACAGAAACACCCAGGGAGGGCAGGAGACACCAAGGACCTCAACCTGGGAGAGCAGGGAGCTCCTGCAAAGGGACAGAGCTGAGAGCAAAATTCCCTCTGCCTTGAAACAGAGAGATAGGGAAGCATAGCAGTGCAGCAAAGTCACAGGAAAACACAGGAGGACAGACTTGTAGAGGTGTCCAAGGGGGGAAAATGGTTATGAGCCAACATCTCACCTTGCCCATGCAGAATTATCAATAGTTCCTGCACAGAAATTAGGAACGGAGGCAGCGTGTTTGCCGAGCCCTCAGCTCTTCCACCCAGCACTGGGGTACCTTTGACACCCCTAAATAATCTCCAGGAAGAAAGAACAGTCCCAAATTCTTTGAGTTTATAGCCTGAAGCTTGGAAAAATATAACAAAAATAACTGGACAAAAAGTTGAAAACTTATGATGCCCCAAAAAGAAAAAAGAAAAAGTTTCTGCAGTTTGCTTCTGAAAAATTTCCTACTGCTTTTTTGGGTTTGTGGGATCATTAAAATAGCTGAGCTGGGAACGTCATGACTTGGTTGGTTTGGCTAATAAAGAATACCTTCTGGGCTGGAACAGTGGGGATGTTTATGGGGGAAAAAAGGCTTTTTGTGAAGAAAATTGAGTCAACTATTGATATGCAAAATAGACCAAATGATTATTTATATAGGAAACTATTCTAACGTGATCAAACTTTAAATATAAAAAAAAACCCAACCCAACACTTTGTCAGAAAAGGAACTAAAAGTAGTATTCCTGGTGCCAGAATATTGCTAAATGAGAGGTTGTATTAATGGATTTGTACTTCTTGTGGGAGGGCCCTCCTGCCATAGAGACAGTTCAGGTAGAGGGATGGGGTGTTTTGGAAACAACATTGGCCAAACACTTGAAAATTACATAAATCAAGAGGAGACAGATAAATTTTTTTTGCTATTTTTGGGTGGGAGGAAGGAAGAGCCTTGAAAAATGTAAATATTCAAATGCAATTTTTTCCTCCAGAATGCTATTTTGTTAATGATATTCTACTAACAAAACGAACTCCTCCTGTCCTGCAGAGGCAAAGGGACAGGCTGGAGCCCAGGAATTAGGGTATATTTCACTGACTTCAGTCAAAGCAGCTTGGAGGGAAATTTAACCACAAGCCTAAATCCCCACAGGACTTGTCCCTAAGTGAATTCCAAAGCAGAACAAAAACTAAAGATTGAAGATTAAAAATTAAAAAAAAAAAAAAATTAAAACCCCAAACCACATCTCCTATGAGGAAAAGTCAAGACAGAAATGGAAAATTCCTTGCTGGCAAGGATGCTAATTGCATACCTTGTGCTAGGAGCTGAATATCATAAATTTCTACATATATATTTAATTAGGTTAATTTGCAAACTGTAGACATATGTCTGCTGAAAGCAGACAGGAACATTTCATTTTATACATTTTAAATCTCCTATAATGAACTCCAATCACAAGCAGTGTTTATGCTGCAGGAGGACGGCCAAGGAGCTCCCTGTCAAAGGAGGGAAGCACAAACATTTCCCACTCACACAAACAAACAGCCACAACGTGGGACTTATCTCCTCTACTTTATCAGGAACCAAAAGCAAGCACAGCACTCTCAGCAAATCTACTTTTTGGCAACCAAACCAAATCAGATTACATAGGAAAAAAAAATTAAATACATGCGAGATTTCAGGAAAAGGGACCTCGATTTTTAGGTTTCTTTTCTCATTTACAAAGGGCACCACTATGCCCTCCATTTGGATCATGGAGAATATCCACAGCTGGAAGAAATCCACAGGATCACCCAGCCCAGCCCCTGTCCCTGCCCAGACCCAATCCCCCCTGTCCATCCCTGGCAGCTCCTGGAGCTCTGGCAGCCTCGGGGCCGTGCCCATTCCCTGGGGAGCCTGGGCAGTGCCCAGCACCTCTGGGGGAAGAACCTTGCCCTGATCTCCAATAAATGCTCCAATGGCCTCTCCTCCATGGCTCTGGCATCTGCCAGCGCTCCCAGAGCAGCACTGCATCCAGGCTCCCAGAGCCCGTGGGATACAATGTGCATCTCTGGCTGTATCTGCACCTGAACGCTCTCTCTGGATACATTTACATTTTTTATTCCTCTCCCAGTGCCCTCCCCGGCTCCAGGCACAGCGGGTCCCCTGCCAGGCTGTGGCTCTGGCATGTCCTAACAAACCCCATGAAGCAGAATGCCAATTCCAACTGCTGTTAGCACCAACCAGCCAAATTTAAAAGCCTCTAAAATAAAGACACATAAGAAGGCAAAAATATCCCTCCCTTGGAGTTAATATGCAGAAACCCCAGTAGTATTAACCATAAACAGAAATGCCCTGAAGCCAAGTGAAAACACACCCCAGGGCAACCTTCCAGGTGGTCATTCATTAATTCCTTCCCTGGTGAAGTCCAACCCCAGCCCTGCCAGCCCCCACTAGTCCCACCCAGAACCCCAGGGCCACCAAATGCCAGGTCCCAGCCTGTCCCCTGGTGTCACTGCCATTACCCCACAGCATCCCCTGACTGCAAAGAGAAATCCTGTTGATTCCCAAGGGGATTTTCAGATCCCCTCTGCCACCATCCTGATCCAAATCCAGCCATCCCTCCCTACAGAGGTTTCCAAAATGCATGCACAAATTCAAAAAGGTATTTTATTCCCAGCCAATAATTATCCTGCGTTCTTACAACTCTCTCTTCCCACCCTCAAAATCACAAATATCTCACAAATGCCAGTGAAAGCTCAGGATCTGCAGCCCACAGAGTAAGCACATCAGACCTCAAGTGACAGATTTACACCCAGAAAAGCAGGAGCTATTCCTGGGTTTCGAGCCAGAGCCCTGCTGGGGCTGCCTGCACGCTGTTCTCTGGGATGCTCCCAGCTCAGCCTCCAAACTACATCCACCAGCCTGCAGACTTAACACAAAAAATTGTACAAATCTGCTGGAAATGTGTTTCATTCATTCATTCTCTCCTCATGTAGCCAAGTAAATAGAATAGTAGTAAAAAAAAAACTCACCAAAATACAGACAACTTGATTTCAAGCGTGCACCCCAAGGGTTCTGCAGCACCCCAAGCCCTGCCCTGCTCCAGTGGGGCCAGCCCACTCCAGGTTTCCGTCCAGGTTCCTCTCCTGACTCTTCCTCACCAGCAGAGCTTCTGGCTTTGGTTGCAGTTTTGAAAACTGAGGTTTAATACTTCTAAAAATAGGTCTAAAGCAATTAAATACTTGCACTAAAATTGTTCTCAACATACTGGAAGCGGTAAATGATGGCCCTTCAATGCAAGCACACCCAACTTCTGAAAACTGACTTCTGCTGCTATTTTCAGGCAGGAAAGGATACCTACACCCACACAGAGAAAAAAAATTAACTTCCATAAAATTACTGCTGCCTCTGTGTCTCTAGTAAAATGAAATCACAACAAATATTAATTCCTGAAGAGCCTGGATACACAGTGGTGCCATGGGGACACCAGCAGTGCCATGTGACCACATTTGGCCCATGCAGCCTGGCTCAACTCACTGCCAGAGGGAAGGTGTGACAAACCCGGCTGCTCTCACTTCTATCAGTTGCTGAGGTACCAAACCTTGTGTGATAACATCCCTGATTTCTAAACCAGGGCAGAAAACACCACGGAGCTCCTGGCCCAAGCACAGTATGGACCCACCAGCCCTCAGCATCCCAGAGATGCTCGCTGCATCCAGGAGTGTCTCAGGCACATCCATATACAAGCAAAGGTATTGATCCCTCAAACAACTATGGCAACTCCTCAAGGCTCCAGCAGCTCCTCTCTGCTCCACACTCTGACATTCATGTTTCCCTTTGTCAGCCCCTTATCAGTGCAGGCAAATTCTCCACTCTCTACTTCTCCACTTCCAGCCTTCTTTTCCACATTACAGCAGGCAAATATAGATGTGAAACAAGCAGGAGTGTTGGGAATCACAAGCAAGGAAAGCCTTGCCTATATAATTAAATCTTTGCAGGTACAGTACAGCAGTGAAACCTTTCTAAGCACACACTGGAGTGCCTTGGAAATACAGCTGAGGGAAATAAAGGGAGGGACTCCCAAGGAAAGCTGTTCCAGCAGGGGAATTGGTGTCGTGACACTGCTCCCACCCCCAAAAAGCACAAGGCTTGGCAACCCTCGGCCCTTCCCACAGGGTCAGCCCCATGCCAGGCTGACCCAAGGCTCTGCAGTTTCACCCCAAAAGAGCCACGTGGCCCCAGCTTCTCCAGAGGCAGCACAGCACCATCAACCACCAGTTCCACCGCCTGGCAGGAGCCTAAAACTCTGCCCTGACCTCGGCCAAGGGTTGCCTGGGCACACCCACACCCAGGGGGGCACAGGCAGGGGGTCCAGCTGGTTTGACCCCATCAAGGGGAGGCAGAACATGCCGTGTGCCCTCCACCCTGCCTCTGCTCCCCAGGCTGCCCCAGGCAGATCCCAGCTGGAGCAAGAGCTCCCAGCATGCTGGCACAGGCCCCCAGAGCCTGGTCGGTGAACCAGAGCTAACTGCCACTCAAGTGCCAAAACACTGGGAAATGGCACAAGAATTCCTCTCCACGGGTACACAAGAGGTTTAACTAGGGGGATGGATTCTAATCCACCTGTGTCACTGCCATGCTGCTCGTGCCCTCTGTGCCACATCCTTCCCCAATGCACCACTCAGAATACAAAGCTTCTTTGCACTTTCAAGAAGCACAGGGGAGAATTTTCTTTATTTAATCTCTTTTTTTCTGACACTTCTCGTTTTGGGAGAATCCAACAAGTGAAACCCAAGTAACTCAGAGAGACACCATGCAGCTTGCCCAGCACCTCCCTGTGCATTTACACACTCAGCAGTGTTGGAGTACAAACCCCACACTTCAGGAGATGACCTGTGTCCATCATTTGGGGTCTGGCACGCATGTTCCAACATCAGCAAAGCAATTTCAGCCTGGGAAGAACCCTCACCACAGAGCCCAGACCAAGGGATGGCCAACACTGACACTGAGCATCACAGCCTCACCACCAGCAGTGGGACAGCAGAAAAGGCCCAGGGATGAGTGGATTCAATGGACTCAAGGTGCAAATATCAAACCTCAACCGAGGGACCACTCTGACTGGAATTTGAAACACCAAGGAGCGAGTGCATAGCAGCTTTGATGTCTCCAGCACAAACATCTTGGGAAGAGACCTCCTGTGCAGACAGGGCATCTGCTCAGCCTTTCCCCTCTTCCAGAGGAGACATGAGTGTGGAGCAATGCCTCCCACATCCCACAGGTCACCTGAGCACGCAGCAGCCACAGTCACACGTCAGCTTCCCCACGGCCAGGCAGGGACAGCAGGCACCAAGCCCTGCTCCATCCAGAGCCCCCCACACAGCTGCAGGCAGAGGTTTTGGGGAGAAACAGCTGTTGCTGAAGCCACCATCAACTCAACTTTCTGCTTATTATTTCTGATTATTAAATTTTGCATCCTCTTGGTTATGTTCCCAAGCAAACAGCTCTATACACATGGTGTATATTATATGTTACATATTATGTATTACATAGATTCATGCTTTTCCACTCCCTTTCTGTTACAACTTTACCCCACTGTCACCAGAGCTAACCAAGGTCTGCTACTACTACATAGGGCCCCTTCCCCACACACCACGAGCTACTGCCTTCCCCAGTCCCTTTTCCCACTCCTGATGCCATGGTTTAAAAATTCAGCTCTCACATGACGAGGCAGAGCCACTGTGACAAGCTGCACCAGAGCCCTGTGCCCCTGATGAAAGGCACATTGCAAATGGTTATTTTTCATATACTATCCATGGCAAACAGCAGCATTCATTTTTATTCCCTTGCTCCAGACAAATCAATGATTGTTAATGCAAAGTCAACACGTCCAGATGTAGTTTGCATACTAGTTAACCACTAAATTGGCATCACATAGTACAAAATAATCAAGAGACATTCAAGGAACCAAACAAAAGCAAAAAGAAGGCAGATGACTAGCAATTAATCCATAAAAGACCTTTAAAAATTAGAAACTTCTTCCCAGAAAACACAGTATGGCCAAACTGAAGCCATAAATGTGAAATTCCAAATATGCACAATGCTGGATGCACAGAAATGTAGAAACTGCAATAAATAAATATCTCCTAGGGCCACTTCCCCACGTCCCTTCCCAAAAACACCCAGCAGCACTGGCAGCCCCTGCCCAGGCGCCTCTTCCCCTCGCCCCAATGGGTACATTATGTACAAACAGTGCCTGATCTGGCAAACTTCTGACAAAACTTACTTTTTGGGGTGGCTCCCCACGACTGCAGGATCACCCTTGTCTGTTTTACAGCTTCTATCACACAAGTAATTGCCTACAGGGATCCAAGCATGAGCTGAAGCAAGCACAGAGCCCAGTGTGGCATGGTATGGGGGATGCAGCAAACTCTTGGGATGTGCCACACAACCTGAACACCCTTATCTTACCCCACAGCAGCCTGGCACCTATTCCTGGGCTGGCTGGCACACTCCCCTGTGCCACTCCCCAACTCTGACCCGTGGCTGCGATGCTCAAGCTGAGGATGCTTAAGTAGAGGCCACCAGTGGCTCCATGGGCAGTGCCTGGGACCCGACACTGCCACCCACCCAGAGCCAGCATGGCCCCAGACCTGTGCCATGGGGAGCTGTGCCATGGGGGGCTGTGCCATGGGGGGAGCTGTGGTCCTGATACCAAGTCCTGCCATGTCATGGTGGTAAGGTCGAAATCCTTGAACAAGCAGATTATCCAAAGAATTATTGATCCACAGAATACCCTGAGGTGGAAGGAACCAACAAGATTCAGGAGTGCAGCCCCTGTCCCTGCCCAGACCCCCCAGCAATCCCAGCCTGTCCATCCCTGGCAGCTCCTGGAGCTCTGGCAGCCTCGGGGCCGTGCCCATTCCCTGGGGAGCCTGGGCAGTGCCCAGCACCCTCTGGGGGAAGAACCTTGCCCTGATCTCCAGCCTGAGCCTGCCCTGGCACAGTGGGCACAAATCTTTACTCTGTATCAGCGTGAGCCTTAGAGCAGGTTTCAACCTTCTCCCCCCACCGAAAAAATTTAAATTAAATTAATCTAATTTTTAGAACACTAATTCCACTCTAATTTCACTTCTGCACTTGCATAATTGCAAACTTGAGTGTGCATCACTGGGACCATGTGACTGCACCCGTGAACTGAACTATTCCCAGTGTTGCATTATGGCAGTGATATATATTTAAATTATCCTGGAGTCATGCAATAACCTCCCAAGGTTTTATATGGCATTTGTATAAATATTATCTACTATTTTAATAATATTATGTCTGTTTTCATTCTGGGATGAAAATATGTCACTGAAAATGAGGTCCTGGAAATTTTTCTTTTTTAAAAAATACATTTCAGTTATGTCACAAGAAATCTGTTGGTATCACTCAGCTGAGCTCCCTCCCTCCCCTTCCCCTTCCAGGCTGCCAACAGCAATTTTGAAAAGGATAAAATATTGATCAACTTTCCAGAAGGAAAAAAAAAAAAAAAGAAAGAAAAGAAAAAAAAAATCCCCCTGAAGGCAGACTGCAATGAAAAATTATGAAATCTTTTCCAGGCAGGAGCAGGTTTGTGCTGGAAGGACAGGCAGAAAGGTGAGAATCAGACCCATTCCAACCCCCCAGCAGCGGGAGCTGGTGCTGGAAAGCTGCTGCTCCCCAGGGAGTTGAGGATGGGAAAGGTTGCAGTTCCCACACCTCCAGCAGCACAGCATCCCCCAGTGCACGGAGGACACACACACAGCACCCCCAGCATCCCAGAGCACTGAGAACAGCTCCAGTCCAGGCCTCCCAGCTCCAGGAAAAACCTGAAAGGCATCATTGCCAAACGTTGGCACTGTGACCCCAGAACTGAAGCTTGGTCATTAATTCTAATTCAAATGCAGCACCCATCAATGTTTCCCCCCAAATCCCAAGTCCACGGGGTTGCTCCCCACATCTCCGTGTGTGTGGCAGGGCAAAGGAAAAGCAGCATCAAAAGGTCTGATTCACATGAGAAAAAAAATGTATGAAACCTTAAAAAAAATTACAGCTAAACAGTTTCTTGGGGTGTAATCATCATATCGTAGCAAAAGTTCTGGGGTGCAGCAAGGAAGGGAATTCTTGGAGGGTAAGAATATGGAAAAGGCACCACGCTACAGCTTCCTGGATAAAACCATGAATAAAATATTCTCCAGGATTGTTTAATCCAATTTGGAGCATTGTGTGTAATTTTTAGGCAGATGTGGTACCCAGCTCTAACTGCACCACGGCTGGGCTGGCACCGCTCTCTCGCTCCATTATTTGCTAAAAAAGGGATTCAGGAAGAGGGTGGGTCCCTTTCGGGGGGGCTGGGGGCAAATAAATGCAAAAATAAAAATATGGAGTTGACATTTCAGAGCATTTCTTCCTCCACCCAAGAGTTATCCTGCTTGCAAATTTTTTCCATTTCCCCCCCCCTTTGAAAATTCAAAACATGAAAGAAGTAAAGGGGAGAAAAGCGAAAACAGCCCCCAAAACCTGAATTCATCAGCCACTCCTTTCTGATTTCCAGCAGATATCAAGTTACAGGGAACGGAAAATCAAAACAAAAAAAAAAAAATCCAAAAAAAACCCCAAAAAATATAAAACAAAAAAAAACTTTTCAAGGGTTTGAAATTTAAAATTTAAAATTCATTCCAGCTTGAAATTTAGTTTTATTTTGTGCAACACCCAGATTTCAGCATTTGCTGGTTTGTGCCTGGCAGCTCCAGAAATTCACTTTGGAGTTTAAAATTTAAAAATGCTTTTTTCCAAAAAGGAAAAAAAAAAAAAAAATCCAAACTGCTGCAGCTGTGAAGCCAGCCATCTTGCTATTTTGTCCCCATTTTAGAGAGGATACTGTGTCAAGGTTGGTAAAACTCAATGTTGACCTAATCTTTCCCTTCCTCTCCCTCCCCCACTTTTGGGTGGAAAGGCCATGTAGCTCTCCTAGATTGCTTTTTTCTTGAAACAATGCATGTTTCAGTGCTCTTTTGTTATTTATTTTTAAAAAGATCAATACCAAGACCCCAGTATTCAAGGGCAACCCTACAATAATAAACCAGTGTGTGCACAGTCCAGAACTCACAGGCACTCTGTAATAGCAAAATAATAGGGACAGGACAGCATTTAAACAAATAAACAAAAAAAATTTTGAATTTAAAAAAAACACCAAAAATAATTATGAAAAAAAATATTTTCAATTCAAACTCCAGCAAGGCTTTAACAGTCAAGGAGAAAAAGGATTTTGAAATTCTGAAAAATATCATGGCTGAGTCCTTTAAAGGCACTTCAGTTTGAAAAAAAATGAAAATCACTAAATCTGCAATTATTTTTTCACAATATTGTTAATTATGCATATTCATAATATCATGGCGGACCTTATAATAAACCTGTGTAAATATTAGATTAATGTGAGCCACAGAACCTGGAGTTATTACAGTGTGTTTATAAAAAGAAGGGGGAAAAAAAAACCTAAAAAAAAAAAATAGTATGGAAATTTTATTCTTTACAAAAGAAGTAGGAAATTAAATACTGGAAACTGTTTTAATTATGCCAGGAGAAACCATCCAAAAAGCCAAGAAATTCTAAAATAAAACTAACATTCGACTCTTAATTTTGCTTGTCCTCGTGTTTCCTTGGACTGTGTTTAGAATCTCATTGTTTAACAGCAGTTTTGCATGAAATCCAAAATCACGAAAAAAAAAAAAAAATTTGGGTGTGTCCACAGCAAATTTTCTGGGTTCTTCATTTTCCTGCAAAACTCCTCATTTCAAACAAAATAACTTTAAGCACTGCAGCAAAAAGGAAAAAAAAAATAAACCCTGAGTTTTGGCAGAGCTGGCTGCACAAGTTCAAAATTACAATGAAGCCCAATTCCTAATTGCTCCGGAACAGCAATTCTGCCACTTTCCCAAAGTAATCCCTCCCCACAGCTCAGCCGCGGGGGCCCACCAAAAACTTGACTCACTTTCCTTTCCCAGCACTCTGCTGCTCCCAGGCTCCGTTTTTACCCAGAAAATGGGGGTGGAGGGGAAAAAAACCTGAATTCATTCAAATTCCTGTTTAATTTTCATTTCCATGAGCTGAGCTTTGGATCCAAAGGGACACACACGAAATTTGTGGGGCGCTGCGGGAGGTGCTGGAGGAACCCCAGCATGGGGGATCCGGCCCCAACTTTCTGGGAAAAAATTAGAAATAGCAGAATATTTCCTTTTTTTT
>VXBI01004200.1:284653-399118 GCA_013397375.1 Toxostoma redivivum
CCACCGGCCTGGCCCGGGGACGAGAGCCCGGCGGGTGGGAGAGCCCGGGTCCCGCACGGCTTCTCCAGGCCTCCTACACCTCCTTGAGCGCGAGGGGAACGATCCAGGGGACACGGGGTGAGAGGAGACAGATGGCCTGCCAGAAGGGACACGAGGGAGCCGCTGGAGCTGGGTCACGGAGGCTCAGGCTGGAGATCAGGGCAAGGTTCTTCCCCCAGAGGGTGCTGGGCACTGCCCAGGCTCCCCAGGGAATGGGCACGGCCCCGAGGCTGCCAGAGCTCCAGGAGCGTTTGGACAGCGCTGCCAGGGATGGACAGGGGGGATAGTTGGGAGGTCTGGGCAGGAACAGGGGCTGCACTTGGTGATCCTTGTTGGTTTCTTCCATCTCAGGATAGTCTCTGATTCCATGATTTTCCTGAATGACTTGGACAGCATCACCCCTCCCTCCTCTCCCCCAACTCCTTCTTCCCCCCACAGCACACCCAGGGCTGGAATTGCCCCCTGCCCTTTTAGCCTCGAAGCTCCCAGCTCTTGGTCCCCCCATCTTTGAGAGCTGTTTTGCCACAACACAAAACAGGGAGAAGCCTTTCTCTACCCTCACACAAAACTCATCCCAACACCCTGTCCCTCCACAAAGAGCTTTTCCTCACCACATGCTCACAATGCTCCTTACTGCTCAGCAAACTTTGTTAATTTCCACCAAAAAGAAAGGAAAAAAAATCAGTGCTTTTCTTCCCCTGGAAAGCACACAGCATTAACTATAAACGTAATTACATCTCATGCATACCTGATGTTTTCTCCCTTGTGAAGCAGTGCCAAAAATAGTTATTAATAGTTTTAATAAAATAATCTGAACTTGTGAATTTTTCTGCCCCAACTCATGAAACTCTCTTTCCCAAGAGCTCTGCAAAACCAAGGATTTGTGGAGAGCCAAATGCTGATTTTGCTCTTGTTGCCCAGCCTAAAGATAACTTCAAAGATATTGCAAAACACAGATTTATTTTTCTTAATATCTTTTATGCAGATTTCATTCCAAATCACTGTACGGTCAGATAATGTAATTACAGAGCAAAACAAAGGGGCAGGGGAATTGGTGGGGACGTTGGGCAAGGGAAGATGTTTTCCGAATGAGCTTAGAGGGGATGTGGGAAGTGAAGAAGCAGAAACCACTCACGAGGCTTTCAGCCCCAGCGTTGGCATAAAGAGCAGCCAGAAGGAATCCCCCATGGAGCAGACTAAAGCAAAATTCAGTGTCTAACAAATAATCTTTGTGGAGGGTTTGGAGGAAAATGCCATTTTGACATGGAGTTTGCAAGATGAGGAGGAGCATGGAGATACCCTCAACATCCCTTTGTCTTTGGAAACCTGCTCACTGACCTCCAAAAGCCAAAGCCTGGAGGTAAAAGATGCTCATCCCACTTTGTCCTGTGATGTCTGAGGGCACATTTCAAGCCATCCCTGGGTGCTTTGAAGCATCTTCAGCACTGTAGAATCTATCATAGCTCATGGTGACTTGGGCAACCATTCATCACCTTCTCACTTGGAGCCTGACCCTGTTTTGCTTGCATTTGATCCGTTTGTAACATGGAAAAGCCTCCTGCCTCCCATGTCCACGAACTGTGTGGATAAATCATGCCTCCACCTTCTTTTGGGGACCCTCTTCCCTCTGGAAGGACAATGTTTGAGCTCTCGTAGCTTCCTCAGCCCAAACCTCCCATTTCTTCTGGTCATGGAAACAGAATAGATGCAGAAAAGGAGTGGCAACTGAGAAACTCATAGAGACCCCAACCAGGTCTTCTCTTTCATGTGTGTTTTTGCAATGGCTTTGCAGTCTGCTTTAACTGCCCAGCGAACACAGACATCACTCTGGGTGGAGAGACTGGGGTTCACAGGGGGGAGTTCCCAGTTCTGGGTCACATCTCAGAGTTCGAAGCCTCCTTCTGGGGGATTTGGCTGCTGGTTGGTCTTGGCTTTGTGAAACCAACCCTTAAAACCCAGCTGTGTTCCTGCTGTCAATTTCGTGCTGTTTGGGCACAACAAACACCATCATTTGTGACCCCTCCTGCCTGAGGGACAGCCCCTTCTCCTCCAATGGGGTGAGGTCTAATGCAGAAATTCTACAAGTCAAGACATCCTTGACTAGCAAATTTCTGTAGATTAGGTCTTGGAAATCCCAAGCAGGTTTTGTTCCTGGCAGGGTGATACCCATCAGGTCACTCAGGCTGAAGTCCCTTCTGCTGAGGTGACCTATTTGGGACAGATGTTTTAGCTGTGCCAGTCTTGCCACTCCAATAGCATCTGATGGGCTCTTCTGTCCTGACTGGTACCAAATTTTGGCTTTGTCTCTCAAAACTTCCTCATGACCAAAGCCTGAAAACCCACATCCTTATTTTCAAGTGCCCTCAAAGCTTCCCTGGTGTAAGAATGCTGACAGGCTCGTTGCAGCCAGGAGCTCTCCACACCACCTTTCAGAACATACTTTCCAATGAATGTCAATCACTTTTCTTATTTCAGTTTCTGGTGTCTGCAGCCAGAGAGGACAGTGGTGCTCACATCTCTGTGGGATTTCCAGCCTGAAAAGTTTGAATTCTTCCTGGGACATCAGCATCTGCAAGGCACTGGGCTTGCCAGAGGTAACTCAGTGACTTCTCCCTCCTTTCCTACCCTTAAGATGAAGCAGCAGCAATGCTTTCATCTTCCCAGGGAAGCTCTGTAGTCATCTCAGACCAGGAATGCCATCCTTGTAGGAACCAGGAGCAGGTTCCTGGTAGGACACCCACCTCCCGTGAGCTGGAAAGGGCGTCCTGGCTGCAATAATCCTAAGTGATACTATGATTAATGATTGTGACAATGCACATACATGCAAGGGCTAGTTCTGCAGGCTTGATAATCTTCTACTATATTCTCATGTATAGGTTGTTTTTAAGGCAGGCAGCACTAACAGTTGCTACTCTGTGTGTCAGAGCCTGCACAGCACCCATCATGAGGCGATGGAGTGTCCTGGAGTTTGCTTGCTGCAGTGTGGACTTCTGCTTGAGCTGTGGGGTCAGGGATGTTGGCAGCAGGCACAGGCTGTTGGGCAAATGAGTCAGGGGGAGGTGTCATTTAGCCCCTGGAAGGGTGTTGCAGTTCACACCTAACTCCATTTTGGGAAACTGAGGAGGTTTAGATTGGAGATCAGGGCAAGGTTCTTCCCCCAGAGGGTTCTGGGCACTGCCCAGGCTCCCCAGGGAATGGGCACGGCCCCGAGGCTGCCAGAGCTCCAGGAGCTGCCAGGGATGGACAGGCTGGGATTGTTGGGGGGTCTGGGCAGGGACAGGGGCTGCACTGGGTGATCCTTGATCCCTTCCAGCTCAGAGGATTCTGTGATTCTATGAAATCTCACCTGAGGGTGAAGATACAACACAGGAGAGGTGAAGCCCAGAGAGGTGATAAGGATTCTGCATAAGGCACTTGTGCTGATTCCAGCGAGGAGCCTCTTTGTGGGATATGTGCTCAGTAGTCTGAAGGAGGAAATTATTGATAGCAGTCTGCCTAAGTAAATCTAGAGTTCATGATCCCCTTCATCCCATCACAGCATTCACTCATCTGGGCCAAAGGTTATCCCTGTTCCATTGCCCACTCTGAAGTTTAAAATCTGTGCCCGAAATACTGAGGTTGAGCCCCGTGCCAGGTCAAAATGCTGAACACTCCTCATCACTGCCATAAATAAGGAAGAATCGGCAAACCAGAGTCAGGAAATGGCCAAAGGACTATTTATAATCACCTCTATCTGCAAAGATATTTGTGAGACCGGCAGAAAAAAATAAATCCCCACTTCACTCTTCCTGACCCCGGCGCCGTCTGTTTGCTTCACTCTGAGGCATTAAAGCTCATCAGAAATGTTTGCCAAGGGTTACACAGAAAGGAAGTGTTGCATTGTATTTGTTCTTGTCAGCACTGAGCTGCTCCTTCCTTTTCCATCTGTGGTCGCTTTCGTCCCTTCCTTTGCCGGGATCATGTGTGCCCTGAGTGCCCAAAAGGATCTGCACCCATGTGAGGTGCAGCACAGACTGGGGATCTCTGCAATGGACTGCATGCACTGACAACCAGCTGTGGACAACAGGAGCTCCAAAAACGTCCAGATTCAGGTACAAACAATTAATGAGTCCTTCAATTGCATCAAAGCCTTGTCAGAAATGGCAGTGGCTGAGTCGTTGGGATGGGCTCTGTTTGGGTGATGCCAATAAAGCCATGTCTGGGGAAATTCCAGTGAGAGCCGGTGGCTCTGAGTGTGGAGCTGATGGTGTGAGCTGGGATGCAGGCAGGGCTTTGCTCCTCCTGCTCCGGGTGCTTAGTGAAGAGGCAGGAGCTGTGCAGGGCTCAGGATGCAGCTGAATTTGAGGAGCAAATGCCAGGGTGTGGGAGCATTTACAAGCATGTAATCATGTATTTTACCTATATTAAACAAGAAACGTTTGTTTTTAAAAGCATAAGGATTGTATAAACATTACACTCTCCAGAGCAAACTGCAAAGCAATAAAATCCCAAACCATGGGGCACCTCTTACCCACTCTTTAATGACAACACAACACATTTCTTCTGACAGGGAGAGGTTTATTGCTACAACAAAGAGTTTCCTTCTACCTCCAACAAATAATGAAATGGCCACCTCCCAGTGTAGGAATCTACCCTGCCTTTACCTTAGAGCGTCTTCCAGAGACTAAAGGGGCTCCAGGAGAGCTGAAGAGGAACTTGGGACAAGGGATGGAGGGACAGGACACAGGGAATGGCTCCCACTGCCAGAGGGCAGGGCTGGATGGGATATTGGGCAGGAATTGTTCCCTGGCAGGGTGGGCAGGGCTGGCACAGGGTGCCCAGAGCAGCTGTGGCTGCCCCTGGATCCCTGGCAGTGCCCAAGGCCAGGTTGGACACTGGGGCTGGAGCAGCCTGGGACAGTGGGAGGTGTCCCTGCCCATGGCAAGGGTGGGACAGGATGGGCTTTCAGGTCCCTCCCAAGCCAAACCATTCTGGAATTCTACCTGGAGGTGCAAGGCAGCAGATCCCCACTTGTGGGTCCATCAGGTAGGGTTGCAGCTGCAATTGTTTGGCCACCTGCCTTTATGGCACGAGGACGCTTGGAGCTCCCCTGCCCTCCCAGGAGCTGCACTGGAGGCAATGTGGGGTGGTGGAGCTGCCAGCAGAGCTTGGGCAGTTCTGCTTTCATATATTTGAGAAATACATGCTGGACTGAGGGAGAACACTGGGAGGAAGAAGCCCCTGTGTTCTGTCCCAGCCTGGCTGAGAGCCCAGGGGGATATTCCAGGCTGGCACATGGGCACCAGCTGCACATGAGGCAGGGCTGTGTTCTTGGGTACAGCTCAGGCTGTGCATCATGCCCACAACTGTGTTTGCCAGGAAAAAGGTGTCCAAGAAAATTCTGACATGGAAGCAAAGAACCTTAATAAATGGGATTTAAATAATAGATTTAGCTGAAAATCCCCAGAAGACGGATTTTTTATCCACACATCAGGTGCTGTAAGCTTAGAAAAAGATAACAAAGCATTCCTCAGACAGAAAAGGTTGAGTTTCTGCTTTAATTGAAAAATCGTATGTGGTTTTGATACTCCTAGAGAGATGTTATGTTAAGAAGTAGTTTATACTGAGAGATGTATCATCACTATTTTGGGGTAAATTAGATTAAAGTGATTTGCAGTTATCCCCATGCTAAGCAGTATAAAGGGAAGAAATTGGAAGTTAAAGTTGTACTTAGAAGAAGTGCTGGCAGTTTGCTGAGGAAATCCTGACTCGGCTGTGCCTTAACAGGCAACTGTCGTCTCAGTATTAGAGAGGAATTGTAGCTTTCTGGACCCATAATCAGATTCATCTGTCTCTTCTTTACAGTGGCATGGCAGAGCAGAATTAAGAATATTTGCATGCCTTAAATTGAGTCTTTCTGCTTTAATTGTGTAATTATGGAAATCACTATTTAGGGATCCATAGTAGGACTCTGCTGAATTCTGCACTTCAGGCAGGCACACAATCCCTTCGTTAAAGAGTGCTCCCTGCAAAATCCCAGCATCCAGAGTGGAGTGTGGAATACATGTTCTGGGTATGTATTTGCAAATTCATTAATTAACTTATCAGTTCAAACTAATTAAAAATTGGTTCTTTAACAAATCTAATACATTGTGGCAGACCTGTCTTTTTTTTTTTTTTCCTGAAGATCCTATTAGCGGAGTAATGCAGACCCTGCAACCTTCCTGTGTAATTAATACTCACGGAAATCTTATGTATAAATTTCACTGGCAGAATTTATTTGACAATGGTCTCTTACGAGATTAGTTTTCATAGCTGAAAGTTTATTAAGCAGGGCTCATTTGCAGGGTTTTCCTTCAGTGTCTCATAAGGATTTGCCTCCCTTCCAGCCCTCATGGTCCCGTGTCACTGGGGCTCTGCTGGGGTGAAGCCTCATGGAGCAGGGAGCTCAGAAGGGTTGTGGCTGCTCTGGAGCAACAGGAAGCAGCCACACACGTGGGAGAGTTAGACCACAAGCCATGGGTTGACTAACGAGCATAAACTGTCTTTTAAATTCTTTAGAACCCCTTTAGTTCATCCCGTGTGGGCCATGGGGTGGGAGCTTGAAGAAGAGAAAGAATTCCTGGCTGTTTGTTACCATCACAAACAGAATATACTAAATAATACATGACTGAGTAGTGTGATTAATTTTATTTGCACTCACAAACTATGTGAGTAATGTGTCCCTGCCAGACACACGCCAGGAAAGCCCTTTGAGCTGCCCAACTGCAGACAGCATCACCCCAAAAACACCCCACAAACTTCCCCGGGCTCAGGCAAGACAAAGAGCCTGACCAAAATGTAACAGGCTGTCATTTGTAATCCTGCCACAGCTGCTGAGCCACCTCGGGTAAGTCTGAGCTGTGCCCAACCCAGTTGTGCAACTGGCAGGATCCTCACTCAGTAAAACTGGGGATTTCTGTGGCACTGGGAATTACAAACAGTAGCTAACACAGCTCTCACTCAACATCAGCACAGCACACCTCTCACTGAGATGAATTGAGAATAAAAAAAAAGGTAAAATTAAGTAAGCAGGAAAGGGCACATTTAAAAATGCATTTTAAAGCTGAGGTGGCTTCCCCAGCACCAGGTCCTGTCCTGTTCCCTCCCCATGGAGCAGATCTGGTGGCCTCATCCTGACACAGGACAGAGCAGCCCCTTGTCCCCAGGAGCCCCTCGCTGCCAGCCCCTCGCAGCCCCCGGCGCTCTGCTCCTAAATTAACAAATTGCAAATACAACATTAAATAATAGCAAATGCATCCTTACAAACAAACAAATAAATATTTCCAGTGCTTTATTAATAGAATTTTGACAGCTTCATTAGGTTGGTGAAATTTCAAGATACTTAATGAAATAATGCTTCATCCCTTGGCTTGTGATATAAATTCTAATGAAATGCACAATTCCGATTCATCCCCAACAAACTGATGCTCTGTTCACAAGGCACTATCATACTGCCAAGGTTTTTATTTTCCTGACATTATGATCTTAACAATTTTATTTTAACAGTTGGAATGTTGTGCCTAATAAGTTAAACAGCAGAATAAAAGATCCCTCTAGAAGGAAAAAAAAAAGAAAAGTATACGTTTAGGTGAAAGAGACTTCAGAACAGATTATGGGTTGTTTTATATACTAAATATGACACATTAATATCTACTCATTTAATACTGTAATTTTTTTAAAGTTCCTTTCACTGAAAGATGATCTTTATTTCTCTGAAAATTGCCTGGTGGAATCCCCACTTGTGCAAATGATAAGTGACTGCTGCACACCACGAGCTAAATGCTCCAGAGCTCAGTGGAGCTGCCCTTAAATGAACAAAGTAAATGGAAAAAAATTTTAAGTAGAATTAATATTATTAAAGATAATAATATAAATTATTAGTAGTATTCTATTAAGGTCAGATTAATCCCACTACAATTCAATTGGAATAATACGTGCAATTTATGCAATCACAAATGTTTTAACATTTAAATTACCTTTCTGGCATTCTGGAAAGCTGTGTTTTGCATTCCAGAGCAAGGCCAGCCCTCCCGGGAGCGGAGCGGCCCCGCTGCCCCCGAGCGAGCGGCTCCGGCCCCCTCTAGGGGCGAACCGAGGGCTGCGGCTGCGGCTGCTGCTGCTCCTCCTGCTGCTCCTCCGGAGAGAGAGAGGCTCCGGGAGAGCTCCGAGCTCCTGCCAGGGGCATCCAGACCCCCCCAGCTGGGCTGAGCCCCAGCCTGGGCAGCAGAGGAGGGGGATTCTGCCCCTCTGCCCTGCTCAGGTGAGACCCCCCCTGCAGAGCTGCCCCAGCCCTGGAGCCAGGCTGGGAGAGCTGGGGGTGGAGAGGAGAAGGATCCAGGGAGAGCTCAGAGCTCCTTCCAGGGCCTGAAGGGGCTCCAGAAGAGCTGGAGAGAGACTGGGGACAAGGCATGGAGGGACAGGACACAGGGAATGGCTCCCACTGCCAGAGGGCAGGGCTGGATGGGATATTGGGCAGGAATTGTGCCCTGGAGGGTGGGCAGGGCTGGCACAGGGTGCCCAGAGCAGCTGTGGCTGCCCCTGGATCCCTGGCAGTGCCCAAGGCCAGGTTGGGCACTGGGGCTGGAGCAGCCTGGGACAGTGGGAGGTGTCCCTGCCCATGGCAGGAGAGTAGAACAAGTTGTTTTTAGGTTCTTTCTCACCTGAACCATTCCATGATTCTGTCATCTTCTGGATGCTGAATTTGGCACCCCCTGGCTCTGGGCCCGAGGTGTGAGAAGATAGGTTGTAAGCATAGTGCAGAGGGCAGTCCTTCCCAATGAACTACAGCTGTACTGATTACCAAGGAGTAGAAACAGCCTTGCCTGCCCAGGGAGGTTGGGTGTTGCAAAAGAGTGGGCTAGCTGGCCACTAGCTGGAGTTAGAGCTTGAGACTTGGAGTTTGCTGCAGTTTGGGATGGAGGCTGGTTGTGCTGTGAGGAGGTAAGGGGTGTGTGGTCTTGCAAGGGACAGATGAGGTAAGATGTTGTGTGAGCGACAGGTTGGGGTTTAGCCAGTCATGCAGAAGGAAACTTGCAGAGGGAAGGAGTCAGAGCTGTGTGGAGTAGCCTGTGAAGAAAAGGAGTCAGTGCTGTGTGAAGCTGCCTATGGGAGAAGGAGTCAGAGTTGCCTGAAAGGAAGCACAAGAAGCTTTTAATAAAGGACTGATGTTGGTGCCAGTTGTGTCCATCTTGACATAATTACTACACTGGGGCACCTGAGAGATGGGGCCCTTCCCAGCTCTGCAGCACTGTGAGGGATCTGGACTGGCTGGATGGATGGGATGGGACCAGCTGTAGGAGGTTCAGCAAGGCCAAGTGCCAGGTTCTGCACTTGGATCACATCAGCCCCAGTGCCAGGCTCCAGCCTGGGGCAGAGGGGCCTTTCCTCCTTTTCCACTTGCTGGAGACACTGGAAGCTGTTTGAGACCCGGAGCATCTAAACTCTGCTAGGGCTGGCAAGGTCCCCAAGGGGGCCTCCTGATACTGTGGAAATGCAAATAAGTAAGACAGGAGTAAAGACTTGACTCAAAGGGGATTTTGTGGCTGGCTGTGGGTGCAGGATCCACCTTCACCCATTTTGCAGTACCTTACAATACAATTGCAAGCACTCTGTAAGCTCCAGGAGCTGTTGTGTCATGCCAGGCCTGTGTAGGAGCAGCATTCCATCCCCTGGAGAGGCTCTGAGCCCTGTCACTGTCCCACTGGGTGCTGACCTGTCCTCTCCTGGGGCTTGGAGTTCAGGGATGAGGCCATTGTCCATGGCTGCAGCATCCTGGGGGTGAGTACAGGGTGGAAAACCTCCTCCCAAGCTGAGGTGACACTTGGACATGGCCACGGAGGTGCTGGTGACACACTTGGGGCATCACTGGAGCAGGACCATCCTACTTGGAGACAGACCCTACATTCCACCAGCGTGAGCTGATCCCATTCTCTCCTTCATTGCTGCCTGCAAGGATAAATGTGCTGGGGTCCAGCTCTTCTCATCATGGTGGTTATACAAATAATCTCAGGTTTCAATTAAAAATAATCATGGTTTTGACTGCTTTCCCCCCAGTGTTCTGCAGCAGCAGGCCATGAGCCAGCAGCTGTCCCCAGATAAGATCTACCCAGAGCAAGCGAGGGCAATTGGCCATCGTTTGGAAAGACATTATTTTTAAACACAGTGAGCACAGTGATGGAGGAGAGGCTCAGAACAAGGGCAATCTGTGGCCTGGGTCAGCCCCGTGCCCCAAGGGGGGGAAATGCTGGATTTCAGCGAGCCCTTGCACTATGCAATGGACCATTTGCTGCAGTGCAAGCCCTCAGAGGAAAAAGTCTCTCAGAGATTCTCTAAATTTAAGCTTCCTCCAATGCCCCGAGGAGTTTATGAGCCGCTTGACCAAGATAATGACGCTCTGACATTTTTGGATCCTCTCGGTGACACTGTTATTAATTTTACCATCTAATTTTATCATTTTTATCATCTTTTTCAAGTAGAAGCAGGGACCACAATTAGGGTTCTTTTTCTTGTTGATAATAACAGCTCTTAGTACCTATAACTCATCAGCCAGACTTTTCTTTAATGCATTTGGCTTCTCTTATCAATTTCCTACCACTCAGAAATGTTAAATTATCCTGATTACTAGTTTTTCCATTCCCCCCCCCCCCATTCTTTACATACTGCTTCTTTTTCTAATTGCGGCTTTCATTTTCACCTAGAGAGATCTCAAAATCAAACACCATTCTTCAAAAATTATGGCACAAATAGAACTTTTTTGCCAGGTTGGGAACTTGTAGTGGGAACTTTTTATTTTTCACTCATTTATGTACATGTTTATTTTTATTCCCAGTGAGTTTCCCTCACCACTTTATTCAGCCTCACAGATCCAGGGAGAAGCACCAGGTATATGTTACTGGTTGGAACTGTCTTTTATTATCCCATAATTAATGTAATCAGGTCATGATCACCGGTCTCCAGGCAACCACCAATTTCTAGTTCAGTGATCAATTCATCTTTATCCATCATAATAAGATCTAAAATAGAATTACCTCACGTTAGGTGCCATCTCTTTTGTGTTAGAAAATTATCATAGATAATTTTTAGAGATGCCACTGATGTTTTATTACTGCCTGCAGGAGGTCTCCAGCAGTCACCTCCCACAGCAATGTCCTGCAGAAAAGGAGTTTCTTTGGGCACCCCAGGGGCAGTGCCCCCAGCTTGGGGTGTGGTGGCACAAAGAGCCTCTCCCCATTGTGCCAGCTGCCACCCTGCAGTAAAGAAATGCAGGAAATAGAGAGAACTGCCACTTCATCTCTGTCATGGGATGGCTGGGGATGGAAGGGACCTGAAAGCTCATCCCATGGGCAGGGACACCTCCCACTGTCCCAGGCTGCTCCAACCCCAATGTCCAACCTGGCCTTGGGCACTGCCAGGGATCCAGGGGCAGCCACAGCTGCTCTGGGCACCCTGTGCCAGCCCTGCCCGCCATCCCAGGGATGGGTTTCCTCCTAACTTCTTATCTAAGTTTCTCCTCTTTTGGTTTAGAACTGCCACCCCTTTTCCTATCACTATGTGTTCATGTGAGAAGTCCCTCTCCTTTTCACAAACCCCCTTCAGGCCCTGGCAGGGGCTCTGAGCTCTCCCTGGATCCTTCTCCTCTCCAGGTGAGCACCCCCAGCTCTCCCAGCCTGGCTCCAGCTCCATGGGCTCCTCTGGATCTCTCCAGCAGCTCCAGGTCCTTTCTGTCCTGGGACCCAGGACTGGGGCAGCTCTGCAGGTGGGGTCTCCCCTGAGCACAGGGGCAGAATCTGGGGGATCAGCCCAGCATATGTTTGACCTTCTGGGTGCACACACAGCCAGGGCAAGTCCAGCTTTCCCCCACAGGAACCCCCAGGTGCTTCTCCCAGAGCTGCTGCCAGGGCGTTCTGGCTGTGCTCATGTCTGGGGCTGCCCTGACCCAGGTGCAGCACCTGCCCTTGGTCTGCTCAGACCTCCTGACATTCCCATGGGCAACTTCTTCAGCTTGTCCAGGTCCCTCTGTGTGACACCCCATCCTTCAGGTGTGTCACTGCCCCCTCAGCTTGGTGTCACCTGCCAGCCTGCTCAGCTGCCCTCCATCTCAGTGTCTGTCCTTCTGTCCTTTATGGCCAGATGAGATATCCCAGCTATTCCTTCTCTTTATGTCCCTCCCTGTCTTGCTTCATAAACTCATGGTCTCCTGAATTTCTTTTTACAAAGATCCTCCAGCCCCTCCTAAGGCTACCCAGCTTATCAATCCCCCTCCCTGTGCAATTCCAGGTGAGCAGATACAGTATGCCCACTGGAATAATGTATGGGAATCCCATCCCATCAAGCCCATGCAATTTTTTTAAGTTAAAAAGATATTTTGAAATATTTTTGATCAATCAGAGTAATTCAGAATTTTGAGGAGTGTAATGAAAACTGGTGATTTAAAGTCAAGTTTATTAAATTCAACTGACTCTTAAATCAACATTGTCATTATATTTCTGTCCTATTTTATTTCCTCTTGGTTGGTTTTAGGCTGAAAATAGACTGAATTCAGTCTATTCAGATTGCATCTTCTATCTGTGCACACCCTGGGAAAGAACTCCTGGTCCTGTTTGGCCCATTTGAATGGCAATGCAAGAGAAATGGTGACTAAATCTGTAGCACTCAGTTCCACAGGGAGCCCTTTGGTGTCAGCAGCAGGGCTGGAGCAGAGCTGGTGCCTCCTGCAGTCCTGAAGGCTGGGATTCATCTGGAGCTCTCTGTGCCAGTGTGGACAAGGACACAGGAGCCCTGAGGAGCAGCTGAGCTCTTTTGGGCTCTCCAGACTCCAGAAGGTTTCTCCCAAGGCTCACCTTCCAGAGCTGTCATGAACTGTCACCCCCTGGCACTGCTGACGATCTGTCCCCTGGCTGCCCTGGGGCAGGGACTGGACATCCTGGAGGGTCCCATGTCCCTCCCAGGGGCAGAGGAAGAGGCAGGGTCTCCTCCAGCCTTGTCCTGCCTCAGTTCCCCACCTCCCAGTGCAAACACTAAAAATCAGCCTCTTGTGCGGGACTCTGCAAGGAAATGTTTTCAGACTGCCTGAGGAGAGGGAGAGAAAGCTGGCTGGATGGCAAATAATTAGAATAATTATCTGAAAATCAATATCTGTCTCAAACAGCAATCAATTAACCTAGAGACATTTCAAAATGAGATCTGTACTGACTGGGCAACTGAAGCCCGAATAATGACTTGGAATTTGCTCTGGATAACCTTAAATTATCTTTTGCCTTGGGTCCACTGCAGTCAGCAGCCACCCCTGAATCACCCAGTGCCCCGGTCCCTGAGGTGGCCAGCTCTGGGATGAAGGGAGCTGCCTCTTCCTCAGGGCTCTCCCAGGTCTTTCACTGCACACAAGGGATTGGAGACACCCCTACATGGAGAGAAGTGCTCAATGCAGGGTGAGGATTTGCCTCCTTGTTCAACAGAAAAAAACTGGGAAGAGATTTCAGGACATCTGTCTTTGAAGCTCCAAAACAGGGGCAGGCTGGAGCATGTTTACTGCAAAACAGAGTTGTTTGGGGGGCTCCTGGAGGCAGATCACTTCCCACAGAGCCCTGGAGAATCATCTGGTTTATTTTTGAACTGTAGCAGCTTTCTAGGAAGGGATGACTATCACTGGGGGCTGTTTTTTCAGATTAAAAAAAATAATTAAAGATTTCACAAGTGTGACTTTCTGTGGACTGCCTGCATGAAAACTGCAAGCCCAGCCTTTAAAATGTTCAGCAAAGCCTTTTCCAGAGCTCTCCCCTGGACCTGACTGGCCAGCAAAGGCAGTGGAAGGGCAGAAGCAGCCCAGCAGCCTCAGGCAGGGGCAGTTTTGGGCTGTCCCTTGTGCTGCTGAAACTCTTTTCCCCTTTGCTCAGCCCTTTGGGTGTTCCTGCCTGTGGGAGGGGGAGGTTGTGCTCAGGCTCAGCAGCAGACGAAGCTCAGCACAGCTCCAGGTGCCCCGCTGTGTGCCACCCTCCGGGAGAAGGGATCCCTGCTTTGTGCTGGCTCCTGAGTGCTTTAGGCTCAGGTGCTGGGTATTGACAGCAGGGAAGGGGAGGAGGAGCAGGCAGGTGCCAGCTGTTGTGCCTGCAGCTGGTGGCTCCCAGTGCTCCTCAGCCCTTCCATGTCCAGCTGGGCCTTTTCTGTCTCATTTGACTCCAGAAAAGAAAACACAGGGATGGACCCCGTGGTCCACTCCAAAAGGAATGTTGTAGAGAGTACAATGTCCCCTCTAATCCAGCAAGCTAAAATGAAGAGTTTTAACTCTTTTTTTTTTTTGTGTGGGTAGTCTCTGGCTAGTCCCTTAGAGTGTCCTCATGGTGTGAATTATGGTGCAATAATTCACACTGAGCTGCATGGACAGCCCTCAGCTCCCAGCCTTGTGCCTGACACTGCTCCAGGCATGAATTATTGTCCTATAATTCACACCTTGTCATATCTTATTGCCAGAACATCCCCGAAATGACAAAGCTGGAGTCATTAAGGAGAAATTCAGTGAAAACTTGGCGAAGCAGTTGATGGCAGGAAGGACCAGTACTTAAGGCTGATGAGGAACAGCTGAGGGAGCTGGGGGGGCTCAGCCTGGAGAAAAGGGGAACTTTCTCATTCTCCACCACTCTCTGACAGGAGGGGGCAGCTGGGGGAAGTCAGGCTCTTCTCCCAAGTAACCAGTGACAGGCTTGGGTTGCACCAGGGAGGCTTAGGTGGGAAATCTGGGAGAATTTCTTCAGTAATGGGTGGTCAGGTATTGGCACAGGCTGCTCAGGGCAGTGCTGGAGTCACCATCCCTGGATGTGTTCACAAAATGTGTGGCGGTGACACCTGGGGACATGGGTTAGTGGTGACTGTGCCAGTGCTGGGTTGACAGTTGGATTTGATGACCTTAAAGCTCCCCTCCAACCTAAATGCTTCTGTGATTTACCTGTCTCATTCAGGCTAGACAGAAAGAGCCCCAAAGAATAAACACGTGTGTGCATTCAGTGCTACGTGTGTGTAACTATCTTGGGTGGAATTTCTCCAGGCAGAGAGAGGACTTCTCCAAACTGGATGCCTGTGGTCCAGAAGTAGTGACCAGCAGGTCCATGAAAGGCTTTCCAGCTGTCTGGGTTCCCATGCAGACAAATAGCTGCTTCAAGGGGATATTTGCAGGTAGAAGGTGCTCCCCAGGTGAGCAGAAGTCAGTAAAGCCCTTTGCAGACCCAGCACACACAGGTTCCTGGGTACTGTGTTCTGTATATCCTTCTCCTCCTGCTTTAGCTGCCCTAGGTCCCCAGAGGAGCCTGGATGTGTCCCAGGGCTCACCCCCAGGCCAGCAGCACAGGTGCCATGTGAGGACAGGAGGGAGGTGTAGCTTTGCCATCACTGTGTGCTCAGCACCTTTCCATCCCTCCCTCCCTCCTGCAGCCCAGCTCCATCTCACCTGCATGGGGACAGGTGTCTGGTGCCTCACAGCCACTCCTGGCAGGACACACGGACAGTTCCTGCCTTCCTGGGGAACCTTGGGAAGGCACAAAGCAGCCTGGTCCCACAGCAAATTGGTTTTGTGCAACCTGAGCTCGTTGGGAGGCATCCCTTGAGATAAAAATCAGATCTAGGGGCCAATGGCTGGGTTTGACAAGCAGTGATGGCAAGTGGAGAACCAGCAGGGCCTGGGGATGGCCTGAGGAGGTGGCTCTTAGCCCATGGCAGGCACTGTGCCCATGTCCCTGCACAGGCTGTGCCCAACACAGGAGCCTTGCTGCTCTTGGGCTGCTGGGGAACCCCAAACATCCAGAACAGTCAAACATCCAGGTGCTCAGAACAGCTCCAGGCATCTGCTGCAAGCCAGGTAATTCCTGCCCTTCCTTCCCACTGAAGTTTAAATAATTTCAGTCAAAACCTTGCACTCTGCTGAGTGCAGGACTGCCTGTGCTCAGCTGGGCTTTGTGGCCCCCTCCTGTTGCTCCTGCACTTCTCCCTGTCCTCCCAGCACAGTGGGAGCTCACTTTCAAATGGCCAAAGAGGCAAAAAATGTGGCCACTTCCCCAGTTACTTGTTCCTGCTCTCAGCCAGCCTGCTGGAGGCAGGGACAGTGGGATCACTCCCAAATCCACTGCAAGGAAAGGAGCTAACACATTTCCCTCTGGGTCAGAGGGGAAGGGACACACAGTGACAAGTGGCTGGAGGTGGCAGGGCTCCTCTCAGAGTCACTGCACAAACAGGGCATGCACTGCTCAGGAGGTCTCATGACAACAACCAGTGCTTGAAATGTAGCACCTGCATTGCAGAGTGGATTTTGGGATTCTTCGGAGGATGCCCACCCTGCAGAGCTCTGAGGCTGTGCCTGACTGAGCCCTGGGTTGCCACTTCCAATGGGACTCTTAAAGAGCAGCATATTCCTTGGACTTCATTGTCTTCCTTGGGTGTGCAGAGGGACATTTGGTGGGACATGCTCCAGACTGTGCTGAGGCCTAAACGTTGCATGATTTCATCTTAAACACAGAGAAGCCATGGCAGTGCCAACCTGTTGGCACTGAGCTTGAGAGTAGAGCCCTGCACACAGCACAGGCCCAAACCCACCAACGTGCCCAGGTTCTCATTTCTCAGGACACTGATGCTGCCCTGAGTTGACAGCAGCTGGAGAAGGTCAGGACAGCCCATCCAGGCTGGCATCCAGGCACAGGGCAGGAGCAGGGAGGTGCTTGAACAAGTGTATCACAAATTGTACGACAAAAGCAGCAGCCAGTTGGCTGAGTTCCCCAGGGAGGACTTTTTGGAATTGCTCAGTGAAGATATCAGCAAAATGCCTTGGGCAGTGGGGATGGCTTGTGTCAGGATGTCCCAGAGTGTGACACCCTGGACCACAGTGACCCTTTGAGCCATCTCTTTGCCAACTGTTTGTGCAGCAGAAGGCAGCAAACTCAGAGCCACGTCCCAGAGAAGGCGGCAGCCCCACCAGCTGGCACCGTGCTGCATCCAGCTGGCTCCCAGGCTGCATCAGCTGGCACAGGCAGGAGCACAGAGCCCTGGAAAGGTGAAGCCAGCCAGGGAAACCCAGACCCCCTGTCACCCTGGCAGCTCTGGCAGTGTTTGTGCTGGCACATGGATTCAGCTCAGTGCTCCCAGGGTAGCTGCAGCACCTCCAGGGCATCAGAGCCCAAGTGCAGGCAGTGTTTGCTGACAGCTGGGAACAAACATGCATTGCCATTAGTTATCCACTAATTAGTGGGCTAATAACCAGCTAAACCAGCTTGTTCTTTAGTAGGTGAGTCTTTCTTGTCCTCCTGGGTTATTACAATAGTCACAGTCACTCTGTGCACTCCTGCAGAGTCACTCACCCAGAAGGGACCATAGGACAGCCTGCAACTGTCCTGCTGCTTCTGTCACCCCAGTCCTGCCAAAGCTGGTGCCAAAATACCATAAACTACCATGAAACTGAGTGTTGGGTTATGTGTGTGTGTGTGTGTGAAGTCCAGAAATCTTCCAGGGCCGTTCCCTGTCCCAGCCTTGGCTCAGACCTGCACACCTGCCTCAGGTGTGAGAAGTGGCAGAGACAGAAGCAAAGAGCTTGGAGCAGGTGAAGCAGGCCCAGCCCAACAACCTCAGGTGCAGCATGCAGCCAGCTGAGCTTTCTGACCACAAGGAGCACTTTAGTTTGTTCAAATCCCCTTTGGGATGATCTCTGGGCTTGTCACTGCAGGAAAACAGCCTCCTTCCTCCCAGATCATTGACGTAGCTTAATACTGAATACTCATCTGTTTGCAGATGTTCTATATTTTCCTGACATGAAGTTTCTTAACATCCCTTTTAAATTGTCTTTATGCTCACAATGTTGATGCATAATCTCTTTTTTCCTTGAGAAGTTCCTGTAAGTGCCTCGTGCAGTGATGAGATGAAAGCTTTCTTTGTGTTCCTGCCAATCCAGTTTGTATGCCTCTGTTTGTCACCTGCAGATAAAAGCTCAGGGATGTTGCTTAGAGCCAGGCTATGAAGCAGAGACTCAACTGGAGGCAAAGACAGGAGGAAAATATTAGCAAAGCAACCACCTAATTCTTGACAATGCCAACATCAGCCATTGTGAACCTTTGCCCAAAGAGGAATCCCTTCCTAAGGCCTCTTAGGGTGCTTACATGAGTACATTTGACTTCAAAGAGGGTACACATGAGGCCAGCTCAGTCGATGAGAGGGAGCTCATTAAGCTGCAGTAATTTGGCAGGTCTGTGTTTACTTCTGCTGGAGCATCACATTTTTGTGAACCATTTTTTTCCAACCCAGAAGGTTTTGAACTGCATTGAGCTGATGAAACCCAGTCACATAGACCATTGGGTGGCTCAAAAACTCTTTGAGTGATGAAAGTCTCTGAACAGATCCTTTCATTAAACAGGGGACCAAGTTTCCTTTGGTTTTAGCAAATTAGAAACCGGTTTTAGCTGAAGCAAAGTTGTACTTTGTTGTGACAGACTCAGAGATGAGCTCTGCTGGGTGGGCACACCAGTGTTGGCTTAGATCCCAAGTCACCCATGAGGGAGGGACAGCTGGAGCCTTGTTCCCCTGGGGGTTCCTTTGAGTCCCTCTCCACCTGCACACACCACAGCCCAGCCCTGGAAGCTGCTCTGAATCCCTCCCTGCCTTCTTCCCTCTGCCCTTTGGGGTTGTTGTGTTTGGATCTGGCTTGCTGGGAGAATGCTTAACGTGCACCCAGGCAGAACATCCACTACTTTAAACCCTATGGACTATTCCAGGACCAGTAGGAGAGTTCACTGATGGCACAGCTGTGGGAATATGGAACAGGAAGGAATCTGCTCCACCTGGGCCTGTAAAGGTTTGTTTGTCTGCTCAACAGTTCTGTTCTTCTCCTGATGGATCCCCTTGGTGGCCACCAAACCCTGTTACAATGCTCAGCCCACCTCTGCTCTCCCTGCTCTCCATCCCTGCCCCTGTGCTGCTCCTCTGCAGAGGTTTGGGTGGGATGCAGTGTCAGGACTGAGGAGCTCCCTGCTCTGGGTGAAGAGTCACAGAGCCAGAGTCACTGAGGTTGGATCTCTAATGTAGGGATTTGGGGGTTTTTCCAAGGTAGGAAAATAGTACGATTTTCCTCTTCTCTCCTAATGCAAATGTGGCCAGATTGATTTCCCTCCAACTTTCCATAGAGCAGATTCATTCCAAGAGGAGAATTTTGGGAAAAGGTACAAGTTTGTGAAGACAGAGTGTTCTTGTGGAGGCTGAAATAGTCACTTCAGCTGGAACATTTGTGGCACATGGCCACAAAGGCAGAGTTTAAAATTGGGGTAGGGAATATCTCCAGATGGAATCCCAGAGGAAGGAGGATGGCAATTGAGGCAGGGGATTCAGGGGCAGATCAGCCCTGGATAAAGCAGCACGGGGTGGAGCTCTCACAGCACAGTGACAAACAGAATGATGAGTGGGGGCTGAGGGGGAAGAGCCAGGGTCCCACAGGGTTCCACGCTGGCTGTTTGTCCTGGGTGCAAGCCCAAGAGGTGCAGTCTGGACTCCAGTGTGGGAGTGGTGATGTCCCCACACCCCCAGTAATGAACACAGGAAAAGTGACAATCTAGGAAAGATGCAGACCCAGCTTTGCTCCAGGTGCTGGGATGGGTGATGCTCACAGTTTGCTGATGTTGTTCCAGATCTTCTAATGAGGGTCTGACATTTTTATTTTCTTTGAGCTTTCTGCAGCAAGGTCAATGAAGAACCACTACAAAACAATTTAAACAGTGGTGCAGGAGCAGATAACTCTGAAGTCCCAAATATTTAAAATAGCTGCTACATCCATAGTGAAGAACAGACTGAGTTACTCAGATCATCTCTGTCAGCTGACGAAACTGCCCCCATATGGAAATATGCTCTTTGCATTCGTTTTTGTTGAGATCTCATTGAGATTAATATAGGCCAGTTCTGTCTTGTTTCAGTTTTCTTTTGAATTATCCTGAAGATCTGTTTATTTACAGCTGTCTGAGTATTTGAATGCAGTCACTTGGTGTCTCTGCAAACACCACAGGGTTGGACACTGCCTTGACAGACCAAAAACTGAAAACTGAGAGGGGACCACAGGTGTGGGATGCTCAGGCTGTGAGGAAACCCTGACTGGGCACACAGGAGACATTACAGATTCCAAAGGTGTGCCTTAGGGCAGCAGAGCATCTTTGGAGGAGGCAGGAAGGTGATGATTGCTGCTTGTTTAGCCCCAAGGTTTGTGTGGCAGCCTGGAGGGGACCTTAGAGGGTCTCAATCTCATCCAGGGACACCAAGGCAGGGACACCATCCATTAGCCCAGGTTGCTCCAAGCCCCATCCAGCCTGGCCTGGGACACTTCCAGGGCTCCAGGGGTAGCCACAGCTGCTCTGGGCACCCTGTGGAGTGGTATTAGCTGGACACCACATCCCATCTCATTCCTGCTGGGAACACACAGCTGGCCAGGACCTCAGCCATGTCCTCCTCCATCTCCAGGAGCACTCAGCAGCTCAGGATGCTGCTTGAGGCCCCTCTCCTGCATGCCCATGGCTGTGTGTGGGCAGCTGTGGGCTGAGGGAGCAGACCACTCTCCATGGTGCCATTGCAGGGGCAGATCCACCAGGTTTGCTGCGGGTAACCTGGTTTATGGGACTTCCCAGTGCATGCTGGGGTTTTCCAGCAGGGTGGGGTTCACTTCTGCTGATAAATTGTTCCCCCAAGGCAGAGGTGTGTGTGAAACCCTGGAGATTTCAGACTGTCAGACACTCAAGTTCTCCCATGGGGAGATGATGTGCTCAGTTCAAGCTGGCCCAAATCCTGTGTACCTGTGCTCCAGAGGATCTACCTGGGCTCTGTCTGCCATAACCCCCCATGCTTTCAATCTGGACAGGCTGAGGCTGTTCTCAGGCTGGTTTTGGGAGCCCTCCCTGAGTCTGAGCTCCAGTTCCCCATGCTGAGACACATGTGGATCATGGCCAAGGGTAAAGAGCTTGATGGAGGGTCATTGTCCTCACTTCCAAAGTCACCTGGCACCAGAGCCTGGGACATTATTCAGCTGACATGGGGTTCAGCCCTGCCCCTGGGCTGGGGGGTCCTGCAGACATGGGCTGAGTTTGGGTCCTCTTTCAGGAGAGTCTCAGGAGATGTTAAAACTGCAACCCATGAGTCTGTTCCTTCCCCAGGAGCCCATCCTTGGCACTGGGCTGGGAGGTGCAAACCCTCCTGCGAGACAAAAAGACTTTTTCAGCCTTGCTGGAGGCAGGGCTGAGTCCTATGGGTGGCTCAGCTATTTGTGGGATGCATTTTGGGCTAATGCTCTCCCTGACCTTCTCATGAGCAGTGAAATATTGTTGTGCAATGGGCTCTGATTCTGTTCAGCTCTGCTGTGGTGAAATGGCATTGAGATCTGGGCTGGGGACTGGGGTGAAGGGGCACCAACAACTCTGTGTCTGCCCCAGCCCCTGGGCCACCTGGGAGTTGTCACATCTGTCCTCAAGGTGCCCAAAAGACACCAGGGGATGGACCAGCACTGATGGAAAGTTCAAAGACTTCAATGTGCAGTTAGAGAACCTGGCCCACAGGAGCTGACACTGGGGTGTTAAAGCCTCTCAAGGAGACCCTGCTGAGGCAGAGTGGGGTCAGTGGGGTTCACCTCTGCAGCTGCTCAGGGCACGTGGGACTGGAAACCCAGCATGGACCCCCATGGAGTAAAGGGCAGCCCAGCCACCCCTGGAGAGCAGAGCCATGGGCACTGTGGAGGAGCATGGGTGGGCAAACAGCCACATCCCCACCACACACTCCCATGGCTGAGCAGCCATTCCAGACACAGCCTGGAATGTGTGGACCAGGACTTTCTGCCTGGCTTCATGGGACAGATATCACAACACCAAGCAAAAGCTGTGAAGTGCAGCTGGGTGCAGGTACTGGGATCCTTCCCAGGCTCCTGGTGCCCTGATCCCCACTGGCTTAGTGGGCATGGGGTGTCAGCTCAGTCTTAATGATCTGGGAGGTCTTTTACAACCTTAATGACTCCATGATTCTATGTCTCTGTGATTCTATGATTCCATAATTCTGACTCTGTGATTCCATGATTCTATGATTCTATGACTCTGTGATTCTATGATTCTGTGATTCCATGAGTCTGTGATTCTATGATTCCATGATTCTATGACTCTGTGATTCCATGATTCTATGATTCCATGATTCTATGACTCTGTGATTCTATGATTCTGTGATTCTGTAATTCTCTGATTCTGATCCTGTGATTCTAAGCCCTTGCCTGTCTGTGACCTGAAGCTGCAGCAGAATGAGCCATTTCCCCACTTTCTCTTGCCCAAGCTGTGTTGGGTGTTTGAGCTCCCTGAGATGTGCCCTGTCCCCTTCCTCTCTCTGCCATGTCCCTGTCCTCTCCTTGCTCCATAACCTGGCTGCTGAGTGCAGCACACAATGGAGAAGAAGCAGACCTTCACCATGGCCTGGCAATTCCCCCCTCTGCAAAGCCTGTGGGGTGGAAGGAGGGAGTGCTGAGCTCTGTTTCATGCCATGGTACCAAGATTGGCTCCACTGGAGGGACCCACTGGAGCACAGGAATTGCCTTTTTTACTTGGTGGGGATAACTCCAGGTTTCCCTGCACACCTCGAGGGTGTTCCCCTGGTCATAGAAGCATCAGGTCTGACCTCCCACACTGTGAGCCTGCTCCGACAGGATGAACTCACAATTTCCTGTGTGTTTTACTGAGCTGGGTGGTTCCCACCCTGCAAAAAGGGGCACTTGCCACAGCAATTTCTGTGCTGCGAGCCAGGAAATACAGACAGAAGCACGAAATGTGAAAGACTTGGATTGGGAAGTTCTGCCAGTCTGAATAAAACTGGTTTTCAGGTTTTGTGCTTTATCATCTGGATTTGCATCTGGCAATTCCAGGAGCCACTGCCAAGCAGCCAGAGCTCTGAAGATCCACCCAGGTGGGCCTGCCCCTTCTCCTGCTGGAGCTTCACCAGGGAGGCTCCATGCACTGTATCCTTGCTCTGCCCATCAGATAAGACATGAAGTACTCAGCTAATGCAAATGCACAGTAAATCAATAACACACCACTGCTAATACACTTTAATTAAAGCACAACAGGCTGCAGTTCCTCTGCAATCACAGGGAAGGAGAATCGGCTGGTGTGGAGTCAGGAGAAGGGGGCTCAGACATTGGGGGTCCTAGGAGTGCACTGGGGAGTGGGAGGGATCTGAGTGAGGAATGGTGGAATTCAAGTGAAAGGCAGGAGCTGGAGAACAGCATGAGCTGAGCTGCTGTTACACGTGTAGAGAGCAGAAACATCCCTTGGGATGATGGGGCAGAGGAACATTGGGCAAAGCAGTGCCTGTGGAAGGGAGGTGACATGGGTGGGGACTCACAGCTACACTGCAGCCGAAACTGCAAGGACTTAACAAAGCTCCCTTCACAAGGTTTGGGAAAAAACAAATGCAAATGGTGAACGAGACATTCACAATCCAACAGCAGAGGGAAGTCAGGAGCTGAAGGGATGGACTGGGACATGTGGCCCATGGCTCACATCCCCCAGGGCTGGGCAGGGCCGTGGTGCAGCTGTGCCCTATGGACAGCATCACCCAACTGCTGGCCAGGACTCCTGCAGGCCAGGGCATCCCAGCTGGGATGGGGACTCCTTCTCTTTCCCACAGCCCTGCCCTTGACAGACACAGCCCCAGCCCCACCAGAACAGCCCCATTTTTGGGAGGTTTGCATGTGGTCACACAGTCCCACAGTGAAGGGTCTCAGGGTAAGCTGCTCGTCTCCGTGCTTTAATCCAGGCCTCCTGGTGATGCCGTGGCAGAGAGCACTTTGCTCAGATCTGTTAATTGAAATTTAATTGAAACTGTTTGACTGGGAGCTCTCTGAGGGCTTAAGGACTGGAGGAACATCAGTCCACCAAGCTTCAGAGCTCTGCCCTGCAAGGAGCAATCCAGGCTCACCAGGGCCTGGGCTTGGGCTTAAAATAGTCACCAATTCTCTGAAAGCAGGCATGGCAAGGATGTTTGTGGATTGGGCTTCTTTTGGAAGAGAAACAAGCAATGGACAGCAATGGGAATTTGTTATGATAGCAAGCAATGCAGGGACCCCAGGCAGGTGCAAAGGAGGGCTCTTTATTGCCAAAAACCCAGCTTTTGAAGCAGTTAGTTGGTTATCAGTTTACAGGGTTTTAAGACACAACAAGCCCAAGTCAACCAACCACCGTAGACCCCAATGTGGGCATGGTGTGGACAGGTGGCAGTCATGCAGCACATCCCTCATGTCCCTCATGTCCCTCAGGTCCCTCACATCTCTCTACCCCATTTCCAGCTGAGTCACTCCCCCACAGCCCCCTTCTCCTCAGCCCAAGTAACAGCAGCCATGTTACAAAGGTTACAAGGCCTGCCCTTTGTAAAGCCTTTCCTACTGGTAACAGGATTTGAAGAGAAGGAGAGAAAGAGGAGATCTCTGGATTTTTCCTCTGTGCTTTGGAGGGAATGATGGGAGAGCAAAGTTCTGCCTGGGTGAGACACCAGGAGTCAGAGCTGTGGAATGGTCTGGAAGCAGGGAGAGAGGTGATGGGAAGGTGGAGATGAGTTTGTGGGGTGACATGGTTGCAGGAAAGGGGGAACAATTTGGGCTTGCTTCCTAAAGAGGCACAAGAGCACAGTGACCATCCATTTAGGGAGTCAGTTCCACCAGAAATATCCCTGTTTGGGCTATTTGGCTGTTTGGGAATTTTTGGAAACTCTTACTGGCAGTGTTGGAACCATCAGACCTGAGGCTGATGAGTGTTCTGTGGCTCTCTGTGGGCTGCTGATTCAGCCCTGGAGGTGATGTCTCACCATTCAGCCCTGGCTCCCTCCCCAGCAGCATCTCCTCTTCCCCCTGTGGGACTCATTTCCCAGCACATCGCTGGGAATCCCTGGCAGATTCCAGCTGGCTCAGTGCACAGGGGAGGTTACCTGTGACTAATGCCCTAGCCCTGACAGGTCTGAGAGAAGCAAGGAAGTCCCCTTGTCCCTGCCTGCTGGCTGAAATGCTACTCCCTGTTCCACCCACTGCATGAAATCCCAAGTAAATAGCTCAAGCAGTTACAGAACAGGATTACCTTGAAATTTGTTTCCATCCTATCACTGTGATTTGGTTGTCTGTGGGCATTAACTCCACATTGTAATAAGCAAAGCCTCTGAAATACCTTCATGAGAATTAGGGTTCTATAAATTAACTGATTACTGATAAAGCCTAATTATAAATTACGTCTTATTATCAAAAGCTTCTGAGTGACTCTGAATGAATTAAAGCTGTAGGAGCAGGAATATTTCAGTTAACTCTGTGAACTCTGATAAAGGTCTGAAGAGGGGCTGTGCTCTGCCCTGCTCCCCAGGAGCTTCTACAGCAGGACAGCCTGACACAGCCCCTGCACCCTTTAGCCAGTTCTTTGCTCCTTTCCTGTCTGCCCAAGGAGCAAGACCTCTTCTCCAGGGAGGAGATCACTTCTGCCCAGGTTCAGTAACACCTCGAGGTCCCACTGCTCCAAGCAGAGGTGCTCATGGGATGAAGTCTGGGAGGCAGTGGGTTGAAGGGCTCAGAAATAGCTTTGCTCTCACTTTCCATGGAAAAAATCCTAATTCTCACCAGCCACTCTCTAACCCTCATCCTGCAAATCCTCACTGTGACCTCAGTGCACACAAACACCTGTCCAAGACTCACCCACCATTCCAGCTCCCCTGCCCATGGAAGAACTTGAAATCTAGGAGTTACATCTTTTGGACTGATAAAAAAAGGCTGAGTGGCTGGTTTGGATTATAATGCTGTTTCCCAGCCTTTGGATGATTCTCTTTCTCTCCCATGTGTCCAACATGCCAGCAAATTTTTGATAGAGGAATAGGAAGTGGTCCCAATAGGAAATGATTTCCAGTTGTGGGGTCACCAGGTGCAGGCAGGTGGCAAGACCCATAGCTCTGGGAATAATCCACTTTTCCTGCTCCAGAGTGGTGGCTCCTTAAAGGACAAGGAATTCTGGCTGTGAGCCAAGGTGGAATCACACATCTGAGAGAAGCTCAAGTTCAGCTCAGCTGCCCTGATTTGCTCTGCAGCCAAGCACCTGAGCAATGATCCCAGTGGGAATCCTACAAAAACATGACGGTGTCCTTCTAGGAAAAAGGCAATGACTGCAAACCAGACTCTTCCCAGTGCAGTTTGTGCTCTCCTGGGCAGTTCTGCTGCCTGGGGAAGGGTCACACATTTGGTGGCTCGTGTCCTTCAGCTGTGGAAGCAGAGGATTTAGTGTGTCCTGGTGTCCCCGTGGAGAGCAGGGCACCTCCCACAGCCCTGCTGGAATCCAGGGTGGCAGATCCCACTCCTGATGCTATAGCAGAACTCAATCCAGCAGTGCAGGAAAATGTGCAATTCCCTTGGGAAGGCACATTCCCTAGCAGGTGATCCCTGGATACCAGCTGGAGAGCAGGATCCAGTGCCTGGGAGAAAGAACATGGAGAAAACAACACCCATCTGCTCTTCCAACACAGAAAAATCATCCTTTGCCTTTTTCCAAGTTCCATGTAAAGCTATTTTGATTCTTTCAATGCACAGCACACAGATGAAATTGAATTGTTTTCATGATGGCAAGGATTTGCTTCTTCTGTTTGCCAGTGCAACCAAACATTTAATTATAAAAGCTCCTGAAATTAAGTAGATGCAAAAATTAAGACAAATATGCTCATTTTTGCCAATCCTGTGGAATGCTTTTTCTCTGAAGGAATCATTCCATTACAACACAATGTAGCAGAAAGTTAACACTCACATAATGACCTTAAAACCTGCTTCGAATGCAGAAACAGGTCATTGCTGCTCAGTCTCCTAAGAAAAGTTGTAATCCCCTAAAAATTGAGTCTGCAATGGAAACACTGTAATTACAGAGCACAACGTGTGACACCAGCATTCTGTGGCTCAGGGTGAAGTGTCTTCAATTACTGAGCACTTCCAGGACACTCAGCTGCCTCAAGGTCCCCGAGGGCGTCCCTTATTTCCCTCTGCTCTGGAGCATTGGGATTCCCATGGAAGTGTCCAAGGCCAGGCCGGATACTGGGGCTTGGAGCAGCCTGGGACAGTGGCAGGGGGATGGGATGGGATGGGAGGGGATGGGATGGGATGGGAGGGGATGGGATGGGATGGGAGGGGATGGGATGGGATGGGAGGGGATGGGATGGGATGGGAGGGGATGGGATGGGATGGGAGGGGATGGGATGGGATGGGAGGGGATGGGATGGGATGGGAGGGGATGGGATGGGATGGGAGGGGATGGGATGGGATGGGAGGGGATGGGATGGGATGGGAGGGGATGGGATGGGATGGGAGGGGATGGGATGGGATGACCTTTCCAGCACAAACCAGTCTGAGATTCTGGGATTTGTAGGAACAGAAATTCCCACTTAGGACGATTCAGGTGGCTGCCACCACCCTAAACTGGTGGGAGCTAAACTGGTGCGGTTGAATCAATTCAGCCAAGGCAAAGGCATTTTTAGTGTGGTCACAGTCACCTGTTTGAAATGGGCCTTGGCTTCTTCCTGCTGAAGCCAGGTCTGTGGGGAAGGAAATGCATTCCACAGATTTCAGTGTTCTGTCTCCCCAAATTCCACAGGGGACCTCGGGAAGCTGTGCCCCCCCACTGCCCACCCCACAGTGACACAACACTCAGGCATTGTGTGGGTCCAGACAGCAGAGCAGGGCCAAGGAAGCTCCCTGGAACAGCTCAGCTCCAGCAGCCTCATCTCTTTAAAAACCACAAGGAAGCCTGGTGGGCAGTGTGGAGCAGCTGCCATTGTGATCCAGATGTTCAACTGGGACAAGGCTTCTCAGCCCCTCAGAGCTGCCATGCTGTGGCTGGTCCAGGGACAAAGGAGAGTGTGTGTTGGTCCTGCTGCACTGTGTCCTGGAAAAGATGTGGCACTCATGGAACATGGGGGTCAGCAAGCTTGGAAAACCTGCAGGGACACCGCCAGGCTGTGGGTCAGGGTGTCCCATGGAGCTCCCACACCGTGTGCTGGTGTCACCTGTGTGACCACAGACAGCCCAAAGGAGGCAGTGGGTGCCCCCCAAAACAATCCATGGGCAAAGGGGGACCCTGGGGGGCCTGGGACCCCCCTCAGATGTGACAAGGTGCCCACCCCCAGCAATGGAAATCATGTGGGTGGTGTCACATCCCCTCCTGCCCTGGTACCTGGAGCAGGGTCAAGCCTCCCTAGACCCTTCAGAAGACACATTTGAGCCTTCTGTGCTTAATTTAGCATATTCAGAGGCCACCAGGCTCCAGGTGAGCTGAGAGCTCCAAGGAGCTGCTGGTCTGTGAGGATGGGTGTCTGCCAGGACTCCTCCAGCTCTTCAGTCCTCCCCAGATCTGGGAGCCCAGAGCAGGCTGTGGCAGCTCAGCCCATCCCAGAGGAGCTGCCTGGTGTTCTTCCCTTTGCAGCTCTTCCCAGGAGGTGCAGGAGGAAAATGCCAGCAGCAGGCTGGAAAAGCCTCCAGAGGCTGTGGCACAGGGAACCCTGGCCCTTGCTCTGAAAGTGCCTCGTTAAATAATCAATTCCTGGCAGCAGTGTCTCAGAAAGGCTTAGCATGAGGGTGCCAGAGAAGTGACCTTGTGTGACAAAGCAGCTGGAAAATGCCACAAGAATTAGATCCATCAGTCTCCTTAATTTGCTACTGAGAAACACAACCTTTCCAGCAGGATGGAGAGGCTGCCAGGCCACCTCTTTTTACCTGGATCTTCAATCAGCTCCTTCCTGTGCTCCTCAAGGAGGGAAAACTCCCGTGGAGGAGGAATGCAGAGGAGCTCAGTGTGCCCCTGCAGGTGAGGTGGCCCCAGCTCAGAGGCCATGGGAGGGCAGAACCACCTGGTATCAAAGAGCCAAGTAATTGACAAATGTCCTGGGCTCCCTTCATCTGCCACAGCCAATGGCCAGGGAGGTGTCAGGGAGCTGGAGGGAAGGGAAATGTGCAGGGACAAGGCCCAGTGGTGCTTTTGGGAGAGTTTTCTTAGCAACACCGTAGACTAAGTACAAGCAGACCAGAGCAGGTGCTTTCTTCACCTTTCTCTGTTGTTTTTAGATTTTTTTTTTTAGATGTTGTGGCTTTTTATCACCCTAAATCAGCAAAATATTGATACTGGAGTCCACAGAGAACAGAAAAAGGAAGACCAACCATGAGTGCAATTAGGCTCCCAATCCCTGACCTTTCCATTGCTTGTTTCCAAGCCTTGTACCTGGACATAGCTGGAAGCCTTTAGGATTGATATTTCCTGGGCTCTATCTATGCTTCCAGGTGGGTTTCCTCAGAGAGCATCACAAAAACAGGGCAGGTGGCATCAGGTGTCAGGAGAAAATTGTGACTGGAATGGAGAAATGGGCTGAAAGAGGCAAAAGCTTCAGTGCTGGGCTGAAGGGCTGTAAGTTGTGGAAAATTTGTGATCAGGATTTGTGACTTCAGATCCAGCTGAAGTCCCAGTAAGTCTCTCCAATCTGTTGTAAAACACACGGTTGATGTTTCTCAGCTATTGGCAGTGGGTGGATGGGGTAGAGCAGCCACAGCCTGGACGGGGGTGGGTGTGGGGAGCTCCCTCAGGACTGACAGGATTTTACCTTGCTGCTAAAAGAATCAAAGGAAGTCTCAGAAAATGCAAGCAAAGTTCCCTTGCAGGCTCTCTCGTGACGTTTCTGCCTCCTGAGCTGCCCCAGGGGAGCTTGCCCAGCCTGGGACTGGGACAAGCTGGAGCTGCTGATTGACCCCAGTTCTGGCCAGCAGCTCGTGTTTGCCAGTGGCCACTCTCCCACTTGGGGCAACGTTTGAATTTTCTCCTTCAAACCATAATTGTCAGTCCTGAGGGTGCCTGGTGCACACAGTAAGAGGAACCCCAGCCCTGGCTGCTGGGTAAATCCCTGGGCACAGCAGGTCACCAGGAAAGGCTGAGTTCCTGCAGCTTTACACAGAGCTCGTTGGAGCCTCTCCTCTTCCAGAGGCTGTGTCAGGAGAGCAGGAGTGAAGGCAGAGGGTGCTGTCACTGTCACTGTCCTGAGAAGATCCCACTCTGGGATCCAGCACTGGGATGGGAGCTCAGCATCCCAGCCTGGCTGCCATGGAAGATCCCTGAGGAACCTTTCAGAGTCCAGCTCAGGGAAGTGCCCAGGTGAGCTCTGAGCTCCTCTCCATGGTCTGGCTGATGACCCAACACAGCAACTGTGGAGCTAAGAGAGGGGGAAGAAGTGAAGGCAGAGTAAAAGGAAAAGGGAATTGGGAAGTCCCCCTGCCCTCCTGATCCCAGGGGAGAGCAGAGCTGGTGGGATTGCTTGGCACCTGGGGCTGAGATTTTGTCAGTCTGGGTTTATTTTCCTCCTCCAACCCAATTGTCCTCCTGGCCATGTTTCTCCCCTTCAGTGCCTTTCGTGGGTGTTTCATGTCAGTGCTGCTGCATAACTCACACTTGTTTTGTAATCTGAGTGCATGGCCAATACCCCCCTCACTCTGCTGTTATTCTGCATGATCTGCATCTATTCTGTGTGGAATCACCATTTCCTCCCACAGCCCAACTCCTGGCACGAGGAGTGTGCTCCAACCCACCAGTGTGCATTTACATGCCATAAATCTGTTCCATTTCCCCCATATTTGTAGTAAATACTGCTGGATCTTGGTACCTGGGCTGCCAGGTATTAGAGCTCCTTAGTGCTGTCACTGTAGGGAAAACAACCCCAACCATGTCCCATTAGCACTACAAAGTGACACAACTGTAGCTGTAGCTGTGCTAATGCTCTGCACTCTATGATAATTACAAATGCTTTTCATACAGACATTTCTGAGAGAGAGAGAATCCTGAACAGACTCTGAGCTGGCAGCACTGCAAGAAAACCTGCTCTGGGGGCTGAGAATCAGGAATCCCAGACTGCTTTGGGTGGGAAGGGACCTTAAAGCTCATCCCATGCCACCCCTGCCATGGTCAGGGACACCTCCCACAGTCCCAGGTTGCTCCAAGCCCCATTCATCTGGTCTATTTGTTATAATATGGAATAAAAGCAGCAAAACATTTCATTGTTTCAGCCCCACCACATGCCTGTATGACCCTCACACTGTCACACACTCAGCTGGGTCAGCCATGGTTTATAAATAAGGAATTAATAAAATACACACAGAAAGTCTCCAGCTGGCTGCTCTCCTTTGCAGACACCCAAACCAAATGTGCATTTGAATGGCAAAATGGCACATGGAGAGCACAACAGGGCACTGAGCCCCTCAGTGCCAGTGCTTGTCAAGGCATGCAGATATATTTTTTTCCTTTCTTTTTTTATGGCAGGATAACATTAAGCAACATCTATTAGATCCAAACATTTTAACATCATATTTCAGCCTCCTAAAACAAGGCTGAGGAGATTCCTTATACTCTGATGTGAACTTTTAATCCTTGTGGATGTTCAGGCTGGGTTACTGGGCTAACATCAGTTATTTCTGACTGGCATAGTCATAGTCCTGTGCAAAGCAATGGCTCCACCATGGATTGAACACCTAGAAAATCAACAAATGTTTGTCCATGTGGTTTCATAGCAATTAGTTGCTGTCAAACAATTCTGATTTCCCTTTGTGCTGGAACTGGCATGGGTTTGGGAAGCAGCAGATGTTTGCAATGCCCCTGACCAGGCAGCAGATTGGGTGACTGGGATCACAGGTATGGGTGTGAAGCCAAGTGCAGCTTATCCATCCAAAGGCAAAAAGGATCTCCTGGAAAACAGTGGGGCCTGAAATGGGTTACAGACCACTGTGGGCAAGCTGCCAGTGAACCAAGAGTTAATGCTCTGTTACCACAGGATTTCTTCCCTCCACATGGAAATGCTCACATCAAGCCTGGATTAGGAGATGCCAGCCTGATGTTTGCTTGTAAAAGGGAACAGGAACAGGGGAAGGTTCAGAAAAGAGCTGCAAAAATAATTTGAGGTCAGGAGAAATTGCCCTAAAGTGAATGATTTTGAAAAGCACAATCTGTTTAGATTGTGGAAAGGAAGAGTGAGAGGTGGCTTGAGTAGCCTGTAAGTACCTGCACAGGGAGAAAATACCAGGTACTAAAGGGCTCCTTGATGTAATAGAGAAAGACATAATAAGAACTAATGGCTGGGAGCTGAAGCTGGAGAAATTCAGACTAAATGACCCCCAAGATTTGAACAATGGAGGTGATGAAACCCTGGCACAAAGTCCTGAGGGAAGTGAGTGTCCTCTGTCTCCTGAGAGCTTCTGTTCAGGCCTGGTTTCTCCTTTGGAGGACACCAAACATCCAGGATTTGCCTTTTTGCAGGGGTAAAACCCTTTCTCAGAGTGAGGAATGGGTCTCAACGAGCTGATGGGTCCTCCTGGATGAAAACTGCCCTGGAGAATTGCCTTCCCACCTGGAAGTTCCAAGGGTCAAAGGACCTCTTCCAATGAAAGATATTTTATTACCACATTTGGAGAGGCTGAGGAGCTGCCAGCCCAGGCCCTCAGTTGGAGTGATGCTCACCCTCACTGGGCACAGGGGCTCTCCCATGCCCTTGGTACCTCATTTTCCATCCCTTCTCCAGCTTCCCTGCACTGGCAGATGTTGCTGTCAGGGCTCACAGAGATTAAGGGAGGTTCCTGCTCTCCCACCCACCAATGTTTGGTGATCTGCTGGCCTGGACTCTCTCCCTGAACTCCACAAGAAGATGAAAAATGAGTCCCTTCCTACAGCTTCTCTGTGCCAGGGCCTCCCCACCCTCACAGGGAAGAATTTCTCCCCTATATCCCACCTACCCCGACCCTTTGGCAGTTTAGAACCATTTTTTTGTTGTATATATTGTCACTGATAAAAGGATTCCATTTACATCTTAATGCTTTGTCACTTCCAGGGCATTATTTCCTGATTCTCCACTTCCCTGGGAATCCTGCTCCTCCATCATCTCCATTGCATTTGATTCTCCTGTGGTTCCAGCAGCAGGAGCAGATCACCTGTGAACACACTCGTGTCTGCTACTTGGTCTCCAGGGTTCATCTCTTCTACTCCTTGGGAATTTGATACAGGTAAGCCAAAACTTCATTTCCTAATGTTAAAAATATAAAAGTAGAGGTGCTAGAAGAGTGTTCTCCCTGGTGAAGCTGGTTAGGGTTCTGATCTTCAGAAAACTGTTGGAAATAGTTCACTGCAGAATTTTTTTAAGTGGTTTGGCTCAATTTCTAAATTTTCTTTTGCTGTAAAAATATTGGCAAGGCACCCAAATTCTCAAGCAACCTTTTGAGAAAGCTGCACCACTTTCTTGGGGGGATTATTTCTGATTCATCACATTCTTTTCTAAGAGTTTTTAACAAATCCAACTCAAGCAGAATAATTTTCTGTTTTCCAGTAAGATTTGGATTTTTGCTCTGTTCTCACTCTCAGAAGGTGGCTCCTGGTGCTGAGTGAAGTCAGTGGGGATGGTCTGAGTGAGCACCAAGGGCCCAAGGAGGAACAGGAGAGGAGTTTTACACGCAGCTTAATTTGCTAATGAGGGTGGGATGTAGTAAGATCTCAACAGCACAATTTCCAAAATGATGCAGGTGAAGTAGAAATCTCCAGGCACATATAGGAGAAAACTGTGTGTGGGATCAGGATCTGGACCTGAATAGCATAAATGTTTGGAATTGGTGGAACATGCCCATGAGAAGTTCCCACAGGGCCAAAACTGACCTTTGGTGTTTAAGAATATCCTAAAAATAAACCAACACCAACTACTTAATGTAGCTGTTGGAATTTATAATTTTTAAAATTAAGAGAGTTGTAACTGTAGACTCAACTCTAACAGAAAGTATTGACTGAACAGGTCTTGTTGGTACCTGGCAGAGACAGGAATCAGTGGGACATGCAGAGAGAATCACAGTCACAGAGTCACAGACACAGAATCAGTCACAGAATCATAGACACACAATCAGAGAATCACAGTCACAGAATCAGAGAATCACAGAGTCAGAGTCACAGAATCACAGACACAGAATCAGTCATAGAATCAGAGAATAACAGAGTCACAGAATCAGTCACAGAATCACAGTCATGGAATCAGAAAATCACAATCACAGAATCACAGAATTAGTCACAGAATCACTTCCCAGAGTCACAGTCACAGGAGGGTTTGTGTTGGAAGGGCCCACAAGGGTCACTGGTGACACTGGTGTCACTGGTGTCACCTCCCCGCTCCAGCAGGGCCATCCCAGAGCTCAGGGCACAGCAGTGTGTGCACACAGCTCTGCAACATCCCCAGAGGAGACCCCACAGCCCCTCTGGGCACTCCCAGGGCACAAGTTCTGCTCCTGGGCAGGGGCAGCTCCTGGGCTCAGTCCCTGCCCGTGGCTCTGGGGCCATTGCTGAGTTTGGAGCAGAGCCTGGGGCTGCTCTGAGCCTCCTGCACACAGGGACACACAGACACACAGACACACAGGGACAGACAGGGACACACAGGGAGAGCCAGGGGCAGACAGACAGGGACAGACAGACAGACAGACAGGGACAGATAGGGTCATCCATGGACACACAGGGACACACAGGGAGAGACAGGGACAGGCAGACATACAGGGACAGACAGGAACACACAAGGACACCCAGGGACAGACAGACAGGGACACCCAGAGCTGCTGAGGGCTCCTCTCAGCTGGGGTCATCTCCAGGCTCCTTCACCTACACCAGGGTGCAATTGCAGAGTAAGAGCAGAGTAAGAGCTGAGCTGAGACACTCAGGAGATGCCACAGCCAGCGAGGTGGAGAAGTTCACAATTCCCATGGCTGGAAATCCCATGGCTGTGTGGGGAGAAAAGCTGGTGGCTGTGTCCCCATGGATGGTGACAGGGCCAGCAAAGCCCAGCAGGGTGAGTTGGTCCCTCTGGGCTGAAAACAAAAATAAAAGCAGGTTCTGATTCCCCCCGTGCTGACTGGTGACTGCTACAAAGGGCTGGGGGCTGAGACTCCATTTTCAGACAGGGCAGGGAACAGGAGAAGAGACTTTGGATTTAGTGTGGAGCAGGGCAGGAGCCCTGGCTCGAGGGGACCCATCAGAACCCATCAGAACCCATCCCCACAGATGAGTGACCACAATAGACTGAAGTTCAATACTCGACAGGAGAGGGGGGGGAAAGCAGAAACACTCTGATAAAGTTTAAAGGGAAACTACAAAAAAAAAAAAAAAAAAAAAAAAAAAAAGAAAAAAGGAGAGGAGAGGAGACTAGTTTAAAGGGAATTGAAAGGGAATGGCTGGAAGGGTAAAATGATTGAAAGTGGTTGGGATATTTTTGAAATAAACTGTATTAGAAGCTCTGGAACTTTATTAGAAAACTTTAAATGGGCAAAAGTCATTCTGGCCATGGCTATAAAGCAGCATAAAAGAAGGAACTCGAACTCAAAGGATAACTCTGGCAAGTTAATGTAAACCCATATTAACAAGGGCCAAAATTGTGCTTGAGAAAGAACTTGCTAAAGACATTAAAAGTAATGATAACCTTTCTTTTTTTCAAGCACTGGAAGGTAACTCTGTGCCATGGTACAGCTCATGGAAGATCAGGATTCAGGGAGAGAACTGTGAAAGGGCACAGCAGGAAATTTAAATAAACAGAGGAATTTAGTCATGTTCCCACATGGGGAATTTTCATTACCAGGGATAAGTATGAGGAGCTGTTTTATATTTTAGACTTGAAATTAAAAATTGAATAATAAAAATTCATCAAGACCAGATGGTATTTTCCAAAGAGCAACGAAGGAATGAAAAAATGAAATTCCAGTCTATTAACTGTACTGGGAAATCTGTCACTTCACCTAGGCATGAGAAATTAGGAGGTTGAGAATTTCTTGCAAATTTATTAAAAGGAGTTGAAGGAGAAATACAGAAAGCTGTGAAATGGGAACTCTGGTTTTTTTACAAGGAAAGCTGGGAGACACCATGATAAAGAACAAAATCAGCAGGGCTAAGGTAGAACAAGTTGTTATTCCATCCAAAATTGGCCAACATAGCAATTCTACATCCTGGAGGAAAGAACAGATGTAACCTTGAGTATTTAGATTTCCAAAAAAGCTTTCAAATAAAATTTTCCCAGTCAGGAGATAATAAGAAAGGCCTTGTCTGGTGTAATGGCCACTTCCATGACAGGGACATTTTCAGGAGTCAAACCTCTGTGTCTCAAGAGAGTAATGCTGGAGCCAGGCAAGTTTGAACCAGCCAGGGAACCTCTCTGGGCAGCTGAATTCAGGAATTCACTAATTCCAAACATTATCCTGCCATGCTCTTTTCCTGGTTTGGCTTTTCCCAGCCAAGTCCCACCACAGTGATGGATTCACCAGCACTGGGAGATTCCTGCTGGTCACTGTGGGTGTGTCCAGCCCTTCCTGGAGGGTTGGGAAGAGTCTTTAGGATACATGGAATTGTGCCCTGTGTGACAAGTGTGATCTCAGGAGGCACAAAGCAATAAAATTGAGATGTAGAAAGATTTCCTCATTCTGGAGAGTTCTTGGGAACATCAATGCAACTCCTGGAAGTGCTCACAAAGGGAAGGGTGGGGAAAAAAGGAAACAACAGGGGCAAAGAGAAGACAACTTTTTGCATCTATAACTCCATGGAATGACCATATTTTGGGTATTAAGTACATTCTTGACATATATTCCTATTGAATCTGCCACGAAAAAAATTAAATCTGCAAACTAGAGGAACTTCAGAGATGGGGCGGGAAGGGTAAGCAAAGATTGAGAACAACTTCGGGATAACTTTCACACCTCAGCTTGGATGGTTGCACAGGGAACAGAAAGATTGTGGTGCACAAAGAGCTACAGAGGTATGAGGGACAGAGAAGGAGTGAGTAGAGAGCAGTTATTCCCTATTTTCCCAAACAAACCACTGCAATGAACATCTCAAATCATCAGGCAAGAAGTTTAAAGCCAACAAAGGGAAGATCCCTGAGAATGAACAATTAACCTGCATAACACAGGGGCTGAGCAGGTCATGGAGCCCAAAGGGACGAACAGGTTCCAAAAGCAGGGAAAGCAGTTTATGGAAGAGAAGGATGTTGTGTGAAACACAGTGATGTGAAGGAGTGCTCAGCAAAAATCCTGGAGCCAGAATCTGCTGGAAGCTGGGAGACTCCTCGGGGAAAAGTCACTCCAGGGTCATCCCGTTTCTTCTGGGCATCCCATGGTGACCATGGGCAGGGACAGGTGGTGAGGGGGACGGATCTGGCTCAGGAGGTCCCTTCTTCCATTCTTAGCACATCCTGATGAGAGTTTGGTGACTTCCCCAGTGCTGGGATTCTCAGCTGAGTGTTTCACTGAAGCACCAATTGCAGAAGTGGACAGTGGTGGATTAGGAGTTCTGACAGCAAAGGGAAAAGCTGATCTTTATTCTGTTCAGAGAACTAAAAATATGATCAGCCTTTTAAAAAACTGGGACATGTATCTGTCAACAATTCTTTGGAATTAAAAAATGCACTTTTTAAATGCACGGTGGTGCCATCTCTGTATTCCGTGGGATGGAGGGGGCTTTTCCCAGCAGCTCCATGTTGTGAGGAGCTGATCATGACTCACTGATCAAGCATCACTGCCACATGCTCGAGGACAGGAGCAGCCCCTGACAGTGTCTGCAGTCCCCTGGCTTGGCTTTGTCCCTCATTCCTCACTCTGTTTGTTGCATCAGAATTTCCTCCTGCCAGGCTGTTTGACCCTGGAGCAGTCAGGGCTGCTCAGGAGAACACTTTGTCTTGCATAAACCCATCGTATCTTGAATTTTAAGAGTTTGTCACAAAGAATTGAAAAACATGGGGTGTGTTAGGACACAGAACCCACCAAAACAAAACCACTTGAAATAATAAAGGGTCAGAGTCTTGCATGGTAATTTAGTGATCTGTGGCTCTTGGAGGCAGCTAAATCTGTGCCAGGTGGGGTTCTCAGCTGCCTGCTGGCTTTGGCTGGGTGCAGCTCCTCAGCTGTAGGGGTGCCCCAGGGGCACAGGAGCAGAGCTGTGCCCTGCACCTGCCCTGGCTCTGCCTGGACCATCTCTCAATCCCCTCCCCACACTGAATGTGCCACCCGGGCCTCCCCAGCTGTAAAACCCATCATGATTTTTTTGCTTGGAAGTTAGAACTGAGGTCTGTGGAGATTTGAGCTGATCAAAGCCTGGGCCAGAGGTGAGACAGGCTGGTGAGAAGGGAAAAGGAAGAGCTGGAGATGCTTAGATGAGCAGGGAGATGCTGCTGCACTCAAGGATTTGATGCTCAAAGTCCAGGCTGGACAACCTTAGGAAGTTGGTTTTTTCAAGGCCAGGTTGGATGGGCTTGGAGCCCAGCCTGGGATAGTGGAAGGTGTCCCTGCCCATGGCAGGGGCGGGATAAGATGAGCTTTAATGTCCCTTCCCACCCAAACCCTTCTGTGAGTCTGACTCAACATCCCTGTGGGGCTTACGCGAATTTTTCACCACCCTCTGTACTTCTGGGCCACAAAGCAGAATTTTTCTTTGCTTTAGAACAGAGAAATCATCAGTGGCCAAGCTCTGAAAGACAAGAGGGAGCAGGAACAAAGGGGAAACCGCCCGGCTGGGAGCGCCCGGCAGCTTGCAGGGAAAACCCTGTGCAGGTTCCTCGGGGAACGGGGTCCTGAGCCCTGGCAGCAAAGGGGGAAAGGCTGGGACTGCAGACGAGGGGGTGTCGGGGTTCTCCATCCCCTCCTCCCCTGTCCTGGGTCAGCCCCAGCCAGCGCAAAATCCGCGTTCCTGAGCCCAGCCCCGCCCGGCCCCGCTCGGCTGCTCCGGCGCTGAATTAAACCGGATTGAGCTTCTCCCACTTTAGTCATTTAGATAAAAGTAACATTTTGTTTGAGAGCAGCAGCAATTATACCCCGGGGTTTGGGATTAACATAATTAATACTTTCTCCATCTCCATACATCTCCCCGCTCCCGCTCCTGCTGCAATCAGAGTCCCGGCTCTCGGTGACGCTGCAGCGCAGAGTGTTCCCCAAAAAGGCACGGGAGCCCTTCTGAGGAGCCTGGAGAGTGCTTGGGAAGGAGAGCTCGGGATGAAAAGGGAAACAGAGCCGTATCACCCTGCATTAGTGTCTGCAGCACATGAAAAGCCTGTCACTCCACCACCCAGGGAACTAATGAAGATCCCAATTATGCAGCAATAAAATATACATACGCACTACACAGGGCCTTATACATTTTTAATTTTTTTTTCCAGAGCCAAATTCAGAAAATTTTAATTAGTGGTTTTGTCATTTTTAAATAAAAAGGTATGTGGCTGTAGGAAACACTGGCAGAGCATCCCCAGCAGAGCCCAGCATGGGTGTCCAGACTGGCACCACCCCAGCACAGTGCCCATCCCTTCCCTGCCAGCAGCTCCCCGATTCCCTGAGATCCTGGCAGGGGGAAATCACACCTTTCAGCAGTGATCCCAGTGATTCCCACACTCCCCACAGCCCAGCCAGGCCATCCCCTCTGAGCCTCCCTCTGCTGCTTCCATCACCTTGGCACTGCATGGGAATGTTTTCCTTCTGAGCTCAGGGGGTCTGGAGGGATCCAGCCCCTCTTGGAAGGTGACAGCAGCACAGCAAGGGTGACAAGCCACCAGCTGCACCCTCCAGCTTGGGTTTGCTTCTCTTTCCCCATTCCCAGTACTGGAGGGAGAGCAGTGATGGCCCAGCCCAACTCCAGCCCCTCCAGGCAAGACTCGAGTGTCACCTGATGAGAGCAGGAGAAGAATGGGATGGAGCTTCAGCAGCAGAAATCACAGAACCATGGGAGAGTTTGGGCTGGAAGGGACCTTTAAAGGGCTCCAACCTCCCTGCAGTGGGCAAGGACATCTTCAGCCTCTGTTTTCTGCCCAGATCAGAGCCCTGGAGAATGGTGTCCCTATTCCAACATCCCTGGGAAAGGGTGTCTGGGAGCAGCACAAGTGGAACCTGCTGGCATTGCTGCCCTGGGTGTCCTTGGGAGACAGAGCCCCACGCTCATCCTCCCTGAAAAATGCCAGCCCAGCTGTGTCCCTGCTGGTGCCACTCTCTGATGGGGTGTGGGGTAAGGATGCCCATTCTCAGCCCCACACCATTCCCTGCCCTTGGGGACAGGGACAAGACCCCAGCCCAGCCCTGTGACAGCACCTGCAGCACAGCTGGGCTTTCCCACAGTGCAGCTGCATCTTCATGAACTTCCAAAATAAATCAGATTTGGTTTTTCCTGTGGTCCTTAGAGCATTTAAACCTGGCTGTTGTCCACATGAACAATATCCTACACACACTGCCAGCCCTCCCAACCAGGAAGGGATCAGACCTACTCAACAAAAACAACTTTAACACCTTTTCAACATTAGTTTAGCAATATATCTCCCTTAACTGCATCCAAAGAAGTGATAAGCCTATTTGAGAGTCAGTTTCCCAAAAAGGGGATATAAAAGCACCCATCTGAAGCAGCATCTCAACTTGGAAAGTTTCTGACAAAATACTCAAGACCTGACAAGGTTTTAAGTGATTCAGAGCAATGTTTTAAAACGGAGCTGTCAGGAACCTGAAGCATAAAGCAGTTCTGTCAACTCCTCCTGTAATAAAAATAAATGACCATTTGTTGCTTTCTGAACTCTAATATGCAGATGAGTGAATACATTATGCAATGTCCAATGTCCTAACTCCATCTTCATTTAAATTTTAAAGTCACTGTAATATGGTGCATAAATATAAGGGTAAAAAAATAACTCCTGATGGTAGCATGATGCTGAAAAGTTCCCAGGCATGCAAAAAGCCCAGAAACTGTTATTTTGACATTAATCAGTGAGGAGGCTCTGAGCACAGTGGAGCTGTGACAGACACAGGATCATTATCACCACACAGGGCTGGAGCTCTCATCTACTGTGGAACTGTCAGGGGGCAGGGAGGGACAGGGGAGAGGAGTCCTTCATTTTTCCAGCTACAGACCAAGGACAAGGTCTAGAAGAAAAGTTTTCTGGGTCAAAATCAACCTCAGTCGTAGCAGAGAGGGTGCAGGTGATGCACAAATCTCCCAGGAACTCCCTCAGCTGGCATTGAGGGACACATCTGGAACCTGGGATTTCCTGCTCTGCTGAGTCCCTGCAGGCAGCAGGTGTGGGGCCCTCTCTATTCTCCTCCTGCAGTGACCCAGGTACTTTAAATCTGCTTGAGCCCTGAGGAGAATGGAATGGCTCAGATAAAGCAGGCCAGGGTCTGTGGTTTAATGTTTTCCCTCTCCAAGTCACAAAGTTCATCTGGAAATCCCAGTGTATACCTGGATGCCTTCCTAATTACTGTTATCTTAACTACTAGGCCAGTTTTAAATTGCAAGCTGGACTGGAATAAAAAGCAAGGCAAGTTTAATTAATTGGTTGATTAATTATTTTTCCTTCTTTTAATAAGGAGATAATATTCATGGAGACAAACAGGGGCACAGTTAGCTCCTGTGGCTGGTTCAGTGCAGTGCTGCTCCTCATTGCCAGCAGCTGCCCTGGGCTCCTGAGCCCTTGGAATCTGAGGCTTTTCTCCAGGTTCCTTCTCCTTGATCCTCCTGCTGCCTGAAGGAACTGCTTCTGAGCTGTGAGAGTGCTCCTGAATTGGGGAAGGGGTGTCACAGGGCCAGCACTGACAGAAAGTTGGGGAGAAAACAATCCCAGGGTTAAAAAAAATATTTTTTTCCTTACTATTTTTCAAAATCCTACGGGCACTCATGGCTCCTGGTGGAAATGTTGAGGTATTGGGCACAAGGTTGGCTGGGGGTTCTATTAACTCACCCTTTCACAGAAATTAATGCTCCAGAGCAGCATTTTGGGTGAGGTGTTCCCCAGGAATTCCACCAGCAGGACCTCAGGGCCGTGGCACCAAGTGAAGGTCAGTGAACCCTTGGGATATTCTGCCCAGCTTGAAAACCCCAAAACCCCAGATTTTATCAAGGGTCAAGGTTGTGGAGCTGCAGCCAGCCTGGCTATCCAAAGAGATATTTAGAAGTAAAAATATTTGCAACACTGATACCCAGAGGCTGAACCTGAGAGATTTGGAATTAAAAAATTTGGGGGTTTTAGTTTCCATCCCAGGTGATTTCTGACCAAAGGGATTTTTCACATGGAGATGGTACAATAAATAATCTGATCAACTTTTCCTGGTGACAGCCACTCTAAATTGTGAGATGCTCACGATTGGGGCAAGTGCTCCTGACTTGTGTTTGCTGGGAGGATGGGCTGGGACAGGGATGGACACCAGGGGAGTATTTCACCAGTGCCAGTAGAGCAGAAAAGCTCCTCTGCTTTTCAATTTGCTTTAAAGTCCCAGCAAAGTGCCCCAGCCAAACCCCACCTGGCAGAGTTGGTTTTTCCTGTGTGCCCACAGCTGGAACCCACTGGTGCCTCACTGCTTGAGCTATTCCATCCCAACTGCTGCCTCTCAGCTCCTTACACCAGCACCTGAGGAACACAGAGCATCATTAGCCTTTTATCTGGAAATCCGTGTCTCAGGAATTTACCTGTGCCTTTCCTCTGTTTCTCCGGTGAGAAATTAACGTGTCTGTCAACACGTGCCCTTCCATTAAACCTGCACTTGTTTATTTTAAAATAAAAGTAAGCTGCCACACCAAGCATAAAAACATGCAACGCTTTATGTGGGAATCTGAAAGAATATTATATTAACATGCACATTTCTTTGCTTCTTTTCTGAATCCCATGAGACTCTTCCAGGGAATTTCAGCTGGCAACTGCTTTCTTCTGCATTAATGTGAATCAAACCTTTTCAACTATAAAAGTTTCTTCTGGTAATACACAGCCCTTGAGTGAAGTTTGCCTTAAAATAAACAGTAAAGCACTTTTTTGGCCCACCTCATCCAGAACCTGCAACTGCACACCCAGGCAGGGCCAGGGCAATGTGCCTGAGCACAGCATCCTGAGCTGAGGGACATTCCCAGTGCCAGGAGCAGCTCAGAGGAGGGAGGGCACAGGGGAGGATCCCACCCACCCCAGCACTTCTTGGCATCCCACTCTGGGCTGAGCTGGCCATGGGACAAGTCCCAGGCTTGCTGCAAAATCCACCTGTGTGTGGTGCTGCCATAGACCTGGACAGGGATCATCCATCCCTGTCCTGCCGCACTGGGAGCCCCAGACACGGGGCTCCAGACTCTGGCTTCAGCCCCGGTGCCCGTGGAGCTGGACTGGGGACATCCCACACTGGGGACAACCCACACTGGGACGTCCCACACTGGGGACAACCTACACTGGGGACATCCCACACTGGGACGTCCCACACTGGGGACAACCTACACTGGGACATCCCACAATGGGGACAACCCACACTGGGGACATCAAACACTGGGGACATCCCACAATGGGGACATCCCACACTGGGACATCCCACACTGGGACATTTCACACTGGGACATCCCACACTGGGGGTGTAACTCCTGCCCATGAAATGCCCCTCTGATGATCCTGTTGCAGTCTGCATGATGCCTCGGGTTTTATCTTTTATATTTTTCAGAATCTCTGCTGCTTAGTGTGTAACTCTGAAACTTCATATTAGGTACCAGTAAGTTCTCTTCACAGGGGAGTGACAAAACAATTCCTGTGTAGCTGGAGGATCAAGGACAACTGGTGCCCAAAAAGCAGAAACAACAGCGAGGGAAAGGGGGCAAGGCAGGGGCTGAGACTTCATAGCCTGGGGCTGTGGTTGGATAATTAACCCCAATATGTAAATGAACCAAAACTTATAAAAGTGTTAAAACTTGTGACCAAAATCCATCTTGGATTTGATTTGGGTGTAGCCCTGGCTGGACTCTTGCACTGCCCAAGGTGCATCCTTTCAATAAATATCTATTTTATCCCGTTCTCTCTGTCCAGTCTCTGTTCCAGCTCAGCCTTTCCAGACAACATGCAGGACAAGCCCCAGCAGCTCCCGCGGGGCTCTTGCACACAGGATGGCTGGAAAGGCCACCCTGCTTTCGACGTTTCCATTTTAGTTTTTTTTCTCCAAGGAGTAAAATATCAACTTTATACTGATACTCTGCCCTGTCCCTATCCAGAGGGACAGGAGCCTCCCCAGGCTCCTCCTGTGCAAACCCACCTCTGTTTGAAGACCTGGATGAGCAGGGAACAGCGGCTTGTCGGGGAAAGGCTGTGCTGGGCTCAGCCCACCAGCTGCTGCAATTAAAAGTCCTCCCTGGGACTGTGCTGAGCCTCCCCTGTGTCCCCACTGGGATGTCAAATGTCAAACTGTCTGCCCAGCTCGGGCGGAGCGGGGCTGACGAGCCGCGCTCGGTGGGGACAGCTGGCATTCAGCATAATTGTTTATGAGACACAACTTGCCAGCAGCAACAGCAGCAGGCCAAATTGGAGAGAACTAATGGCTAAATATTGGGGAATTATCTGGCTGGAGCAGCACGGCCCAGCCTGGTTAATTAGGAGCTTGCAATGAACATAGAATTGCTGTTAATTTTAACCCACCGTGCCTTTCCCCAGGCGAAATAGGGGGAGTATCAGTATTATGTGATTCGGTAAAGGGTGGAAGGGAATGTTTAATAATGGTGCATTTGCTTCTTTATCTTAAGTGCTTCCCCCTTCATGTAGCAGACACGCCCCCGGTGCAGCGAGGCAGCCGAGCTGAGGGCAGCACACACCTCCAGGATCTGCCCTCGGTGCCTTTCCAGTGCAGAATTCCTTCCATGGAGGGCATCCCAGAGCCTGCCAGTGCAGATGGGGCAGCGCTGCCCCCCAGCTCCATCCTGGTGTCCCCCAGTCCCTGCAGGGCGGCCCAGTGCTCTGCAGAGAGCAGGGACCAGAGCTGGGATGGGATGAGCAGGATCCAGACCCCAGGGACTGCTCCAGGGTGGGCAGGACAGGCAGGGGACATCTCCTGGGGACTGGGACAAGGGGCTGCACGGCAGATGAGGGGACAGGGCAGTCCAGGAGCACTGAGGGAGCTGGCATCCATCAGAGGAGGTGTTTTGGGGCAGGACAGGGGGATAAGGGGTGGAGGACGGGGCTCTGCACTGGGGCTGACATTGCTGGGGACACTCCCTGCCCCTGCACAATCCAGTTCAGGGTCTGGCACACGGGCACCAGGAGCTGTCCCCACCTTGCAAAGGGGAGTGGCACTGTTGTGTGGTGTCACAGGTGAGCAGGGCTTGTTCCTTAATGCCCAGGGCTCCCATCCCTGCTCCCCTCTGCTCCTGCAGCAGGCAGTGCTGGGGTGCAGGGAGGTGTGGGCTGCTCCTCCACAGGATGCTCCCCCTCACCACTCAAACAGCTTCAGATTTTGCCTTCCTCGGTGTAGACCTTAATGAAACATCTGGGGACACTGAGATGGCTCCTGGTTTTTATCCCAAATCCATGGTTTCCTTCTGCTGCAATGCAGAGGAACTCAAGAGATGTGATGACAAATACACCAAAACCCCTCCTGCTTGTGTCAGGGACGGGAAGCTGTGACACTGCAGATGCTCTTGGTCACTCCAGCAGCCACATAAACACTGGCTGAAGGATGATGAGGAGCCCACCAAGCCTCAACATCTTCTTCTGGGGCCTCCTGGGCTTGTGTGTGACCTGTCCAGGCTCCCCATCACGTCTGTGTGGCACCCTGGGGACAATTTGTGTCAGGTTGCCTTGAGTGAGATGTCCCACTGGTTCAAGGTGAGGACAGTTCCACCCTTGGGATGTGTTCTGCACTAACCCACACATGGGCCCAGCTCCCCAGGAGCAGTGAGAGTTAAACCATCTCCAGATATCCTAACTGAGAATCCACCACCACCTGGAAGTCCATGCCCTCAACAGGCCAGATGAAATCAGTTTGGGTCTTGGACTCCATTCAAGCTTTCAGCAAGGTCTGGGGCACATTTTGGTGAGACAAACGTGCACTTAGCATTCCCTCTATATCAGCACTGATTTGGGCAATCAGGTTTATACCTTGGCCACTGCTCCCATTCCAGGGTGTGATGTCTTGAATTTCAATGTTCCCAAATGCACCCAGTGTTCCTGAACTGCAGCTTTGCTGTCTCTGGACCTGCCTGGGGGACAGTGACTCCAACATCAGAGAGGGGCAGTGCCACTGAGGGTGACACTGCCTGCTTGCTCTGTTAACTCAGCAATGGGACTTTCAAATGCTCAGGAAAATTCTCCAAATCACTCAGCAAATCCATCCTTCATTGAACCATCTTTTAGTGAAGTTTGCCTTAAAATAAACACTAAAGCACACTTCACTTTTCTGAGCACCTTCTTTCCATAATCCAGAGGAGCTGACCTGAAATTTCATGGAAGGAAGGCTTTTTCTGCAACAGTAACCTTTCTTACTTCATTTAAACTTAAGTTTTTCCATATTTCAAAATCTAAATGCTCCTGCCTGTAGAACATTTATACAGACAACAGGAAATTGAGTGTGGCAATGAACGGCATTTTCCATATTATTTGTGGCAAAATATTTTTAGTGCATTTACTGGAAATTTCAAAACATGTCTGGTAGGACATCACTTGGCTCCTGGATCTGCTCAAGTGAAATAAAGTACCCTGGGTTTATTAATAGCTGTGAAAATTCTTACCAGGCGTTAATAAGTAGGAGAAAAATCTTTTCTCTCTTTTTTTTTCCCCCTCCAAGGAAATAAATTACTATGTCAGAATGTGGAGGAATTTAGGAACTAAAAGTGCAGAAATGTCTGGGTGAAGTTCATGAAAACACCTGAGCATGAAATAAACCTCTGCTCCCCCTTGAAGAGCTGGTACAATGGTACAGCCACATTTTATACAATTTGTACAACGTTATCTTTCTTCTCAAATATTTAAAATCCCGTGACGCTGTTTGGAAAGCTCACTCAGGGATGTGTCATTTTAGCTTTTCATCGAGCTGCCATGCATGGATTTGTTAGTACACATTTTAAACCAGGCAAGCATTCCTCATTCACCTGGCATCACTCAGAGAGGGACAATTCTTCCCTCTCCCCCAGAGCAGTCTCAGAGAGGCACCACAGCTCGGGACCCCTCCTCTCCTGGTGTTCCATGGACCAGGAACACTGACATTGGAAAATCACCCTCAACCACCAACTGAGGGGAGAAAATGGCTCAGGAAATGGGGTGAGCCGTGCAGGACAGCTCAGAGCAGGAGTGAGCCCTGCCCCCGGGGCTGTTTGCTTACAGGGACAGACAGGGAGGATCCTGCTCAGGCAGGGCAGGGTGGGTTTGGGTGCCCCTGGTGAGGACAGGTCAAGGTGACAGATCACCTGGATAATGGAAACCCCCACAAAGAGAAAACAAATGCAGAATATGCACAGAGAGGAGGGAGATGCCATAAAATGAAATTAGGGGTGCTGGGGTAGCATTGGAGGGTCTGAACAGGCCCAGGGGGTTCAGAGAACCCGAGACTGGTTTGGGCTGGAAGGGACCTTAGGGATCATCCAGTGCCACCCCTGCCATGGCAGGGACACCTCCCACTGTCCCAGGCTGCTCCAGCCCCAGTGTCCAACCTGGCCTTGGGCACTGCCAGGGATCCAGGGGCAGCCACAGCTGCTCTGGGCACCCTGTGCCAGCCCTGCCCACCCTCCAGGGAACAATTCCTGCCCAATATCCCATCCAGCCCTGCCCTCTGGCAGTGGGAGCCATTCCCTGTGTCCTGTCCCTCCATCCCTTGTCCCCAGTCCCTCTCCAGCTCTCCTGGAGCCCCTTCAGGCCCTGGAAGGAGCTCTGAGCTCTCCCTGGATCCTTCTCCTCTCCAGGTGAGCACCCCCAGCTCTCCCAGCCTGGCTCCAGGGCAGAGGGGCTCCAGCCCTTGGGGCAGCTCTGTGGCCTCCTCTGGATCTCTCCAGATGTGTCTTTGGATTCCTTATGCCAGCCCAGGTATTTCTGGCTGTAAAGGTGTGTCCAGGCTCAGCTGGGCTGGCAGGAGCCCTGGCTGTGAATCCCACAGCAGGTTTTGAAAAAGGCAAGAGCCCTGTGAGAGCCCTGGCAGCCTGTGCCAGCTGAACATCCTTCCCCCAGCACCCCCAGCCCTGAGCTCCTTCCTGCAGGGCACAGTGAGCTCCCTGGAGCTGTTTGGGGGTGCTCATGGAGTCTTGCTTCGTGTCCAAGGCCAGGGGAACGGCGCAGGTGAAGCAGAGGAGCATCCAGACAGTTTTGGATGCCCCAGCTCCGTGGGGATGAGCTGCAGGTCACATTCCCTGTCAGGTCCCTGCCTCACCTGGGCCAGCAGGCTCTGGGTGTGATTCCCCCTCATTCCCCACAGCCCTGTTCTGGCTCATACAACTGTGATTACAGCCTCACACTTCCAGGGGTGCAGTTAACAGTCTGATTAGCAAGATACCATTCCATTTTATAATTAGATTAATGAGAGCTTTCATTCAGAAGTTGTTATCTCACTTAATAATGACCTCACTGATTATTTTATCTCCTTTAACTCAGTGAGTGATTTTGATTAAAATAAATATAGCTCACAGCACCTGGAAATTCATTCTTCTCTTTAGATGGAATCTGATGGAAAGAGATTCCCTTTTAAGAATTTCTTGAGAGTGATTAAATATTTTGGTCCTCCCGAGGCTGAATTTTCATGTTTTTAAAGATGACATTTTTGAAATATTTGATGATAAAATATTTATTAAGCCCTGTATTTATATTTTCAATACATCTGTTTTTGCTTTGACTGTTTGAACATCATTTCAGGAGAAATACATATTTGCATGTGGAGCTGATTTAAAAAAACACCCGCAAGTGCTTATACACACACACACACTTTTGCACACACACACTGAGCCTCACCCCTCCTTTCTTCCTGTCCCTCCCAGAATGATTTCTGATTTAGGGAAAACACTGCCAGCAGTCATTGAGCCAATTGAATTTATCAGATCCCTGCTGCTCATGATGTTATTTTGTGTATTAATCTATTTTCTAAGAGTGCTTAGAATTAGACAGCACAGCTGCTGAAGACTCGAATGGGAAAAAGGCAAACAGGAGGGCAAAGAGCATTTGGGGTTTGCAGGACAGGCCAGCCACGGCTCATTCCTGTGGGGCAGCAATTAATCACAAAATCTGGGCTGCTTTGGGCATCTTCAGCCGTGCCAGCAGCACAGGGAAGGTGGCCATGGGGTGACAGCCCCTGGCTTGGGTTCACAGAATTCCAGACGGGTTTGTGTGGGAGGGACCTTCAATCTCATTGCACCCCAGAGCCCACTCTGCTCCTGCCCTGTGGCATCAGAGCTCATCTCACACCCAGCCACGTCTGCTAGAGCAAGATCAGCTCTAAATAACCATGTGCTGCTCCTCAGAGAGCACCCCAAGAGTCCCCCCAGCTCCTGGAGAAACTCAGGGCACACCAAAGCTCTGGAGCAGCCCAATCCAGAATGGGCAGAGGAGCTGGAGCAGCTCCCGTTGCTCCTGCAGGGCTGGGAGTGTCTGCACAGCTCAGGGCCAGCACAGCCTGATGATCTGGGCTCTCCAGGATGGTTCATGGTGAGGGATGGATGGGGACAGCTGGGGACATCGTTGTGCCATGGTTACTGTGACCATCCCAGGGCTCACAGCAAATAATCACCATCGACCTCCACATTTCTGCAGCAAAGGCTCAAGAGGCAGGGGTGAATGGCACCTCTGCTTCCAGAGGGCAGGAGGGCTGTCAGTGGGGCAGGATTTGGTCTCTCAGATGCTGGCTGCAGTAGGCAGATAGAAGGGAACATTGAGATTTCCACTCATGCTTCTTATTTTACAGGTTTTAATGTGTTCATTCGAATTTCTTGCCCTGCTAAAGCCTGTAAAGGTTGCACGCCAGAAATGAGCACAGGAGAATGTCAGTCTCACCAGATTCTGGAGATGGAGATGGTGTTTGCTGACCTGGCTGCGAGCAAAAGACAGGGACAAGTCTCATCCTGCATCTGCAGGTATGGAAGAAAAAGCCTTTTACCTTTAGAACAAGTCTGAGCTGCAGCCTGAATTCTGGGGAAAAAATGACTGAAGGGGACCTGGCAACCTTTGGTATTTTAGTTCTCATTTTACAGTATCCATAGGCAATTAACATCCTGCAACCTCCTTTAGAAGCTCTTTAGAAATACTCGTGTTCCTTTTGGGAAGCTGACAGGCTCTGCGTCCCTTCAGTTCAAAATGTTCAGAATTGCTGTTACCCAGTCAGGAGAAAATATTAAAAATAATTCCTGTTTCTGAGGCACAATCTAGCTGCAGGGGTATTCCTGTGGTTGCATTCCTGAAAACCCCAATAGAAAATAGGGATTTATCCTGTAGGGTGGCATTCACACAACAACTCCTTGGCCATTCAATGGTGCAAAGGAAAATAAATCTGCTGAAATAAGTTTGTCAAATTTTTTTGGTTGTGCTTTGGTTTTGCTTCTTCTTCCTGCCTCTATTTCAATTTTATATTAAAAAGTCAAGTCCTATATAACCACAAATATCTTCTGGGGCATTTGGGAGCAGTTCAATAGGGGAGTGCTCACAAAGAGAAAGCAATGCTGAAAATGTTGTTCTGCATGTACAAATAAACTCAACTGGGCACTAAACCTTCAGATAGAACAAGAGGAAACATTATTTTTGTAAAACGAAAAAAAAAATCAGCTCTTCTTTCCTCCAACCCATCTCTCTGTCACTAAATATTTCTTTTTATGAGGGTCAAAATGGCCAATGCTATTTCTTTCAGGCTTTGAAAATTTCACAGCTCTGGGAATTTATGGACAATATTCTGTCCTTGTGAAGAGGGTGTAGGGAAACCCCCTGTGAATCCCAAAGTCAGTAAGTGAAGCAGAAAAGCCCTACAAGAAAATAAACCTGGAAGTGAGCATAAAACCCTTCACATTGCGTTGGTTGAAAATAAAAATCACGTGGAGATGCTGCAGAAAATTCTCTGTGGATAATTTATTGTCTTTTTTCTCAATCTAGCTGGTTCTTCAGGATTAAAAGGTGGAGAAGCATTCATCCATGGCAGAGGGAGCCAGTTTTGGGTTGGGAGCACAGGGTCAGGCTCCATGCAGGGACGAGGGCACTCGTGGCCAGGTGGCTCCTCTGTGTGCCCCCCAAATTCCAAATTGCAGGACCCGGGACCCCAGAACCTCCCTGGTAACAGAAACCACTGCCTTTAAAAGAGACTGAAGTGTCCAAAAGCGAAGATCAGAATGAGACAGCCACTGCTGTCACTTGTTAATTTTAATTCTCCCAACAAACCCACAGACCTGAGCCCCTGTGCCCACACCCCTGGGGAAGGACCTGAGGGCCCTGTTTCAAATCTAAATCAAACCTGGCTGAAGATGATTCATTCAAAACATGGCAGGCTCTCCTGTGAAATGCTGAGGGGAAAAAAATCTGTAATGATTTCTTCTGAAGAAATACACCAAAAATAAAGTGGAAAATAGAAAACGGAGTTTACATACTAAAATCCCTTCAAATAATGAACAAATCATTGCTCTCAGCTCCTACTCAGTTATAGAATCCCAGACTGGTCTGGGCTGGAAGGGACATTAAAGCCCACCCAGTGCCACCCCTGCCATGGCAGGGACACCTCCCACTGTCCCAGGCTGCTCCAGCCCCAATGTCCAGCCTGGCCTTGGGCACTGCCAGGGATCCAGGGGCAGCCACAGCTGCTCTGGCACCCTGTGCCAGCCCTGCCCACCCTGCCAGGGAACAATTCCTGCCCAATATCCCATCCAGCCCTGCCCTCTGGCAGTGGGAGCCATTCCCTGTGTCCTGTCCCTCCATCCCTTGTCCCCAGTCCCTCTCCAGCTCTCCTGGAGCCCCTTTAAGCACTGGAAAATGAAAAGTGTGGGAATGGGTGGGACAATGTCCTTGAGCTGTGTGAGAGCTGCATGGAGCCACCTTCCCCTCTGGATCCACACCAGGAACCTGGGCTGGGCTCCCTGGGACCTCTTTTGTCCAACAATCTTCTGCTCTCTAAAGGTCAGAGACCCCCACTGCCAGGGAAGGAGCAGATGTGGAATCCAAGCACAAAGTGTCACACTCAGAAACAAGAGTCTGGGGAAAGCTGCACGGCCCTGGGCCAGGTTTGGTGGGGGCTGTTGTGGCTCCAGCTTTAGGACTTCTTGGCTGTGTTTGCCTCACACCAGAAGAGTCCTCTTCAACACCCCCCTGCTTGAAATTTCTCAGAATTTCTAGTTCTGGGTGATCACAAATTCCTTTGTTTCTGGAGTGCCACCTTTTCCTCCAGCTCTGCCCTCCTGCCCAATTCACTCAGAGCTACTGGAGTCTGACATCCAGTAGAAAATTCCTGCCCACCCTGATTTCCTGTGGCAGCTTTCACTTAATTAGGTCCTCATTAGTGTCTTTGTCCAGAGAGCCCTCAGTGCCAGGCACATCTCCCGAGTCACAGCAAATGGATTTTTAACCTTTGGGTAAACATTTCTATATATAAGGAAAAACGCCGGGGAGGGAAATGACTTTTGAAGCTGAATTGAAGGGCACAGAGTGGGCAGAGGAGTGACTTAAGGAGATTTCAACAGCAGCCTCTCCACAAAGTGAAACTTTGCTGTGAGACCATCACCTGCAGCCAGACTGAAATGTTCCAGGGAGCCCAGGAAGGAGGACACGGAGAGGGAGAGGCTTTCATGTGGCAAATGAAAAAGCCTCAAAGGAAATTCAGACCCCACTGATCCTGACTCACCTTGAAGTTTCTGCCCCATTCCTCTCCTCATTGGCACAAGTATTTCTGATAAAATCAGATCAAAGGCTTTTGTCTTCAGTGGCTGCTCTGCTCCTCTGTTTTATTCTGGCTTGCTGGAACTGGCAAGGAAGTGGCCCCAAAATCCAATGTCCCTCTTTTCCCTCTGCTTTTGAGCTACAAAAGGGCATTTTGGCAGCCCGGGGCAAACAGTAGGATTCAAGGATTCAAGGATTCAGGCACACAGATGGATGGGATGGGTTGGAAGTATTTAAAAGTGAATTACAACCAGCATTACTTCCAGTGTGTTTTGTATGGGTATCAGAGCTACAAAGGGAAATTCAAGCAAAGAGAAGCCAGGAATGTGAGGAATGTGCGATGTCAGACACGATGGCATTTCATACTCGGGACATTTGATGATGCAGCTTGAGGAGAGAGGATGGTGCTGGCTCTGGAGAGGGGGAGAGGGGTGGGGGCAGAGGGAGGGGGCTCTCAGAGCTGTTCCCAGCCTGCTCTGCACAGATGGGGACACAGGGGCAGCAGCAGCTGGAGCCCCCCGAGATGGGAGGGGAACCCTGCCCCCAGCAGGGCAGCACCAGCTCAGTTTTCGGGTCAGTGCCTGAGATGGGTGTCCTGGGTTACACTGGAAAGATGTGCCCAAAAGTCTGGATTCTGTCACCATCTGTTAACCCAGGTGTGGCAGTGACCCTGATCTCTGTGGAGATATCCTCTGCTCATGGAACATCTGTTAACCCAGCTGGGGCAGTGTTCTTTATCTGCCCCACAGCCCATCCTCCCTCCAGGAGATCTCTCCTGGCCATGGCCATGCAGTCCCAGGCCATGGCTGATCCAATTCCATCATCCCATGGGGAGATGCTCCAGCCAGGGGGAGGAGCCGAGCATTTCCTACCCGGATCCAAGCTGGCATTGGGAACACCAGAGCAGCCTTTTCCCACTGGATCCCAGAGGACAAGAGCTACCAGAACTTTCTACAGGATCCCTACTCCAACAAGAGCACTTCACCTGGTCTGCTGCCACCACCCTACCTAACGAGGTGTCAGGCTGTACTCTGACTCTGGCAGTGCTTTCCTTTTGTACTATCTCATGTATTTTATTTTTTCTCTTTTTTCCCCATTAAATTTTATTTCCGACTTTGAGTCTCTCACTGGTTTTGCTTTCAAACCAGCCCAATGGGTCATTGCAGCAGTTCCCCTTCCTCAGAGCACTGGTGATACAAAGATAAGCCTGGTTCAGATGTCCAGTGAGATAAAGACGTGACTTGTGTTGCACCAGTTCATCAGTGACAGGAAACCCTTTAGCCTCTGCAGCCCTCGGAACAGAACGAGGCTCTGAATTTGTCTTGTTGGATTTCAGAGCTCCCATTAGGAGGAGAGGCAGAGGTCAGCTCAATGTAAAGAGCAGATTAAACCTTCCAGCTCAGCATCAGCATCTGTCTTTAAGAATAAGGAGAAACAGTCAGGTTTCTGACACAGTCAGATCTAAATAATGAATGTGAGTAAAGAATGGGTCATCAAAAATGCTTCAGATTCTGCATCTGAAATAATCCTGTGTCCTTGTGCTGTGAAGGATGTTCTGCTTGGCCTGCCTGTGCACTGCAGAAGATGCAGCTTTCTCTGGAAATGTGTAGAATTCTACAATAATCTCTGTGTTTCTGCCAAGCTGTGGCTCAGTGACTCCTGGGGTCACTCGGATGCTTTTTCACCGTGGGCCAACAGCTCTGCCCTTGCTGCTTGCACTATCCCTGCCCTTCTTCACAGGCCCTGCCGTGAAAGTGCTGCCAATTTTCTGAGCTCTCACTTCATTTTCTGCTGCTGGACAGAGCTCTGAGCTGATCTCCCAGACTTTTCTGCTGGTGGAGACCTCACAGAATCATTGAGGTTGGAAAAGACTTTCAGGATGATCGAGTCCAACCATCAGCACCACCAAGTGCCACAGCCCCACATTCTTTGATCACTTGCAGGGATAATGACTCCTCCACTGCCCTGGCAACCTGTGCCAATGCTTTACAACTCTTTCCATGAAGAAATTTTCCCTAAAATCCAACCAAAACCTCCCGTGGCATGACTCAAGGCCAATTACTCTCCTCATGTCGAGACATGAAAACGTGTCAGACATTCTGCACAGAGAGAGCAGAGAATTCCTGTCAGAGTGCTGTGCAAACAACCAAGAGCCTCCCAGTTCCAGCCAGAAGGTCACTGGTGTCCTCACAGACCCAGCCCATCCATCTCTCTCCTCAGGCCAGCTGTGTGTGAAACTCAGATACTTTTAATTTCTAAATTAAAAGATAGAGGAGCTGATAGAGGAGCTGATCAGCCTCCAGCACAAGCAGCTGATGATGAGTAGGGAGATTTTCCCAGCACCCAACCCAAACATCCCTGAGGCAAATCCAGCCCCATTTCTCATCCTGCCTGCCCCAGAGGCGGCACAAAACCTCTCTGAAGATGCTCTCAGCACCATCCTCTCTACTGTACCTTGAACAACCCACAGCTCTCAGCTTGCACTCACCTCCAGCACTCACTGCCAACTGTTCCAAGTTTTTCCTGAAGTGCAGAGCCCAAGCCTGGATGGATCCAGATCTGGTAAGAACTTCAGGGTTGTTGGTCATCCAGCAGCTGATCCATTCCATTCCATTCCATTCCATTCCATTCCATTCCATTCCATTCCATTCCATTCCATTCCCTCACACCTCAGTGGTTACCCAGAGTCAGGGCCATGGCAAGGCCAGAATTCCTCATGCATTTAAAATGACACATCTTTAGGATTTCTGTACAGCTGCTTTAATTAGCCAAAACTTCTGGCTCAACAATGCAGGGAGTTTTGTCTCAGGGTGCACAGTCCCTGCTTTTCATGTTTGATCAGTGCAGGGTAACCTGGAGCCTTGTCCATGAGGATAAGCAAGCAAAGAAAGAGCAGGGAAGGCAGCCCAATAATCACAGAATCATGGAATTGTGCAATCATTTAGGCTGGAAAAGGTCTCGAAGATCCAACCATTCCCCTAGCACTGCCAAGGCCACCACATGTCCCCAAGTGCCACATTCATTTCTTTCTAATCCCTCCAGGGATGGTGACTCCACCCTTCCCTGAGCAGCCTGACCATCCTTTCCATGAAAAAATATTCCCTAATATCCCACATAAGCCTGCCCTGGCCTTGGCATGAGTCTGAGGGATGCCACAACCCTGGGGGAGGATGCAGCCAGCAACTGAGGGCTGGATTCAGATTCCAAACTCCTCCCTTTCCCTACAAATTCCTGCTGCTCCCAGATGTGAGTGTGGGGTAAGGACGGGTCCCTGAGGGCAGGTGATGGAGCTGTGGGGACTCAGTGTGTCCCTGACACTGCCCCTTGCACTGTTGCTCCTTCTGACACTTTTCTGGCCCCAAATGCTGGTAAGAGAATGGAAATCAGGTCCCCTGCAGGAGCAGAGCCGGTGCTTTAATGCAGAACCCACTAAAAACAGGGAGGGCTTAGAGCAAATCACTTTCACTCAGATCAGCCACAAACACCTCAGAGGTTTCAGGAGGAGTCTCACCCCCTGAGGGCAGCATCAGCCAACACAGTGGTGAGCAGAGGACCTGACATCCCTTTGCTTTCTGCTGCTGAGCAGCCCAGGAGCAGAACCTCTGCTCCATTCCATGGGACTCACCCAGCAAATGGCAAACGTGCCACTTGTTAAATCCACTGCTGGCAAGGGGCACTGCTGCTCCCCGGCCACATCCTGCACTTGGGACCCAGTTTTCTGGGAAGAAATTTTCCTGGATGAAAGGAGGGGCTGCAATTCTGCCCATCACAGTGGGGCACCTCACTAGGCACATCTCAGCCCGCAGAAAAAAGCCTTTTTTCCTCCTTTGCATGAGTGCTTGTGCCCAGGCTTCTGTTTAATTCAATCACTGGGTACACTGTCCAAATTAACTTCCAGGATCAAACTGTAAATATTGAAAATAACCATCATTCTGCTTCCCAGAGCAGCCCATGGCTAACAAAGGACCCAGCCTTCATCTGGATGAGGAGATCTCATCTGAAGTCAGTCGAGATGTGCTGATTTATACCAAGGGACTTCAGCAGCTCATTAATTTTGCAAATCAAGCATTTGGACATTGGGAAATGCCTTTAGGAAATGTAACCAGGTTTCTGGTGCACCTTAATTGCCTATGTTCATTATGTTGATTGGTGAACAGAGATGCCACTGGAGTAAAGGCTGAGGCTTACATAGTTAAACCAATGGGTTCTTCTGAAGTCTCTTTTATATGGAAAATTGATCAGGATAATTATACCACCGGTATAATTTTACCAGTACAGCTCCCACTCACATCCCTGCATGCAGAAGCTTTTTAGTGTCCCTGCTTTTCCAGGAATGCAATGGGAGATAAAACAGAAACTGTGCCACAAACAAGTGCTCGTGTGAGGAGTGGAGCCTGGAGGAGGATAATTGCCCTGCTAGAATTAGGATGCTGATTTCCCTCTGCAAGCAGACTAAAGCTGTGTGTCTACATCCACATGCATCCCTGGATCCCTTGGGAATTTGCAGCAGCAGTGCTGAGGTTCCCTCTGCCTTGCTAGTGCTGAGAGCACACCCCCAACTCCAGGGACCAGTCTGTGCTTTCCTAATGGACATCACTGCTTGGGAAGTACCTCAGCTGCCTTTGGAGGTCAGCAGCCATGAGAAAAACAGACTGAACATGTCTGAGAAAAGTGGGACGTGCACTGAAACTGCAGCTAAGGATGCACACCAGGTAAAGGGATCTCCATGGAGCAGCAGGGCTGGAGCTTTTCTGCAGCTGAGAGCACTGAGAGCACTGGCAGGCAGCTCAACAGAGTTCTAAAGGGTCCCATCCTGCCACAAACAATGCTCAAATACTGGAAAAACTGAGGGAAATAAAAGTGTTCCCCATTGCCCCCACCCAGCCCTGCACTGTGTGAAAAGGAGAAGCTGAAAATCCCAGCAAGGGCAGCCTGGGCTTTAATTCCTTCTGAGTATCACAGAGTTCTGCTCCAAGGACTCACCCAAAATCAAATCTGGCTCATATTATCCCAGAACCCTATCAGCTAACACCAGCACATGCTTTTCAGAGAAAGTGAGATTTTGAGGGTTCATTGAGTCTGTGTGAAATACAGGATCTCATCCTTCACTGCTGAGCAGAGAGCTGGGGGTCTCCAGAGAACAAGAGTGTGAGAGAATTGTGAGGTGCCTCAGTCCCTGAGGCTGAAAGGAGCTCTGCAGATCACCCAGCCTTGCTGGAGCAGGAGGGAGCCTCTCCATCCTGCCTGGGCTGTCCCTGATCCCTGGCAGGGGCCAAAGCCATGGAGTTGGAGCAAAAGCATCTCAGGCTCTTTTCTTGCTGCCCAGGGAGTGTCCTGTGCAGTCCACATTGGCCTGTCCTCATCAGGGCACCTTCCAGGCACAGAAAACTCTGTTTATCTCTCCCCTTGGGTCCAGGTCATCTCTTGGCTGAGCTGGGAAAGGTCTGAGCCTCTGGATCAGACCCAGAGAGTTTAACTCAGGTTGAGGGCAGGGGCAGATCCCAGTCAGGGCTGGGAGCAGAGAGGGGAGGAGCCCTGTAAATCCAGGACTTGGGAAGGGTCAGCCCATGAGGCACAGAAGGTCCAGGTCCCCCAAGAGAAGATGACTCCAAATGGAGCATTAAGAAATGTCAAAGGCACCTGTGGGCTTGATTTAAACAGCTCAAGAGATATTTAGGCACCAGAGCCCATTTGTGGATGCAGCTGAAACAGCCATAACAAACCTGAATCAGGAGATTGTCCCCACTGCTGAGCCTGTGCACAAACAGCAATAACAATGCAAATGAGGCTGTAATGGGACAGGCACATTTTTACAGATCTTCTGTCCCCCAGGCTAAAATGGAAAATCTGGAGTTGTGTGGCATTCTGAAGTCTCCCTTGCTGGCAGTGACATCACAGCAGGAACTCTGGGGCTCTGCAGCCAAAACAGGGCAACCTCCCTGCTGCCACTTCCACATCCTCTGGTGCTTCCCTTCAGAGCCTCATTCCCTTTTAACATAGCATTTGGATGAATTTCCTGGTTTCTAAAGCATTTTGGAGAAAAAGGATGTGGAATCATTCTTGTCTAATAAATTCCCAGTGACCTTACCCCCAGCACTGATCCACAGCAGCAATTTTTCAAACCCAGTCTGGAGCAGACCTTGGCTGGGAGAGCTGCAGCCCAAGTGAATTAAAGTAGCAAAGTTATCAAAAAGTGAGAACTGAGTCTCATAATGGGAACTGTCAGCACATTTAGGCATGGCTGCCTGCAGTTATTGTTGTTTCCTACCTCCAGCCTGCTCACCTGGATTACATTTATTGCTGGCCCACTCGCCTGGCTTTGTTTAGTGAATTTTCTTCAGCTGTCTGCCACTTATCAGCACTGTAGGATTTTTTCCTCAATGAAATCTATTTCTCAAACATTCTGCTGCACCTTGCTGCCTGATACACAGAGCATTTAAAGAGCAGATTGAATTATTTGTAAGGCAATTTCCTTATTGCACAGAATCCCTTTCTCCACCACACCTTCAATGTTTCTTTCTCTCTGGTTTGTTGTAAAGCCTGACCCTTTCTGAGCAGGACTCAAGCTTCAGCAGCTCCACTGTTTCCCCCCTCCTTGAGGGTGAATTTGATGTTGATTTGTACTAAAATCCTGTTTGGATTCCATACATCAGCTTTTCTGGAGTTGTGGTCACCCCCAGGTCTCTGGAATGGTGGCCAAGGCCATCAAGCTGATCTCAGTTCCTCCAGCCTTCTCTTGGAAGGTGTCCTGGATAAACTTTAAGGAACTGGATGATCTCTAAAGTCTCTCCCAATTCAAGGCATGAATATTTCTGGGATTCTGAGAGGTATTTCAGTAGGACTCTATAAATCTGGAGCATGAGAAGATTTCAGCCCTGTTTTTTCCACTGGGGGTGGCTCTTGGGGCACATTGAGCTGTGGATTCAGCCTCTCCCAGCCTAAGAGAGGGACTGACCATCACTCCAGCCCTGGAGCTCACACACATCCACCAGCCCCCTCCTCTGGGCTCGGGACACTCCATCCGTGCATCCTGCAGGAAGAACGGGATGGAACGGGTTCAGCTGAGCAGCTGCTCCCTTTGCTTTGAGCTCCTGGAGTTCTGCACATCTTGCACTGCACAGGGGTATCTGGGGTGACTTCTGGAGGCTTCTCGTGCAGCCTGGAAGGGTGACAAGAAACTGCACAGGAACAGAAACTGCACCACAGCTCCCAGTGAGGAAAAGTCTGATTTTCCTGGCCGAGTGATCATGGAGTGGCAAAAAGCCATGCCAGCATCTCATCGAAGAAATCTGATCAAGCAATATCCTGAACTACCCACAGATATTGCAAGAGGGAAAAAGAGAAGAACCAAAAATTGTGGGATAAAATCATTTGCCCAATTCTGCTGGCAATGTGACAGCAGATTACTTGGAAGTCCTGGGAAGTTTCCAGGCAGGAAAAACGAGTTCATTTCATTTGAGATTCCAGCCTGGATTTGAACTGACAGCACTTCACAGGAGGAGCAAAGCACTCAACCATCCTTGCAGCCACAACTGCTCTGCCTGGCTCTGCAGTTTGCAGTTTATTCTGCACACTCCAGTTCCTTTGGGCTGGGAACAAATTTGGCAGTGTGCTAGAGGGGCACTTTGGGCTGTGCAGGGAGCAGGGGCACTGCTCACATGGGATCAGTGATAAGAGAGGTTTGTGATGCTGGTAAGGATGAGCCACAGTGCCCATGATTGATCAAACCTTGCCCTGACAGCGCTGGCCCAGCACCATGGCCCAGGCTGAGGCAGGGCTGAAGGTAATGGGGGGCAGCTGCAGGATATTTGTGATTTATTCTTTGTTACTGCCAGTGAGGGTTAATGAAATATTTGGGGTTTTTCCCTAATGTTGCCAAGTGAGTGAAAGCAGAGCTTTGCTCTCAGTGAGTTTCAAGGTGAGCAGCACTCCCTGGGCTGTGTGTGCAGTGCCAGCTCTGGGTTGGGACCAAGCCTGAGCACTGCCCACATTCCTGCTGGATTATCCAGACCCTGTGCCAGGGCATTAACACTGCCCCTGCCAGCAGGGACCCTGCTGGGGCACAGCTCCAGCAGAGCTCAGAGAAATCAGAGCCACCCCTGAGTCCTGTGCCAGCCCTGTGCTCTGCAGGGGCTGCTGCTCAACATTGGGGTGGAAAGCAGAGGATTTACCATCTCCAGGTGCTCCTACAGGAGGCTCAGCCAGGGCAGTGTCCTGAGCTCTGCTGGGCTCACAGGTTGCTCAGATGGGCTAGAGATGCTCCAAAAGGCCCTTCTGGTGCCTCTGCTCCACCTGAAGGCCAATGGGACCTTGCTTTCCACAGCTCATGCATGCCAGAGGCACCAGAGGTGCTTCCAATTCCACCTCATTTTGTTTGGCATTAGGTCCTGCTGCAATTATGATGAAGGTGATCATCTCTAAAAGGGAATTTTTAGATAGAAAGAGCAAATATATGCTGATAATTCCTCATTGCAGCAGCCCTGAGAGGAATCTTATGGACTGAGGGCCCATCACAGGCAGAAAAATGGGAAAAGGTAAGGATGGATAATTCCAAACATGAATGGATTAGACCAAGGTCCATCCAAAATACCCACCCTGAAGTTCACAGCTCATCGGGTGCTAGGCACAGGTGCAGTTCTTTAAGCAACTGACACAAATCCATGGTACAAACACTGCGTTGGAGCAAGTTCCTAATCGTTAATCGCTGCTCATTTTCCATGGATTTTAAAGGAACACCAGGCAATTCCTTACTGCTCCTTCCCATTGCTCTGGATCAGAGGGCAATCAGGGAAGGGAAGGTTGAAACCAGGTTGGACTCAGCTCTTTGGATTGGTTAAGTTGGGAAGGGACAGCTCCAGGCTCTCCCCACAGCAGGACAGGGACTGAAGGACAAAACTGCCTTGAATTAAAGGTGACACACAGGGCTGGTCATAGGGCAGGGCAGGAATTTCCCTTTCTGACCTGCTCAGCCTTGCAGCCTGGCACCACAGCTGGGGTATTTGATGGCAGGTGTCCTCCCCACGTGCAGCACAGGACACCCTCAGTGTCCCCAAAAGATGAATCACTCTCACTGATTGTGTCTTTTCCTTGGCACCTCTGTGAACCCTCAGGAGCTCCCCCTCCCAGCTGGTTTGAGGTTGGATGTTCATGCTCTGAACTGGAACTATTCCAGACTGCTCAGGTTTCTCCTGGGCAGTGGCTGTGTCAGGTATTTTGTGTTTAGAGCAGGAGCAGGATGGCTCTGACACAGACCCAAGCAGGGTTTGCCCTCTGTCCCAGCAGAGCACCTGGTGTTGTTCCAGGTGAATGGAGCTCCCATCTGAGGTAAAGCACCTTGTGTGTGCCCCAGCACAGGTTCACCTCTGTTCCCAGCAGGGTTTGCTGTGTCCTCACTTGGCCCTGCTCAAAAGGCACCGTTTTGATGGTTTTAGTTAAGTTGATGGAATTTGTACAGACTCTCAAGTGAGCTTCAGCCTCTCCCACGATAATCTGAACATCTGTTACTCATGCCAAAGGGGCAGAGCAAGGTGAAATTGTGGCTGATGTCCACACAAAAGTGCAAACCTTTCAAGTTTCACCTGCTGGAGCCTCTGACTGTAAAAATGGTGTCAGACCAAACCCTGGGAGATCCCCCCACAACTGCAGAGGGTTCCTGTGTGCCCTGAGGAGGACAACTTAAATCCCTTTCTAGACAGGAACAGACTCAATTCAATAGAGCAGGGCTGGAAAATCTGCAAGCTGGTTGAAGGTTTGTGTCTTCAGTCAGCACAGTCCCACACAGCACCTGAATGCAGTTTGCAAAACCAGCAGCAGCAGCAGGTGTGACAGTGATGTGACATCCTGACTCTGCAAGGGGCAGGAAGGAGTCAGAAATTAAACATTTCAGGCATCTCGTGCCTGCAGTGTCTGGCATCTCTTGTGACTCTTGCACCCCATAGACCCTGACTGTCTTTTCCAGCTGGAATTCCCCCTGTCCCACGGTGCTGTCCCCAGTGCCAGACCCAGCTCTGGCTCTGCTGCCAAAGCCTGAGCACAGAGTTTCACAGCAGACCATTTAAACAATATTTTAGGAGACTTCTCAATCCCATTCTCTCCTGTCTGTGGGAGGCTGATGATGCAGAGCTGCAGAACTCTGATTGTGCAAATGATTTCACTGCTCGTGCTTGGAATCACATTTGAGGGCAGAATCTACCCCGTGGTACTGCTGCCTTCATTAAAGTGTTCTGCTGCAATTAGCACTTTCACTCCTCCTGCAAGAGCAAATCCCTCCAAAGTTGGGGTTTGCTGCTCTTCCTCAGTTTATCAGGTTATTCCAGAACAGAGAAGCCTTATCCTGAACATTTTGTGTTCTGTCCTTCACTACAAAATACTTGGAAAATTTTCCTTTTCCCAGCAAAAAGCCATGGAACAGAAATAATTCAGCCACACAGCAAAATAAAAACCATCACCAGGTTAGATTGGCACAATTTGTGTTTTAACAGCCCTGCTGTTTATTCCTGATTGATGTTGGGAGTTTGATTCTGATCTCCTCTCAGCTAGTTTTGACAAGAGTGCCCTGCTGTGCCCTGAGAATTGCTGTGCACTGCTCCCCTGATATTTCAGTAATGGAGGTTTTACATCTCCTCCAGATGATCCAGCCCAACCCCAAACCATCCTGAAATCCTAAAGGCAGCACAATGGCTTTTCCTAAAAATCCTTCCAAAGCAGCCATGAGAAACAACAGATTTTCTGCTTTTATAAACTACAGGAACCCTATTGTTTGAACTATCTCCTCAGGTGGCATGATTTCCAACCTCTCATCACTTTGGCTGTTCTCTCCTGGATTCTCTCAGGTGCTGACACTGCTCCTCTGACATCTCACGATCTGTGACTCACAAGTGCTCACGACCCAGCCCAGCCTCGTGCACAGAGGGGATGAGACAAGAACACCCCAACACCACCCTGTGAATGATGAGAGAAATGGGGCTGAGGGTCAAACCTGGCTCTGCTCCTGGGGAATCTGCTGCCAGTGCCATTCCTGTGAGAGGAAGCCCAGCCTTGAGTAAGATCTCCCCTGCCAGAAGTGCACTCACACATTTTGATGGGAGCTTTGGGTTTGGTTGAAGGAAAAGAGTAACTTCCACAGGCATGAAGATTAAAGGACATTGCAAGGAGAAAATGAGGATCTGCCCAGGGAAGCCTGGCTGCCTTTAAGGCTTGAGTTTACTCCCTCCTGTCAGGACAGGGGGATTTTGGAGTGGGATCCTCCAGGAGCTTCCTGGTGCATTTTGTGCAGGGGAGGGAAGAGCCCATCACTGTTCACTCATTCCCAGGCTTCCCAGTGCTCAGGGTTTGCATTTCCAGGATTCCCCTCTGGCTCTGTGTGCTCTGGAGTGGTGCTGGACAAAACCCACCCCTCCCTGCTCCTGCTAATTCACAGCCTAATTCACTCTTATTTATTCCCTTGTGCTGTGCATCCCTGCTGGAGACAGCACCTCCCAGCTCTCCCTTTGCTCCCAAATGGATGTGCAGGTTCTAGAAAGCAGCTCCTGGGCAGGGGAGGAGCAGAGATGGCCACACAGCCCCCATCAGCATCTGTGGGGTGGAACCTGCTCTGCACCTCCAGGCTTGCACCAGATGAAAAACATCCCTGCTCGTTATGCCTCAGATTTTATGGCCATCGAGAAACACTGGGATGAATTTGGAGGCATTTTTGTCAGGTTGGATGAAGGCAATGCTCCTGAAGGGGTTAAACCAAACCTTTATCAATAGATACTAAATTCAATTAAATCTTAAGGAACTTGGCTCCTCAGTGGGTCTGGTGCTCTGAATTCCTTCCTGCTCCCAGCCTGGCAAATCAGAGCAATTCGGCTCCTGGAATACATGGAAATGTGCCAGCAAATGGCATAAGAATATCAGAGTGCATTAAAATCAAAATAAGTAAACATCAGAATGAGTTAAAATCCAAGTGAGTTATTGCTAATGGCTTTCAACCTTCAGTGTAGTTTTTCTTTAAAAATAACTATAAATGCAGAAGCTTTACAGGAAACTAAGTGAATATGAAACTAATCCCCTGAGATTGGCTTCAAATTTCAGCTCAATCAATCTCTTTTCTCTTTTTCATGTGAAATAAAGGAAAAGGAATACGAAACAATGGATACACTATGTGTGATTTTTCCCCTCATTAACACAGAAATACTCAGAGTAGATGCCAAAGCATCCAGTAAACAAAAATTTCAAACTTTGGGAGTTTTCAATTTTTTGCTTCATTTTTGCAGTAAAATACTTGGAGCTTTAACATGATTTTTTTCCTTTGAATGACTCAGGAATGATTTATGACCTCATCCCCCTGTCTTAAAACTGTGGGAAAGCAGTTCTGTGTAACACTGGTGTGGGGAATGTGGACCCCAGAAGAGCAGGAACAGGGCTCTGGATGAATTTCCAAGGAAGCAGCTGCTGCCATGTGGTTTTGACCCCAAACACTTCCCAAAATAACTGGTAACAGGAATTTTTCCCAGATTAAAATATTGATGATTTTGTGACCTGGATGGACCTCCTGGTCAGCAAGAGATTTATTCTCTTAGACAGGAGCTTTTAGCAGGGATTTCTGAGTAAATATCTGCAACCTGAATGCACAAACATCTTCCAAATGCAAGTGCAAAGTAATTTATAAATGTGAGGATTTTGGAAATGTTCTGCCTGATACCTACAAGATCTGGAATTATTTGAAGCCATAGGATTCTACCACATTTTCTAACCATTTAGGCATTCACATTTTGAGAATGACTCTGCTCAGCACACACAGCTCTGACCCTGAAATTCATCCTTAAAATACAGGGGATGTAGGAAAACAATGATAGGGAAAAGAGTAATGGGTTCAAACTGAAAGAAGGGAAATTTAGGGTAAATAGGAGGAAAAAATCCTTCCCTGGGAGAGTGGGCAGGGCTGGCACAGGGTGCCCAGAGCAGCTGTGGCTGCCCCTGGATCCCTGGCAGTGCCCAAGGCCAGGCTGGACATTGGGGCTGGAGCAGCCTGGGGTAGTGGGAGGTGTCCCTGCCATGGCAGGGGTGGCACTGGATGAGTCTTCAAGTCCCTTCCCACCCAAACCATTCCATGATTCTAAATAAAATTATTCCAGGCCTTGTGAAGGAATTTTGACTGTGCAAATAACTGAGTTTTTATTTCAGCTCCAAGTTGAAGGATTTGATATTTTCATTTCACTCCCTTGAAAGCTGACTCTGCCTACAATGCAGAGTCTCAACCCAAGGAAGTTCTCCAAATGCAAAACTACCAAAATGTTCTTCCCAAAAGGAGCTGGTTTGGTTTGATTGCTGAGATTTTTCTTCCCTTTCCTAAAAACTCCCATGCAAGTAATTTTGTCACTGAACCACATGACATGAAAAATTAGAAATGCTCTGATTTTTCCATCCATTTTCACCCATTCTTCTTTTGACAGAATTCACTCTGGAGCACTCTGAAACCCGATATTTGGATTAATTATTAGTTGATTATTAATCCAGTTGATTATTAATGTCAGCCTAAATTTCAGGAGGGAGTTTTAGATCCTGCTTTTCTTGTTTTTATTTCACAACCCACTTCATGCCAGGAATTGCTGTTTTTGTAGAAACAGTAGCTGAAGTTTATTTTAAAAGCAATTATAGGACACATATCCTCCAAACTGTCTAGAAAAATATTCCTGCTCATGGCCAGGCCAATTTCTCCAAGGGTTTTAGACTTCAGAATAAATCTATGAATCTCCATCAAAAGCAGCTCCGATATTTTTAAGATCTTGGCTTATCAAAACTGCACTTTTCTTTGAATTCTCCAGCTCTAGATTTCTATTTGGCTTGTCATGTTGGGTAACATCAGTGGCAGGAGTTTATTATTGGATGTAACACAATTTGACTGATGCAATATGATGTGATAGGTCACAGTCTGATGTTTCATCTCGGTTATTAAAAATGGTTTGTGGAGCTGCAGCAGAGGAAAGCCTGGCCTGAAAATGAGGACTGATGGCTGGAATTAGCCTTCTCTGGTTTTATTTTTAAAACCCACAGCAGAAATACAGATTCCAGTCAGCTCTTGCCTCCCTGCAAGCCCAGCAGAAGGACACGAACATCCCAACCCGGGCAGGGCTGGAAATCAGGGTGAAAATCCACCCAAAGTCCCCGGTGTGCCCAGCTCCTGTCTGGAACGGCTGCTGAGCTCATCCTCTGGGTGTCCCCATCCCCAGACAATCCCAGCTCCGGTGCCAGCTGGACACACACAGGATGCTCTGGTCCCTCTCCTCTCCCGGGAGGGGCTGAGCCCAGCGCTGCAGGCAGGGACAGGGGATGAGTTCTTGTCCCCTGGAGCCCCTCTCAGCCCCAGCTCATCCCACGAGCTCACAACTCCTGGCCTTGCTGGGGGCAGATTTTATCAGATTTTGGTTTGGCCAGCGAAGCAAAAACCACAGGGAAAAGATTGCTGAAAGAGGGGGTTTTATTCCAGAAAGTTTTCCTCTATTCCCCTGCACCTCCTCAATGTCCCTGCACCTCCTCACCCTCCTTCTTTGTTTTTTGTTTGGTTGGTTGATTGGTTGATTAGGTTTTTTGTTTTTTGTTTGTTTTTTTCCCCCAAGCTGCAGCTTCCAGCTTTAAGCCTGTGGAAGCAGGGATTTGCCAAAGCTTTTGGAAGCTTGCAGCTTTTGTGTAGGTTTCCTAGGACCAAGGCACAAGGGGAGCAGGATTCCTACAATTCCTACATAATTAAGAGAAATTCTGCTTTTCTGTTCAGATAAAGGAACTCTGGGTTTCCTTTCTCATGCAGGTGATGTTCCCTCCTTAGTCCTGCACCTCTGGATTTCTCAGAATATTTTCTTACTGCAGCACTGCAAATCTTTTGTTTTTTGCTCTCTTTCTGCCTGTGTTGGTTTAATTGACTGGATCACCCAGAATTTTCCTAGAACTTGGAAATAAATAAAAATATATCTTTTATACTCAGCCAAATTTAGTTCTTGCTGGCGTTGTGCAACCCCTGACCTTGGCAAAGCCCAAGTCTTAAAAAGAAATTCAATTTCTCAGATACATTAATATCAAATCAGATGAGTGGAATGGTCTAAACAGGGAAGGGGAAATTGGAGAGGTGTAAATATTCAGGAATGGGAGATCTCAGAGGGAAAATCGAGCCCGTGGGTTGCTGATGGCACTGAGCACCAGCGCTCACAGGAGCTCACAAGCTCTCACTCGCTCAGCAGCAAACGCTGCGTTTGCCTGGTGAGAAAAATGTCTCATTTTGTGTGCAATTTCTCGGGTTTTGGACAACTTTTCTGCTTTTTAAGTGAGGGAATATTTCAAAGAATTTTTCACACACAGCTGTTGGAGGGAAATTACAGATTTGCTCTGAGAGCGTGTCCGAATGGACTCCACGATTTTCTCTAAATGCCTTTTTTGACTGATTTTTTTTTTTTTTAATGGGGGGAAAAATAAAATAAATCCAAAGGACATCCTAAAACCATTGCCCGGATTGTCTGTGTGACATCCCCGTGGCTGCATTCAGTTCTGGGCTTTCAAATGCACCTAATGGAGCAGTACAAGCCCCAGCTTTTCAAAAGCATTTAGAAAGCTCATTCGCCTCAATTTCGGTGGAATTTAGATGTTTAAACCTCTTTGAGGATCAGCCTTAGGCACCTCTGAATAGCAGAATTCCCTCTGAAAACAGGTATTACTGAGAGAGAAGGGGCTCTTGTGAAGAGACTTCAAAGATGGGGGGTATTAGGTTTTGAAGGAGAGCAAAAGAAGTGGAGACCAGGGAAAGGAATGGGAAATAATGAATGATCTGGAGGAAAGAAATAATTTTCTGATTCATTATTTTCATATTTGGAACAGCAAAAGAATATTCTTTGAAGTTGAATGACATGAAGTTTAAAACTCCTGAATGAAAATGCAGTAAATGATCACTCGGAGGGACTCAAGTCACAATTTAGCCTCGGGGCCAGGATTTTCACAGGCTGCAGTTCAAGATGCAGAAAATGCATTTATTTTGGGTTTTTTTCCTTTTTGTCTCTTTCTCCAAGGAAGAAGAAAAGTCCCAAGAAATTATTTGAAATGAAGAAGTGAGGAGAAATTCTTTGTTTTATGTGGAAAGTAGCTAAAATTTTCTTTTCAACAGTGGTGAAGTTCACATCATCAGCACAGAGAGAGTGACAGAACATCCACTTCGCTACTGAAAAAGGAGACTTTGATGCAGGAACAGACCCTCCCTCCCCATCCCTGCACAACCCAAAAGCCTGAGGGAAATCCCACTGATGCCCTGGGGGTCACCTGAACCTCCCATTGGCATTTCTGTGAATATTCTGCACCCAAAAGTGCCTCTGTTCTTGCTGGAACATTCCATGTATCCACCACAGTTTGCAGTCTGGAAGCAAATGCAGCCAGAGAGCAAGAGGGAGTTCTCCATCAGGATATTCCTAATGCAGAGGAATTAAAAAGGGAGCAAAAATTTCTTTTTCCTGAGAAAAACCCTTCCTGAGAAAAAAAATTCTCTTTTCCTTTGTGAGCATGGAGAAGCAATTTCCCCTCCAAGGCAAGGATGCTGGAAGATGACCCAGCATTAGGAAAAAAGCAGGAACAAAGAGCCACTGTCCCAAAAAGTTCCTTTATCCTGAACCCTGCCTGGATGCTGTTTCAATCCCACCCTGTCTGGGCTCCCAGCTCATCTCACACAAGAAGTGATGAGATTTTTGGAATCTCTGGAATTTTGTGTGACCTTGGGGACAAACCTCTGTCCCTGCCTGCTCTGCAGAAGTTCAGGGAGCAGCTCCTGTTCCAAGAGCTCTTCCCACCCTCTGCTGAGCCCCACATGAAAGGAATTCAGCCAGAGGCATTCAGGAATCGCTGCTGGGTGTTGCTGGTGTGGCCCAGCCCTGCCTGCACCAGGGCATCCCTGGTGCTGGGAACACCCTGCAGGTGCTGCTGGAGCGCCCATCTCCCTCTCATCAACATGGCAAATGTCCATGGGCAGCTCGAGTCCAGAGACAGAAAACCTGCCTGGAGCAGCTTCTTGCCCATCTCCAGACCAGGTGAATTCCCCTTGGAGGGTCCATCCTCCTGGAATCTGTTTTGTTTTTTTCCCCGAGCTGTGTAAAAGTTCTTGTCTGGCAGTTCATGTGCCCGAGCTGGAATCAATCTGAGCTCTTTCGTTTTCTCGCTCTCAAGGTTGTTTATTCTTTTCTTATCTGTAATATTTTCTCTCAGCCCAGCCAGGTCTGTCTGGCAGGGCAGCCATGGCACACTCTCTGCCCTTCAGGGCCCTGTTATCTTTTTATACTAAACACTACGTACATGATGTTTACAATTATTTCCCAATTACTATCATCTATGTTAGACAGTGAACTTCTANCTGGGCCAGGACAGGCTCAGGCTGGAGATCAGGGCAAGGTTCTTCCCCCAGAGGGTGCTGGGCACTGCCCAGGCTCCCCAGGGAATGGGCACGGCCCCGAGGCTGCCAGAGCTCCAGGAGCTGCCAGGGATGGACAGGCTGGGATTGTTGGGGGTCTGGGCAGGAACAGGGGCTGCACTGGGTGATCCTGGTGGGTCCTTTCCAAGGATATCCCTGCAGGGAATCCCCTGATCCTGAGGAGTGTCTCTGCTCTCTCCAGACTCCCTGAAGCAGATGTCCCCAGCCAGGACACTGCCCGTGCCCTGCGTGCCTTGTGTGGCCAAACACATTTCTGCAAACACCAGCAAAAAACCCAATCCTGTGGCCAAGGTGAGCCCCAAACTTCACTGAGCTCCAGGAAGGTGCCCCCAGTTCCCCTGAGATTGCAAATGGACCCAAAGATTCTCAGAGGCATTTCCATGCCAGCAGAGTGGGGGTTCACAGGGCTGGACTCTGGAAATCACTGCCTTTCACACTGCAGTGAGGAAATCATGTCATTTATACCCCAAAACGTGTCAGAGAATTGCCAATGTCCCAAATTCAGCTGCTACAGAATGTTGGTACGTTTGCTACACACATTTTTCACAAGTAATAATGAGTGACAAAAATAACTGACCTACTTCTAACTCCACAAATACCTGTACCTCACATTTGGAGGCAGAGAAATCAGCATGGAGACATTTAGAACAAGTCTATTCTTGAATGCCCTTTTTTAACTCTCTTTAAATTATTCCAATTTGGACAGTTTCTAATGTAATTTTTTTGTACACCTTGCAACTCCCTGGAGCTGTTTCTGTAGTTCCAGGCACGTCTGCACGGAGCACAAAACCCTGGTGATCATTAATATGAAAAGATTTGGCTCCCCCAAGAGAGGAGAATCCATTTTTGCCATCACACCTTCCTTGATGGTGCCTGGGGATCTGGGCCATGCCTCAAACCAAGCCCAGCCTCTGTTAAAGGCTGATTTTTCCCCTTCAGGCTTCTCCCAACAGTGGCAAAGTGGCCTTTGAATGGCTCCAGTGCTGAGCTGCTGCTCCATATTGAGACTTTTAGGGTCAGAATCATCAAATGCCTTCTCCATCCCAATGGGTTTTGCCCTGCAGATGATGGGAATTAGGTGTGAAACCAAGATCAGGTTTTACACAGGTGTCAAATCCGTGTAAAACAAGACAGGAACAATCTCCAGCTTGGTCTTGCAGAGCAAGGCCCAAACCTGTGGCACCACAGAGCTGTAAAACACCCAGAGAAATCCTGGCTGCTCCACCCCCTGCCTTTCACCCCAGAAGCCTTTTAAACTTCCCCACATTCCCATTACAATTTTCCATCAGAAAAGCCAAAGTTTTCATTTTTATTGGGGGTTTTGTGTTTTTTCAAGACAGCTTTTCCTTCTCCCTAGTGGATGCAACCACACAAGAGCATCTCTGCTCAAGATTCTTAGGCCTTTTAACAGAATTATCCCAAGCTTACAGGTTGCTCCAGACAGAGCCCAAATGCTTTAACTTTGTTATTGGTTTCTCACACAGCTCCCACATTAATTATCATTGCCAGGTCCTCCCAGTCTCCATCCTGTTTAAAATTCCTCCACAGCTGCAAAGCCACAGGAATAAAATGCAGATATAAAACTGATACCCTTTAAAAAACCTGATTTTGCTGCTGCCAGGCCTGCCTGGTGGCACCAGCTGACCACTGCAGTCTGGTCCCCACAGGTCTGAATCTCTGTGGAAAGGCAAAAATAATCCCAGTCCATTCCCTGAGGTGGGATTTGATCCACTTGGACATCATTATTCCTTCAGGACAGACCTGACCAGAGCAATGCCCCGGGGGGTTTCCCTCAGCAGTGAATGGGGACTGGCTTGTGGCATTCAGCTCCTCCTGGAGGAGGTTTTGGGGACATGAAAACAAATCCCCCAGCCCTGAGCACATTGACCAAAATCCCAGGAGGAATGGGCAGACCCCCTCTTTAATGTGATAATACCACGAGGATCATAAATAGGAATATCAGCACTTCCAATGCTGTTCAGGGATGCTTGAGAGAGGAAAGAGAACACCAAGACTATTGTTGAAGGAAAATAATTGGTGAGGGTGTTTTTGCTTCTGTTTTGGTCCAATTAACAAAGGTGGTTTGCAGCATTTTGGTGTGGTTCTTCTGAAAAATCAGAGAAATTTTCCAGCTCTGACTTCCCACTGTCCAAAATCTGCTGAAATCCAGGGTTTCATTCTTCTGGCAAAAGCAGGAATTACCCCTGAACACGTTCCTGCCTCAGAAATCTTCAGACAAACCTTCAGTTCTCTGGCAATCTGTTTGAAAGAATGGGATGTTGATGCTTTAGCCATAATCAGATTTTATTGAATATTGAGTGTGTCTAACACTGAAGGCAGACCCTTCAAATCTCATGTCATGTGTTTCAGAAATTTCAAATCAGGATTTTTTAAATGCAATTGTGGCCAGCTCTGCTCTCCAGTCTCTGTTTTCACCAGAGCTCAGCAGCTCCAGGTGAAATAAATGTCAGGTCCTGTGTTCAAGTGACGTCGTTGATGTGTGAACTGAATTTCAAACCCTTGTTTAAATGCTGGAAGGAAAATGTCTTCTCAGATGTTGCATTTTTAAATCACTGCCTGGCAGATTCCAAATAAAAGTTATATTGGAGTGTGTGCCATTAATATTCCTTCTGATATCAGCTTCACTTTCAGCTGGAAATGGGGGCTGGTCAAAATGGGAAATGGGATTTCTTCTCCAGGAAATCCCAGCACCTCAAGGCTTATTCTGGGTGCTGATGGAAGTGTGCATTCACATGGAGCTTTTGGGAAATTAACTCTTTAAAAATAATTTCTCCATTTTTCTTAGAAGATTCTACAAGAATGGATTAAATAAAATTGCAGAAGTGAGAAGTTGAATTGAATTAAGAAATCAAATCGATGCCACAGGCTACAGGGTGGAATTGTCCTGAGCAGGGTCAGGAGTTGGACTCCATGATCTTGATGGGTTCCTTCCAGTTCAGGAAATTCTGTGGTTCTCTGACACAAAGCTCAGAGTTTTGTATTTTGACTGAACAAAAATCGGGCATGTTGCATCACAAGGGGCCTTTTAGAACAGATAATTGAAGAAAGTATTAAAAAAAAACCATTCTCTAAAAACACTTAAATCTCACCCTTCCTCAGCATCTCTGAGGAAGAGCTGGGCTGGGCAGGGGTGGGATGGGAGCGCTCCCCAGGGCAGGGACACGCTCTGGAGCCCCATCCCAGCCTCTCCTCCTGCCCCATCCATCCCCTCCCACACTGAGCTGCTCAGGCAGGCACAGCACAAAGCAGCCAGATGTCACCACCATCAAGCATTTCAACCCAGTGCTCTCTTCACAGCTCAAAGCTGGGAGACTTGCAAACATCGACTACAAGTAGGAAAAATGAATAATATATGAAAGAAAAAGCAAGAACCAGGAAACAGTCACAAGTGTGAGGCGTTAATTGCTGTACATCCCCCACAGCACAGCGACAGACAGGGATGGATGTGGCAGGGGACTCCTGACAGCAGCTCCCTGCACGTGGGAAGGGTGACAGTGACACTGTCCCGTGCCACAGTGGGCAAAGCACACCCACAGTTTGATAAAACCAGGGACAAGGTGACACAACAGGAAATTTCATTCAGTTTTGGGGTATGAGACTTGTTCTCCACACAAGCAGCTCCTCCCTGACCTTCACTCCATCCCTGTTTCCCCTCCCTCCTCTTTCCCAGCCTCTCCTGCTGCTGGGGGGCTCCTTCTGTGTCCCCAAAGAGAAAATCCCAGGGCTGGGCCACCCCAGACAGAATCTCAGAGTGGCTCAGGCTGGGAGGGACCTCTGGAGCTCGCCAGGGTCCCCTGGAGCAGTCCCTCAGGGCTGTGTCCACATGGGTTTGGAATCCCCAGGGAGGAGACTCCAGCCCCTCTCGGGTCTCTGCTCAGGGCTCAGAAGCTCTGCCTCCTGTGCAGGGGAGTTCCTGGCATTTTCCAGGGAATGCCCATTCCTCTGGTGCCAGAGCCCTGGTCCTTGGCTGCCCCTCCCTGCACACAGGGACAGACACTGATCAGGCCAAAGGACGTGGACAGGATCTCCATGGATGAGCCCTTTGGTCCCACAGGCAGCTGCAGCCCCGTGGCCACCCCGCAGCTCTGGGGCAGCTTTGCTGAGCTGGCCCAGGGGATGCAGGCAGGGCACAGCCTGACTCTGGGGGACTCGTGATGCTCGGGACCAGACACTTGACAGAGAGTGGAATTTTCAGGGCAATTTCTGGGGGTCTGGCACCTTTTCTGTTTAATTCCACCTCCCTTCTGTGCCACAGCACCCCCAGCTCCTTCCCCACCCTCACCCAGAGCCTTTCCCTCCGTGTCACTCCTCCCCAGCTCCCCACACCCTCAGCAGCAGCACATTTGTTAGTTGACAGCTTTTATTTTATATTTCATTTGCCGTTTGTCAGCTGGGGAGCACAGCTTCAAGTTGCCGTTTGATGTTTCCATGTTATCCCCAAACGCTTCCGAGCCGGAGCGCTCGCTGGGCTCCGCTCACAGAGCACAGGCACCCCCCTCTAGCGGTCCAAAGGCAAGTGGAGTTCTGCAGAAATCGGAGCGTTTTTCGGGGGCTCAGAGTCCACCTGAGTCCCACAGGCAGAGGTGATGGCAGGGCAGTAAAGTTCTGTCCTTTAGGTACTGCCCCAGCACTGCTGAGACCTTTGTGGGGACACTGGCACACCCCTGCCTGCCTCAAGTGTCACCTGGAAAATATGGAAATAGGCAGGACATGTCCCTTGTTGGAGCTGAATTGTGTCCCTTTTGCAGCTCTGGGACCAGAAGGCTCAGTACACATGGAATAATCCATTCTGCTTTGTGCTCTGGTTGTAGAAATCATTTGACTGGGAAGTTAAAGAGTGATTTAAATACTGTTAAGCTGGGAAAATTAAAGTTAAGAGTCTGTTAAAATTACACAGCCATGGTCTCTGTACCAGGACTTTATCTTCCTCTTGTATTGCTGCTAATAAATGTCATATTTAGGGACAAGAAGAGCAAAATCCAGAGGCTGATTCCTGCCCTGCCTCTGCCATTGGGCTCTGGCTGCTCCTGGAAGCTGTGTCCAGGAAAAGGAGGCTGAGGGATTGAAACACAGGAATGGTTGGTTTAAACTGTACTGGAAAATCACTGCTCATTCAGGGTCTGATGGTTTGTCAAAGATATCCCTGAGTGAGTTTTGTTCACAGATAATCTCAGCTGGGTCTGCAACCCCCCATCCCATGGCATCAGGGAGATTTGGGGAATTTGGACAGGCTTTTGGTACTTTTCTAATATTAAACCTTCCAGTACCTAAAGAGGGGTTACAAGAAGGCTGGAGAGGGATGGAGGACACGGATGGAGGACAGGACACAGGGGACAAGGGACGGAGGGACAGGACACAGGGAATGGCTCCCACTGCCAGAGGGCAGGGCTGGATGGGATATTGGGCAGGAATTGTTCCCTGGCAGGGTGGGCAGGGCTGGCACAGGGTGCCCAGAGCAGCTGTGGCTGCCCCTGGATCCCTGGCAGTGCCCAAGGCCAGGTTGGACACTGGGGCTGGAGCAGCCTGGGACAGTGGGAGGTGTCCCTGCATGACAGGGGTGGGATGGGATGGGATTTAAGGTCCCTCCCAACACAAACCCACCTTTGATTCCCTGAGCATTGAGTTGTAGATCTCCTTGTAGCTCTCCATAAATCTGTGTTCCTATAGTCAGAGTCAGCACAAAATCCATTCAGGACTCTCTGTAAAGACAATTCCAGAGCTCAGCCTGGAAGCTCTGGCACCAGAACACAGCAGTGAAGCATCATCTTACAGATTGGAGGATCAATGACCCTATTAATAGAGGGAGCCAGGTCATTCTGGGTGGAAATGACCACTTTCTGCATCAATTAGTCATGGGAGCAGTCAAAGGTGGATGCTATTTTAGACACGGTTTTGGCAAGGGCTGAAGAGTCTACAGAGGAGGTGGTTGTAGAAAATAACCTTGGATTGTGTGTCTGGAGGTTGATTCAGTTTGAATTAAAGGGAAGGGGAAAAAGATCCCAAACAACTAACCCTGTTAGTGAGGGGTTGGTTTCCTAACGGGCAAGTTTGGAGAAATTCAATAAAATTACTTAGTGAAGTCAGCTGGCCACAGAGCTGAGTGTGGAGGTGTGGGATTTTTTTAAGAAAAAAGAGCAAAACCATGGAATTTGCAACTCAGTGCAGGGTGAAGGGAAGAGTAGGTGGGGAAAATTCCCAGGTGGCTCCACAAATAGCAAGCTCAGGAAGGATCAGAGCAGGGGTGGTGAGGTCTGAAGCTGGGAGCAAAAGGCTCAGCTACAAAGGTGGCTCTGTGGGAGAGGTGAGGGGAGCAGAGGAGGATCCTGTCGTGCTGTGGGATCCTACAGGAAAAGGTGGAGTTGGGTTTATGAATAAGAGGGATGAGGATGGATGTGGGGCTACCAGAGAGTCAGCTGGGATCAAGGCTTAAAATGATGAGGTGCAGCAGCTCCACAACAACAGATCAGCTTTAGAAAAGGCTGATGAAGGAGATTTGGAGCTGGACAGTCCCATGCTCGAGGCAAAAGCCTGAGTCAGGCATTTAATACAGCGAAATTCTGTGTGAGCTGCAAAAGGGGGTGTGCAAACAGCAGGAACAATGTGTTTGAACCTGTGGGAGTTTAACATTTCCACAGAAAGATGAGAGAAGTGAAGGTAGAGAGTAAGAGGGAACAGGACAGGTATTTATCCCGGACAGATCAAGACAGGCTCACTCAGCCAGTCCCCTCTTTCAACCAGGCAGCAGATCCTGCAGGCAGAGGGAATGCAGATCCCTCTGCATGGACTTCAGCAGGGGATCTGATACAGGTCCTCCTGGGAAATTATTATTTAAGCTGGAAAAGATGGGGATTAGTGCAAGAATTGCAAGGAGCTAAAAACTGAGCCAGGAAAAACAGACCCAGCCTGTGCTGAGAGGGGTCTGTGGGGCTTGGGGGGCACAGGGGGGTTCAGGACTCAACCTTGGAGCAGATGGCACTGATCCCACACTCAGTGGCCTTGGCTGAGGAGGCAGGAATGAGCTCAGCGAATTACTGCTGCCACAGAGCTGGCAGGTGAGTGTGGTTCAGTGGAGAATCTGAAAATTCTGGTGACTTTGAGGACTGGAGCAAGAGAAATGTGAAGAAAGTCCCAAGTAAGGCTTTGGGTCCGGCATTTGGGGACCAGGATTTTGCTCCCATCTGGAAGGAAGGGAGGTGGGGAAACTCTGAAATGCAGACATTGCTTTGCCACCTTCGTGATGGAACTGAGAACTGTGAAAGGTTTGAGGCAAGAACTGATCAAGTGTTTCCACAGAGGTTTCACATGTTCACACAAACTGCTGCCCACAGCTGAACTGAAAGAGCTGCGGTTTGAGAAGGGGAACAGAAAGTGCAGGGAAGGCAGAGAAGGTGCACAGAGCCAGGCTGGGAGAGGAGTGATTCATTTAATCTTTCTAAATTAAACAGCAGGGCAAAATTTAGGGGAGGAAGGGGTGTCCTGAGAGCACACAGAGTTGTGGGGGGGCTGGGACAGGGTCCTGAACAGCAGGAGGGAAACACCCAAATCTGTCAGAGGAGCTGTGGGGATAGCATGGTTCTCAAACACCTGCAAACACCTGGTCCCTGTTAAAGGGATGGCTGGAGACAGGAGAGGTGGGACAAACTGAGCTGCACCTTCTTCTTTCAAAACACACTGTGGAAAGTAAAGGCAAAGAAGAAAATCAAGGCTCTTTTACAACTCAAGTATCTGACTCAATAACCAGTTTTAGATGGACATTTCCTGATGAATGCCAAGAATTTTTGTTTTGTCTCCTTAAGGAGGCCACAATCAAATGGTCTCACTGGGGCCACACCAGCCCTCTTTTCCTGTCCCATACCCACAGACCCACCTGGAGACACCACTGTACCCAAAACAACACTTTGGGAAGGGTTTGCCCCTGCTCTGTTGTTGAGTCTGAGACCAAACCTGCTGCTTGTGTTTGGTTCACCCCATCCCTCCCCTCAGAGCCCAGGACAGCCCCAAACCACAGAAATCTGGGTGCTTGGTGGCACCCATAAGGGATGGTGTTCATGAGAAGGGAGATTTCTCCATCCCCACAGGGATGTGCCAGACCTGCAGGTTTTGACCCCACAACCCCCTCCTGCAGGTCACCTCCTGTCCCCCTTCATTTCTCCCAATTCCCTGGGATTGGTGTTGGCACATGAAGCTATTCCCAGTCCATGAACTTGATCAGCCACTTCTCCTCCTTCCCCAATAAAATCAGCTGCTCTTTGTGCAAGGAATTGCTATTTCTGTACCCAGATCCAAGCCTCTCTGGAGAATCAGCCATTATCTGCTATCACATATCCTGCAAATGCTCCTTTCTCTAATTAAGCAATAATTAATGGTTTCAAAATACGAGGTGGATTCCCAAGTTCTCTGCACTGCACAATAAGTAGCAGGTCTGTTTTCTGCTTTTCAATTTCAATTTATAAAGCTCATGTTCCCTTTTAGTGTCCTTGTGTCTGCAGTCAGTGCTCAGCAGACACCACTATTTCAGCAATATCTCATTTGTTCCTCACATGAAATTATACTAAAAAATAAATTAATATCTCTTTTTTTCTCTCTGTTATGAGCTCCATACCTAAAACTCTTTTCAGATAGTTTTAGATAGATGTAGGTAACAGTCCCACCCAAAGACCTTGCTCTCAGTTCCCTGCTCAGGCCCTGCAGCCAGGGCAGGATTCAGGTAGTTTCTGTGTTGCATGGAAAATACAATTTTTAATCTACACATGTTTTCTTCACAGCTCCTAAAAGCAGGGGGCTTCCTACTGAGGGAATTTAGCTCCAAATCTCTGCTGCCTGTAGCATATGGGCTAAATTTGGTTGCAATCCTCACACTTTGTTTTTGGCAGGGACAATGTGTGAAGCCTTTAAATGAACATTCTCTCCTTGGCTGGATTTTTTGCACCTGTTTGGACAAGGCAGGGGAAGGGGAAGCCCAAGCACCTGACAACACCTTTAATGCTGCCCTGCGGTCTTGCAAACCCTGGGGCTGGGGTCCCTTGGGGGGGTGAAACTCCTCCCCTGGGTCCTGCTGCCCCTCTCCTTCCCCAGCCCAGCATCTCCTGGCTGCCAGCAGGGAGATCCTTCCCTCCCTGAGCACTTTCTGCAGGAGCTCTCTGCCCTGCAGAGCTCAGATCGGCTGAGAGGAGCCCCCATGGGGGCCAAGCCAGAGGTGCAGCCATGGCTCAGACACCCTGGGCAGGAAGCAGAGCTCTCTGGAGGGACACAGGGAGGGCTGTGTCCCCTCCAAAAGGCCACTGCCAACCCCAAGGACAAGGTGGCTGTGGCTCAGTGAAGCCTCCAGGGGCTGCAGCCTCCTCTCCTGGCACAGAGATTGGAGCTGGGGACTCGGCCCTTGGGCTGCCAGAGCACTGGGGGCTCACTGCAGCCCCATTATTGTTGTGTCTCGAGTGCCTCTACCTCGAGGGGACTCAAAGTAGGTCTATTTTCGTAGATTTCAGAAAATCTCCATGTGGGTTGCTGGGAATGCTGCAATGGCTGATACAGTCCATATGTTTCTGCTGAGCTGGTGGCACTAAGATGTTATTTCAGAAAACACCAGCTATTAGCTTTAACCACGGAAAACTTATGTTTGGGGGACTCTATTTTTACCACTCCTATCACTGTTCCTACCACTGATTTATTGACATGGGCAGGGAAAATGTTCCTGAATTGGAGCTGTTGTGATGCCAACACTGAGTTCATGTTGGCTACAACTCTTAATCCGGAGTTGCTGTGTCCCATTTTAGCTGGATTTCAGCTATAAAACAACAGGCAGCTGAGGTGAGGGAACAGGGAAGGTGACTGGCTGGTCAATGGTTTTCAGTGAAAATGAAAGGGCTCAGTTTGCCTGAATTTTCATTTGAGAAACTGTGAGAGTTCCCCAAATTTGCTAAAAACATCCCAGCAATGCCTGTGGCTTTCATGGAAAGGACAGTAAATTCCTAAAGTTCCCCAAAATTTTGGCTTGAGACTTAAAAGCTCCTTATTTACTATTTCCTACATTTCATTCACTCATGTCAGGGAGAGCCTGAGTGCTGCCAGTCTCCCACGCTCCTCAGCCCAGCCCCTGCTTCCCAGGCTGGAAGTTCTCCCAGCAAAGTGGGGAGTGCCAGATGCCAGGCAAAATGAGAGTGTTCTGGAAAATGCACAGCAGAAAACTGAAACAAACCTTAGCTGAAGCTAAAACTTCACCTGCTTGTTAGCAAAGGAGCTGTTGACGTTACCCATGATGGAGCAGGGCATTGATCACCCCAGCTCTGCCTTGCTGCTGGGGCCTCTGGGCACCTGCACAGCTCCTTGTGGAGGAAAGGCAGCTGAGGGCTCTGAGTCCATCCTGACCAGAGCCAGAATCTCAGAATATCCTGACTGGAAGGGATCTGCCAGGACCATCCAGTCCAACCCTGGTCCTGCACAGACACCGCAACAATCCCACCCTGTGCCTGGGAGTGTTGTCCAAGCCAAGGGGGCTCCATGTCCAGCACAAGGAGCTGCTCTCTCCTGGCTCAAGGTGTCCCTGGGCAGCCCCAGGAGCCAAATCCAGAGGGTGTTAATCCTGCTCTTACCATCAGCACTGCCCACTGAGACTTCCTCTTCCAGGAGAGTCCTTCCAGGACTTCCTCCCCCCCAGGAAAGGGGTTGGGGTGGATGTGGGCACAGGCTGGGCTCTCTGGACCTGAGGCAGCTCTGCAGGAGGGGAGAGGGAGCCCAGCACACCCTGAGCTGCCTCCTGCACATTTCAGCACCTTCTGAGGGCTCTGTGCCCACTCAGGCTGGAGATCAGGGCAAGGTTCTTCCCTCAGCCAGAGGGTGCTGGGCACTGCCCAGGCTCCCCAGGGAATGGGCACGGCCCCGAGGCTGCCAGAGCTCCAGGAGCTGCCAGGGATGGACAGGCTGGGATTGTTGGGGGGTCTGGGCAGGAACAGGGGCTGCACTGGGTGATCCTGGTGGGTCCCCCCAGCTCAGGATATTCTGTGATGATCTCCTGGCCCCAGCTGCAGATTCCATGACCACGGGACAGGCGGGGCTGGCCAGGCTGGACATGGCAAATCCAAGGAGCTGCAGGGGAGACTCCAGCACATCCCAAAGGCACCTCTGAGCTCAGGGACAGGAGGTGGGGCTGGACCCCAGCATGGGTGGGACTGCTGTCCATGGGTGTCCCTGTGTGGGATGTGTCCCAGGACAAGCCCAGAGGTTTGCAGCCAGCCCAGCCTGACATAGGGTGGGACTGAAGCTGTTCCTGTCCCATTCTGGTGTCCCCCCAAGGCGCTGAGAGCTCTCTGCTGGGAGAAGGGAGTCGGGCACATCCACACGTCCCTGCCCCGCTGCTGCCAAGGCTTTGCACTCCCTTCCCCGATGGAATGACCCTGCTCACACAGACTGGAGCTGCACTGGCTCCCGTGCCAGGTACAGCCTGTTCTCCTGCCTGCCCATCCCGCTTGGAGCACTCAGAGCCTCCATGGGGAACAACACCACCCTTGTGCTGAGCACAGCTCTGTGTTGGGTCTTTTGTCTTAGGGTTGCTCTTCTGAAGAGCATTAGATCAAATTCTCATGGACAATTAGAACTGGGAGAATATTAACAAAGGAGAAAATTATGCATTGAACATTTTGCTTGCAAAATTCACTGAATAAATTATTCAGATTTAATGTGGAAGAATAATGGAGGAAATAATTGAATAATGAAATATCATAAAATTAATGGACTATTCTATTAATAATTTTACATCTCAGTCTAATACAATAGACTGGGGAACAAGAAGAAGAGAAAAAAATAATTTGGCATGTTTGGATGAAAAGAGAGCAATGGCTCTGTTTGTGACACTGCACACAGCATTGCCAGAGCTCATGAATTTATCATGACTCCTGTGCTGCAAAGTGCCTGTGCTGAGCATTCCAAGGCCACAGGCAAATCTGCAACTTCCATCTCTGTGATGACACCAAAAAAATCCAAACTATCACCTGAATTTGGCCCAAACACCACCTCATAACACCCAGGGGTTTGTAGGGCAGCCTCAGGACCTTTCCAAGCCACCTTGCCATGAGATTTGGGGAAGGTGAGATGCTGCCCTTGGGAAATGGAAAATGCCCTCAGGGTTTGCTGGGTGTTGGACTGGGCAGGTTGGATTATCTCCACAGATCTGAATGGAGATGAATCCCACCTTGGAAAAGCCAACATCTCACCAAGACCCTTCAGAGCAGCCACAGAAACCAAGGGTGGGATGTGACCACCAACCTCTCATCCCTTCCAGGGCTCCTGGGCATCCCCCTCCTTAGGTTTTGCCCATGAGGGGGCTGCAGGTGCTGAGTTCTCCATCATTTCCCCCAGAGCTCCCAGGGACGGGCCCTGCCTGGTCCTGCTCCCTTCATTACCTCCCAGAACTGATGAACCCACAGAGGGTCAGAGTGTTCTTTAGCAATTAACTGAGCTCCAGAGACTGTAATTTGTCTTGTTCATTTTACAGCACCAAATGAATTTCCCTGTGTTTAATAATCATTCTAAAAGCAGATCACAGAGCCGGGAGGGAGGGCGAGATTGTATCAATCATTTGTTTTCCAACTCTTTCAAGGAATTTCCTACTGTGTTTAATTTCTTGCTGCTAAGTCCTACATGAGCCTCGGGAAGGCGGGCACTGCTATTATTATTCATTTTTTAATCATCAGAGAAAACTATTTAGCTGCTCTAGAAAATTAACATGCTTCCAAATTCAGGAGGAGCCAACAACTGGGAAAATGCAATTTTCATGGATGGTGTCATATTAGTCTAAGTGGTATAATTTAGGACAGCTTTATTTAGGGATTTTTGAGGGGAATTTAGCTAAAGCCCTTGGATTCGTGCTGCAGAGAATCACTTTTGGGCCATTTTGGGATTGGGCCATTCTGCCACTTTGCAAATGAGGCAAGAGAGCATTTGGCTGGCTCGGGGATGCAGCAGCATCCCAGGCTGGGACCAAGGCAGCACCTGCCAGGTACAGGCACAAGCTCTGCTGCTACAGGACCAAACTTCTGCTCTGTCCCAGCTGGATAAGGACAGGAATCAGAAATACCCACAGAGAAAGAGCTCAGAAAACAGAAAGCAGAGTAGGATTTGCCCTGATTTAAGGGGTGGGGGGAAAAAAAGCAAAAAAAATATTTGCATTTGCCTTGCAAACCAACTGAGCTTGAAGGAATTGTCAAAAATCAGTGTAGAGAAATCATCCATTTTCTGTGGGGAAAGGCTGCTTTTGTCTCCTGCCTGAGCTCCTGTGTCAGGAAAACAGCCCCAGGTGGGTCCTGAGGGGAAAACACACCGGGGTGCACAGCCATCCATTCCCTTCCACGAGGCTTTCCCACATGAGCTGGGCTCTTCCCAGTGGGAATTCCTCCTTCAGGAGATGATCTGGGTGTCTGCTGTGACATCCTGGGGATGTGACGTGTTTGGGCATCTTGTGACTTTTCAGTGATACTGGATGGGAGACATTTCCCACCTGGTTTTCCTCCCAGACAGCAAGTGTGCAAAATCTGAAACAACTTGAAGGAAGAAATTCTCCAAAGCAATGCTGAAATCTCCCACCTATTGGAAAACTATTAACAGGAATTTTTTCAAAGCAAAGGCCAACTTTTAAAACAACAGCTCCCTGTCCCTCTTTTGTCTTCTATTCCCAAAGGCGTCCCCAGCTCGGTCAGTGCAGATGGTCCATGGGGAGGGGACTTAGCCCGAGGTCTGGGGTGGGGTTTGGGGTCCCTTTTGCAGAGGCCGGGGTGAGGGAGAGCTCTGGGTCCGCACTAGAGGGCACTCCTGCCATGCAGAACCTGCACTCTGCTGGGCTGCAGCATCCTTCCAGGGCTGAAGGATCCTTCCAGGGCTGCAGCCAAGAGAGCTCTGTTCCCTGCAGAAGGAGAAATCCCCCAGCACCCTCCATCCTCTGCCAAAATCTCCTTCTGGGGTCTGCAGGGGGGTTGTGGAATGCAGGACCCACCATCCTTGAAGGGTTTGTCCATGAAGGAGCAGCCCTGGCTTCAGGTGGGGCTGCAAACAGGGGCAGGGATTGAGATTTCCTGGCCTGATGGAACCCCCAGGTCTGCCAGGGGAATGTGGAGTGGCCAAGGTGGGAGGGAGAGGGAACCAGGTGACATGAGCTGCTCCAGGGGAGCCCATGTGGCTGCCCCGAGTGAAAATGGTGCTTCCCAGGCCTCTGGAGACCTTGGGAAAAGCCAGCAGGCACCACATGGATGGAGGGTGAGCCAGCTGATAAAGCCTCCTTGGATTTCTAAAGGCCTTTTAGAGAATCCTTATCAAAATTTTACAGAAATTGAGAAAACAGAGGACAAAGGTACTGGCATGGACTGGTGGTTGACAGCAGGAGGAGAAGAGGAGGTCAGTGGTCAGCTCTGATGGGGGAGATCTCCCTCAGCCCCCAGGGGCTCTGTGCTGGCACCTGGGCAGCTCCACACACTCAGGGACTGGCAGAAGCCCTAAGCTGCAAACCCCAGCATGCTCTGGAGATGAAAAGTTCCTCAAAGCACAAAGGAGAAGAGCAAACTGTGCCTGGCTGCAGGAGGATGTCACAAATCTGTGAGAACAGGCCATGAAATGGGAGAGCAAGTCTGGTGTTGATAAGTTTACAGTGGGACAGCTGCTGACAAACCCGGGGGGCCCAGGCTCACCAGCACCCTCGGGAATGAGGCAATTCCATGGAAGTGTGCAAGTGCTTCTGCCACTGGAGCAGAAGTTCCCACACTGTCTGCCCCAGGAGCGGGCACCACATCACCCTGGGCACAGAGCTGGCACCACATCACCATGAACACAGGAGCGGGCACCACATCACCCTGGGCACAGAGCTGGCACCACATCACCATGAACACAGGAGCGGGCACCACATCACCCTGGGCACAGAGCTGGCACCACATCACCATGAACACAGGAGCGGGCACCACATCACCCTGGGCAGAGCCCCCAGGCCGCCCCCCAGCAGCAGCTCCGCCACACGCGGGGCTGGGCTCGCCTTTGCTGCCAAAATCCCACAGGCATCGGCTTCCTCAGCATTATTTTTATTTTGCTCTCGGGGTTGAGCTCGGATGATGTGAAATATGTGTGGCAAATCCCCTCCCCACATCACATCTCCTGTGTGGAGCTGCTGGGCTCAGACAGCAGCTTCCCTGTCTGCAGCTGCTTTATTTACAGAGGCTGCTGATCTGTCTGGGCAGCTGCTGGAATCTCTGCTGCTGAAAATCCAGCTCTAATCACCTCTGCCCTGCCCCTCCTGTAGGGATAGAATAATAAACCCTTGTGCTGCCTTAATAAAGAAAGTGGATCACATTTTACTTTCCCAAGTTTCTCACTGCAGGGAATTTTAGGGCTGTGCTTGACCCGTTGTTCCCCTGCCTCTAAGCCTGAGTCTGGAGGAGTTCAGGCATCACCCACCCCAAACCTGATTTCAGGGCTTCTGCAGAAGTTCCTTTCAATAACCCCACCTCCAGACCTCACTTCCCGTGGCTGATTTCTGCCCTTGGATATTTGGAAATTCTTGTCTCCTGAGTAGCTCAGGCTGTGCAGACTCAGATTGTGCTGTGCTGGCAAAACCGACTGATAAGGAATTTAATATGAAAGGCTGCTCAGAGAGGAGAGGAGTGAGATTGTGTCAGGTGATATTGCCAAGAGCTGGAGCCTGTGGCTGTGCACAGACACTGCTGCTGGCTGATGTGACAGTCCTGCCCTTCTGATCAGGATTTTTCCAGTTCTACCCTCCTGATCAGGATTTTTCCTTGCTGAAAGCTCAGTTAGGAGAGCTCAAATTCTTCTGCCCCAACCCCCAAGTCCTGTTACCTTCTTCCCAGTAGCTGCCTCCCCAAACAGTGATTCCCAGGCTTTCTCATCCTTCCAGGCCACTGATGAAGAGCTCCAAGGACCTTCCCCCAGCCAGGGAGTGGCTGGCTCTGGGCTCTGTAATGGATGCACAGGCTGGAGATGAACACTCACAGCACAAGCCAGCCCTGCCCAAACCTCTGGCCATTTGCTGGGTCATTTTGTGCAGGTAGAAGTTGAGACGGAAAAGGCTGGAAATGAGGTGGGAATTGGAGACTCAGAGACAACACCACCACCTCCAGGACTTCCTCTCCTCCCCAGACATTCTGCAGATTGTTCCCCTCTGTTGGCTTCAATCTGTGCTTATGACCTCAGTGTTTCCCACCCTGTACAGAGGGGGATGTGTGGAGGAGAGGGGCTCATTTAATGAGCTTTAATGAAGTTTAACGAAGATAAATGCCAGATTCTGCACCTGGGACAGGGCAAATCTGGATGTACGGACTGGGGAATGAGAGGCTGGAAAGCAGTTCCATGGAAAGGGTCCTGGAGATTCTGGCTGATGTCCAGGTGGACATGAGTCAGCAGTGCCCTGGAGCCAGGAGGGACATCCCTGTCCTGGGGTCACCAGCCCAGCATCGCTGGCCAGGCCAGGGAGGGATTGTCCAGCTCTGCTCTGGGCTGGGGCAGCCTCACCTCCACTGGTGGGGCAGTTTTGGGCACCACAAAATGACCAAAGGATGACCCCAAGGATCCAAAGCTGTTAGAGAATGTCCAAGGAGGGACATGAGGATGGTGAAGGGTTTCGAGGGGAAGTTGTGTGAGGATGCTGAGGACACTTGGTTTGTCTCCTCTCTGCTGCAGGAGCTGAGGGGAGGCTCCTTGGGATCTGCAGCTGCCCCTGAGGGGCAGTGGAGGGGCAAGCACCAATCTCTGCTCTGGGACAGGGACAGGAGCCAGGGAAGGGCTAGAGTTGGGCCAGGGCAGGCTCAGGCTGGAGATCAGGGCAAGGTTCTTCCCCCAGAGGGTGCTGGGCACTGCCCAGGCTCCCCAGGGAATGGGCACGGCCCCGAGGCTGCCAGAGCTCCAGGAGCTGCCAGGGATGGACAGGCTGGGATTGTTGGGGGTCTGGGCAGGAACAGGGGCTGAATTGATGATCCTGGTGGGTCCTTCCAGCTGAGGAGTTCCTGTGACTCCCCACTGACCCTGAGCTGTTCCATGCCCAGAGGCTGAGCAGTGGCAGAACACCCCTGCAGTGCCATCACTTCACCCTTAACCCCTTGGGCAAACTCCTCCAGGCACATTGTCCTTGATTCCAGCACCTTCTGTTCCTTTGCTCAAGTTAAGAGCCATCGACTTCAGGGCAGAGGCAGGGGTGTTTATTTTGTAGATGGTTTTGAGCTCAGTCATTCACTCTGAAGCTGAGAGCTGCATCCACAGAGACCAGAATCCCAGCTTTAGAGGAAAACCCTCACTCTTATCCCACACTGGACAGCCCAGCTCCCACCAGGAACACTGCAGGGCAATGTCTTCTCTTTGCCTGCTCATAGGGAAACTGCACTGGTTTTTCCCCATAATTTAAACCTGCTGATGGTGAGCAAGGCCCATTTAATTTGCTGTTCTTGTTTGCTCATTAATTCCACTGAATTACTTTATTTACTAACATATTTCTTCTAAATTACTTGATTATTTAACTAAATTTATTTATTTACAGTGGATAACAGAAGAGAAAAACAGCTGCAGTGGATCCCTGCTGACAGTCCCCCAAACCACAGCCTAAGAGTGGCAGTGAACACCCTGGATTCTGGGTGCTGCCAGCACATTGCATAAACTCTGAAAGCAGCAGATGTGTCCTTCAGAGGGACATTTCCTCAAAGCTGGGGGCAGATTTTCATGTTATTTTATTGTCCCCAGATGCTGCTTGTCCAAATGAGGACAAGCCCAAGCCCCCGAAGCACAGACTGAGTGGTGTGGACAGCACAGAGCAAGCCATGGAAGCTCTGGGGGCATCCTGGCAGTGTGACACCTCCTAAATCATGGGATTCACAATGTTGGAAACCATAGAACACTGAGCAAACAACTGAACAAATGGAACAAAGCAAACCCCCCTCTGGCTTCTTCATTCCTACCAAGTGTGCTGAAGCTTCTTGTGTAGGTTTTTATATTCCAGAATCCTGGAATCACAGAATATCCTGAGCTGGAGGGACCCACCAGGATCACCCAGTGCAGCCCCTGTTCCTGCCCAGACCCCCCAACAATCCCAGCCTGTCCATCCCTGGCAGCTCCTGAAGCTCTGGCAGCCTCGGGGCCGTGCCCATTCCCTGGGGAGCCTGGGCAGTGCCCAGCACCCTCTGGGGGAAGAACCTTTCAAACAGGAAGAGGAGCAAAATCCAGATGGTTCTCTGCAGTGCCCTGAAAGAAAATGAACAACAGCTTTTCCAGGAGACCCTGAGGGAGTTTTGCTCAGTATAAGACCCTGAATGAGTCTGAGTGACATTAGAGGGTCTGATGGGAAACAGATTTCAGGGAGAGCTTCCTGAGGCCACCCAGAAGAGAGTCCTCCTCCCAGCCCTGGGCATTTGGGATGAGCTTGTTTACTCCTACACAAGTTCCTGTAAGGAAAGATGGTATCTTCAGCAGCTGCTGTAAGCCAGACTGGAAATATTTGTTCAGGAATCCATGGTTCTGTGTGTGCTTGGTGCCCAATAAATACCCAGGGGTCCATAATGGGGCTCAGTGAATTATCCCTTCAGTCACAGCACAGGATTATGGGCCTTCTCTTTACTATTCAGCTCTGGCAGACCCAAAATCGAGTCAAGCTCAACCTGCTCAGCTCATTTAACTTTTCTGCTGTTGTTGTCTCCTACCCTTCTGATCAGCACTGCAGCATGCAGCAGTGAATGCATCTCCCCAGGGCAAAGCAGAAAATGCTGCTTGGTCTGGTGCTCTCCTGATGCAGTTTGGGTCAAACACTCTCCTGTTGTCACATGCCACCTACTTTGTCCTGGAATTTGTGCTCCTGCTGCCCACCATGAGCTTGATCTGAGCACTCAAGATGATAATATTGACATTCCAGTGAGATTTTTGCAGTGGAAAAATTTAAATCTCCTCTTGGAATTGCATTAATTTTGCAAACTGAGTGTGTGGTGCTGTTACAGCTATGGCAGGGACAGTCTGGAGTGAAGCTCTCAGAAGTTGAATGAAATCCTTGTCTGCAGCAGCTGGACACACTGAGCATCACTCCTGACAAACCCACTGCAAACCCACAGCAGATGACAACCCTCAGCTCTGGGTTGGACCATCTGTGCTGCTTCCCCCTTGGAAAACCTTGGGAATTCTGGAGCAGCTACACAAAGGTCACCAGTGCAAGTGAGAGATTTTGTCACTGCCTTCAGCTTCACCTCTGTGGATTTTACAGATTTCCAGCCCCAGGGCCAAGAATTTTCTGCAGTACCCAGGGATTGCTGAGCTCTTCATCCCCCCTGGCTCTCATTTCTGGCTGGGTGAGATGTGCAGGAAAGCAGGCACATTGCCAGATGCCAGAGGAGCTTCTAGCACAAAGGCTGCCTTCCTGCATGACTTAATTGCATTTGTTGCATTCCTGGTATTTATGTCTTTTCTTCCTTTGGGGCTGTGAGGAGTATTTGGTCTGCCAGTGGTGCTGTGCATTCCCAGACCTTCCATCTGATCCCAACAAGCTGAGTTTTTGGAGGATTTACCTGAGGAGAGGCAGTGATACTGCCAGGGACCAGCATGGGAGTTTCACCAGGCTCTGCTTTGGGTGGTTCCCACTGCTGGATCTGATTTGTGACCCAGCAAAATGCCCATGGCAGTGTTTGTTCTTTGCTCCCTGGAATACTGTGTTTGACAGGGCTGCAGTAGCACAGCTGAGAGGCTGCTGCTGGAGCAGTCACACCAGAATAGGTGTAAATCCCTATTTTTATGCACTTCCAGTAGGAATCTCTGATTTACTGCAACCCTTATCCTGAGGATAAAGAAGGATTTTTTTTTGCCCTCTCTCATAATTACCATTGCATAAGGATTGAGACTCAATAAACTGATTTTTCTCCTGCAGCTCACAGGGTCTGGCCTGGCTCACAAATGGTTAATCTCCTGCAGCTCAGCAGCTCATCTGTAATTAAGGGCATCTGTCAGTAAAAATCCTCCTCTCTGGGCTGGCAGGTGCTGAGGGCTGCCTTGGGCTGGGGTTTATTCCCAAGGAACTCCAAGGGCTCTGCCAGTCCCTGCTGGCCACCAGGGGACCCCCGAGCCCCCCAGGCTGGTGGCCCTGGGCTGGTGGCAGGGTCGTGGTGAGTCTGGGGGTGTGAAATGCAGGTTTCCAGCTGTGAAAAACGAGGTTCACTTTCCTGGTAGATTTTTAAATGTTTAATAAAAGACAATAAGAGACAAACAATAAAGCAAAAGGTTCTGACAGTCAGGTGCTGGGCATTCAGCCAGGAGCAGCCCTGCTTTGGAGACACCCCTTAAATTCATCAGCCCCCTGCATACTCATAGACCCACCAAACATTTTCAAACTTTTCTATAAAATATTTTCCATATTCCAAGAACTGTTTTACATGGCCACTCCTTGAGTCCACCTTTTTAGAGCACGTGTGTTTCTTGGCTGTGGTTTTAATTTATTTTTCTTATCACTTTTAATTTGGGCTGTGGTCTTCAGTTTCTGCAGATGGTCCGTGCTGTACTGGTGTATCAGTAGCAGGTGTCTTTGTTGGGTGTTATCCAGCCAAGCAGGCAGTTCACTTGCTACAGACACACTTTATCAGTTCATGTTACTCCTATAGAAAGAAAACTCTATCTTAAAAACCATTTCAACCCCACACACATAGCACCCACCCTAATACTTGCAAAAAGCCAATACCATAATTTGTATTTACAACACAGCTGTGCCCAACCCCTCTGCTTCTGGGCACTGGGATACTGAGAAATCCCAATTCCTTGATGTTTCACAAGTGTTCCTGAACATTCCTGGAAAGGCCCTTGGGCTGTGCCCGCAGATCCCTCAGCCCTGCACAGCCCCAGCAGCTCCACGTGGCTGCCAGGACTAGCTGGGTTTTGCTCTTTGCTAAGCTGAAACGGGTCAAGGGTAATTTCCACCGATTTTCTATCTGAGGAGGGCTCCAGGGAGAAGTTAGAGCAGCTTGAAGAGGCAGCTGCATTCCAGAAATAGCTCCTGTTCCTCAGCACAGGGAGCGAGCCGGGCACTCTCACAGCAACATGTTTATTCCAAACAGCACACTGGCTTTATTTTTTTTTTTCCCAGGACTTGAGGAAACTCCTCCTGGCTTCCAAGAAAACTTTACAAGGGTACTTTAAAGGAAGGCAGGAACTTTAAGGCAGTGGTGGCCACTGGGCTGTCACAAGCACCAGCCTGGGGGAGCCAGTCCAAACTTCCAGGTTCATTTTAAGGCCAGAAGGAACCCCCTGCCTTGTAATGTTCTATTAACTATGTCCATTTTCTCTTCTAATTTCATCTTTTTCCTTCTAGAAGGATATAAAGTATGGCTACAGGAGTAAAATGAGTTTTTCTTCTCCGTGCATCAGATCAAAAATGCTGCTGAGATTTTGTGGCTTTATTATAATTAAGAGGATGCAGCTTCTGAGCTCGTGGTAAAATCATTAGCAGGGTTTATTCAAGCAGAGTTTTGGAGTCCACCACATTGTCCAGCCTTCATGTGTGAGCTGGGGTGGCCTCTCATCCCCAGATCTGAGCTGGGCTCCAGGGACTCTGGGCTGCTCAGAAATCCTGCATGATGTAACATTCAGAATTTCATTTGCTGGAGATAAATACCCTGTAAATAATGCCAGCAAAGCTCGCTATTCCTTCAGGAGGGATGTTTCCATCCATGGAAAACAAACATCTGGGCTTTGGTTTGTTGCTTTATTGCTGCCCATTGCTGCCTTTTGCCTTTACAGGCAGTGGAGGTCACTGTCCAGGGACTCCCTTTATATGACTTTTGTTCAGAAAATATTCTTGAGCATTGCAAAGATTATCCATGAATCATGCCCATAATGTCTAATTTGCTGTACACAAACATTTCCACTTTATAGCAATTTCCCTCATCTCTGGGTGAAAGCAAAGAACAAATGGAAACTCTTTATTTTCCATGAAAACCAGAGGCATTGGAACTGTCGAGTTCTGCTTTTCAGACTTCTCATCTCACAGGTAAAACTGGGACAACTCCACAGTGTTTTCAAGGAGTCTGGATCCAAAAAGCAACCAGGAAGCATCTGATAGGAGATAGAATCTAGAAGAATGATTGGACTCTGCAATGATAGGTACTGCCTAAGTGGGCAGATGATATTTAAGTTTGTTGTAGCTAAACAGGTAAATTTTAACTAACTAGGTGAATTTTCTATTGGTAACTAAAGTTTACCAGTATGGCAAGAGAAAAATACTGTGTTCCACAAGCAGCAAGAATCCAGAATATGGGTTTGACCAGGGCAAAAGGCAGTGGTGGAAATTGGATATCCAACTGTAGTGGATAAACATCCCTGTAAGATGGGGCTTGCTGGGATAAAGAGAGCAAGAAATGCACATTTTATCCCCAAATTGTGCAATCTCATGAACTTTGAATTCTTCAGCGCTCACAGTCATCACCATCTCCCACCAGAGTCCCTTTATCCCAACTGAGTCACTAAACCTGGACAAGGTGGGCTCTGTGTCAGGACCCAAGCAGCCAAATTCACCGGGGCTGCTCCTGAACCCTGCCTGACAGCAGCAGACTCCTGCACCTCCCCATGGGGAGAAGATGAAGAAAGGTCTGCTCCAGAAGAGAAGCAGAATTGTGTCAGCAGCCCAGGGAAGCTCTGTGCTGACAGACAATGTATTAGTGCTGGATTTGGACTTGAGAAGTATCTCATGTAGAAATTTTAGAGGCAGAGCTTTCCACTTTCAGATAATTAAGTGGTTTCTTAGAGTAGAAGTGAAATCATAGTACCTGGCTATAAACATAGATCCAAATATGAAAAACAAATCCAAATCTGATTTCTCATTAGCCCAGCTCCTACTGAACAAGAAATTTCATTATGTCTTCATTAGCAGTCATTTCATAATGGACAAACTTTGCATTAGGACTTGGCCAAGAAGGCACTGCATGGACGGGCAAAATGTTCCAGTTCCTTCAGACTCCACCAGGAGAAAGTTCCTTTATTGTTGGTAGCTGAGGCTGCCCTGCCAGGACCTAGCAAACAGAAGACCATTCCCATCTCATCGAGCAATTATGATTCCTTCCAGTTTCCCTCATTTTTCACAGTTGCTTTCCCACCAGAGGTGCTCAGAAGAGCCCCCAGCACTGCAGGAGACAGTGTGCTGTGACAGTGACAAAGCTGTGCTTTGGCTCGGGGTCTGTGGGGTGAGACAGGAGTCTGGGTCATTCCCTGCAGATCCTGCATGGCCACAGAGCAGCTGGCAAAGTCCTCCTGCAGCAGGCAGAGGACTAGCACACAAACCCTGGGGTGGACTCACAGCCCTTGTCCAGCCGGGCCAGACACCCCTGCAAATGTGCAGGAGAAACATTTCCTTCTTAGCAGTGGGAAGAATGTCATTTGCAGGAGTTTTAGGGTTAAAAATAGAACAAGGGCAGCCTTGCAGGCACCAGGCCCTTCACCTGAGGGTGCAGGTGCAGTCCTGGGGACAGGGCACAGGGCAGGGACACACCTCAGCAGTCACTGTGAGAAGGGAGAGAAAAACAGGACAGGTTCCCAAGATGGGCAGAGATCAAACAGAAACTGAAATGTGGGGACATGGCCAGGCTGTGGGGGCAGTGCCAGGAGGGCACAGGGCTGCCAGGGCTCAGCACAAGCTCTCCTGGTGCTCACTGGTGCCAGAGCTCTGCAGCAGTTCCAGCTCTGTTCCAGCTCCATTCCAGGCCAGCTCCCAGCACTGCAAGGGTCTGCACCGAGGTTAGAACATCCAAGAATTCTACAACACACTGACACTGGAAAACACAGCAGAGTTGCACTCAGGAAAGCAAGGACACAACCTTTGCAGCACCAGCCAGACTTTCCCATTCACCACTCCATCACTTCTCATTACCAGAAGCATTTATTTCTCACCAAAGTGCTCCCAGAATCAGCACACATTTAAACCATATTATTTTTCAAGTCAAGGTCTGAACACAGCCTGTATCAAAGTGCTCCATTATTGCCTTCTGCCAGGCAGTCTCTCATGGCTCAGCCATGTGTTCCCAGGCTCCAAGCCCAGCTGCTCTTGGAAACCATGCTCCAAGCACATGTTCCTGCATGGGATGTTCATTATTATTTTCAGCTTTATTTTATTGGTGCATGTCCTCCCTGTGTGCCCCCAAAGGGCTGCTTTCAGCAGGGCTTGTACAAAGTTGTTTGATTGGCTTCAGGCTTCTTTGTGAGTTTATCCAATGCCAAGCTCAGGCACTGAACCCATGCCAGGTAATTCATCATTTCTCCTTAAAAGCTATAGACAGAATCCTGCTCTTAGCTTGTCAGATAAAGGCCTGAGAATTGCCTTTCAGCCCACCTAATGAGGGTTTGTGTTTTTCTACGCTTGGGAGGATGGATGGTCTTAATTTCTGGTTTCTTTCAAAGAGAGCAATTTTCTTCCACAAAAAAGACCAGGAATAATAGACACAATGTGGCTTATTCTGAGTCACCCTTTAACCATTTGTACTTATATTTTCTCTTTGTGCATCTACCCTGAAACTCAGAGTCCCCTTCAGCTGCTGCTGTACATTTTCCCCTGCCATGGGACATTTCTGTGCCTGAGGGTTTAACACACAGCCAGCATCCTCTCCTGGACTTGCTGACAGTCTCCACAAATACTTCCCTCAAATCTGAGGTGTTCCAGACAGGGCTTTTCTATTCCAGCCCTGCAGGAGTTGCCTGCTGGATGTGAAGAATTTGAGGCTAGGTGCACAAGGCACTGTGCAGGCACAGAGCTCCTCCTTCTGTGCCCAGAAATCCCCCAAGGGCCAGCCCAGGGCACCTGGAGGGGGATCTATAGGAGGAGTCTCCCAATCACTCTGGCACTGCCCATATTGAACAATTCTACATTAATATTCCTGGCCATCACAGGGGTTCTCATTGGCCAAATGCTAAATCCAAAGCTCTGTTCTCTGTGATTCTTGCTTTCTCCAAATTCACCCCACTTGTGTGACAGTTTCACCCCAAGCTGGAAGCTCAGCCTGGGGAGTGTTCAGTCCCACAGTCCATCAGATCCAGCCTTGAGGTGGCATCCAAAGGGCTCTCAGGGGAGGATGAAGCAGCAGGGAAGGAACAAAACAGGGACTCCAAAGGAAGCAAAGTGACCTGTGAAGAGCTGAAAGGGAGAAATGAACACACAGCTGATTTCCAGTGGGGACAGTGGGCTGTAAGAGAATCCCAGACTGGTGTGGGGTGGAAAGACCTTAAAACCCATCCAGTGCCACCCCTGCCATGGCAGGGACACCTCCCACTGTCCCAGGCTGCTCCAGCCCCAGTGTCCAACCTGGCCTTGGGCACTGCCAGGGATCTAGGGGCAGCCACAGCTGCTCTGGGCACCCTGTGTCAGCCCTGCCCACCCTGCCAGGGAACAATTCCTGCCCAATATCCCATCCAGCCCTGCCCTCTGGCAGTGGGAGCCATTCCCTGTGTCCTGTCCCTCCATGTCCTTATGAAAAGTCCCTTTCCTGTTCTCTTGGGGGCCCTTCAGGTACTGAAAGGCTACAATAAAGGCACCTTGGAGCCTTCCCTTCTCCAGGCTGAATAATCCTAATTCTCTCAGCATTTCCTCATATGAGAGGGGCTCCAGCTTTTGGAGCATCTTCATGCCCCTGTTTCTTTCCTTTTTTGATAAATAAGTGGAACAACTATGAAGAGCTCAAATATCATCATTTCTTTGTAAACTTCTCAAGCTGCTGGGCTGGGGAAAAGGGAATCATCCATCTTGATGTCCTGACAGGGATGAGCTGAAGGAGAGCAAATTCCAGCTTTGGGTTCACCTTGTGGTGGTTTTGTGTCTCAGATGGGTTTTGTTGCAGTTTGGAAAGAGAACTGAAAATCCTTAGAGCAGCACATTCCAGCAGTGCCATTTCACACCAGAATTATCAGAAAATTATGATATGAAATGTTTGTAGAGGCAAAAGCACCCAAATTTCAGAGGCTCCATAGCTCAGGGGTTAGAGCACTGGTCTAGTAAACCAGGGGTCGTGAGTTCAAATCTCACTGGAGCCTGGGGAGGGTCTGCACCTCCTGCAAAGACCTGGCTGCTTTATCTTCCTCTTTGATCCCAAAGTGCTCCTGGTGCTGTTTTTTGGAGCATCCATCCCAGCCTAAGTGAAATACAAACATCCCCCAGCACCTACACCAAACAACAGGCAAAGAGAAGCAGAGAAATCAGCAGTGGCCAGAATTGTGACCTTGAGATATTTTTAATGAACAGCAATTGGAGAAGGGGAACACCAGTAATGGGATTTGGAGCCTTCTGGGCCCTGCAGACTTTGTGAGGGTCATTGATGGACAAAGCTGGAATGGCTGCCAGGTATTTACAGTCAGAGCTGGTTCATCTCTTCAGACATCAGCAGGACAATCAAATTACAGCTCCAGAGCTCAGTAATTGCAGAGCTGGCTGAAAACATTATAAATATGGTTTGTGGAGGAACAGTAGCATCAGTCATCTACAGAACCCTGCTGGGGGGACTGGAAAGTGATAATTTCTAAGAATAAAGTAATAGGTAGGACTTAACCTATTTTGCATCTTGAATTCCATGAATTGTTGTCCAGATTTATGAGATTTCCTCCTCTGCCATTGCACATCTCTTTTCTCTGTTCATTTTCAAGTAACTCCCTATATTGACTCCAAATGAGCCAAACCAGTGACAGAAAAGGTAATTTCTGAATTTCAAAAGGGCATTTTCCATCTGAGGGAAGGAAGGCTCAAAAGTCTGAAAGATTTTTGTCTTGTGGAGGGGGACACAGGGTGACTTGAGGGACATGGGGCTTTGTTTGCCTCTCCCCAGGTTGGTTCCTTCCAGCTCTGTTGTCCCAAAAAAGTGAGCTTTGGAGGGTTGATGTGTTTTCTCCCCATGGGAAGTGACCTGCAGGAATTTCCCTGCATTCCTCTGCATATATCCCAGTAAGGACAAAGAAACAGAAGCCAGCAGAGTTCCCATTAATCTGCAATTAATAAATGAGTTACTGTTATTGTAACCCCAGGTCCTGGAAAATGGACAGATGGGTTTGACTAAAAGGGAATTTATCTCCAGGCTGTTGTGGCTCTACCTGGCTTCCCCTGTCCCTCATTCCAGATTTATCTCTTTATCTGGCTTTCAGAGGAGACCACAGAGCAAGATCCAAAAAGATCTTCGTGGTTCAAGTTCACTTTTGCAATCAGGCTTGTGGGTTCAGCTTAGCTGAGCCTGGTGGGGATGGAAATGATCCTCTGAAAAATTAATGTCTTTCCTTCCTGTGCAAAGAGGACAAATGTTCAGGATGTGTTTTGCTGAATTCTTAATCTCTGCAGTAGCTGATATTAATGCCAGAGCTCCTCTCCCAGTGACCCTGCTGCAGTGCAGAGCACAAACTCTCTGATGCTGCTGTTGAACACCAGCCTGGGCCACAATGATTTTTACCAGGGGACCTGGCCCTGGAATCCCTTTGATCCATCACCCATTATCTCCTTCTCTTTCAAAGACAGAGCTCGGTAGGGGGGGAAGGAGGGAAAAGTTGTTTATATCCAAATCCTGCAGCCCAGGTAAACGTGGGAGGCAGGGACGGAACCTCGGCATTGTCCCCAGGGAATGGGGTTTGTCCCCAGAGCTCCAGGGGTTTGACTCAGTGATCCCTGTGGGTCCATCCCAACTCAGGAGGTTCCAGGATTCTGTGCTTCCATGGCCTTTGTTAGCTGTGAGGTGGAAATGCTGCAGAGATGTTCAGAGATGTGGGGAGGTTGTGCAGCTATGCCACAGGGATGGGAGCAGGCTGGTCCCCGTGGATTTGCTCAGGGACAAGGTTGTCACCTGCCCAATCCTCAGCCAGACTGGCTCTTACTGCTTTCTTTAGGGAGATTTAAAGAGGTCTTCCTAACTATCCATGAAAACTTCTTTTTTTATATTCTCCTCACAAGTTCAGAATATAATTTCTATTTTTTAAACCCATCCTGGACTCTGTGCATTTTTTCTGAAATACTTTTCATTCCTGGGTCTCCCTCCAAGGGTTCTATCAAGCTGGACAGAGAAATAATTTCTTTTATTATAAACAACACTGAATTTTGTGGCCCAGCAGCCTTGCACCATTGAGGTGCCCCAATCCAAGGACTGTGTTACAGAGCTGCATTTCCACCTCCACTTCAGTCCTAGGAAAGGCCACAAATGCCTCAACTAATCCATTTCTTAAGACATGTGGGAAACAAAAAATAGTTTAATCCAGGGAGCAAAGCCTTGAGCCAGAGCCAGTGAAAATGTTTCCATGTTTAAAGAGGTTTTGGACTTAGAAATACAATTGACACCAATGTTAAAATCCAACATACACAGGGATCAAAGGGGAGCTTTGTAGCCTCAGCCACAGAAAAAATAATTAATGAAGTTGGTAGGACTGCAGAATTCAGAGTGGGGAAAAAATCACCCAAATTTATCCATTTTCCAGTTCTCCCACAATGAATATGCTCAATCCATTTTTCCAAACAAGATATTGTGGGTTTAACAATAATGTTTAAAAAACAAATAGGAAGTGTTTATGAAATAATGTGAAAAATATGAAATAACAGCTCCATGTTCCAGTGTCCCATCTTTCACTCACATCCAAGATGATTTCCCCAAAGCCTTGGTGCAAAGTTTTTCCCAGGGAATTGTCATCTCCCAGCCTTTTAAGCACTGGAACTTCTCCAGGGAAGTGCTGGAGTCACCATCCCTGGAAATGTTCAGAAAACAAGTAGATGTGGCACTTTGAAATATGGTGCTTTGAGATGTGGTTTAGTGGGCACAGGGGTGTTTGGCCAAAGGTCAGACTTGATCTTGGAGGTCTCTTCCAGCCTCAATGTTTCAGTGAAATCACCACCTGAGCCCCAAGGCCTGAAAAGAGCATAAAATACAGCACTGACAGCTCCAGGAGAGCTGCTGGCTGCCCCAGAGGCTGAATGCACACACTAAAACCTGGTGTGAACATGGTCCTGCTGCTACCCAAGACTTCCAAGGCACCTTCCCAGCAGCACTGGAAATCCTGGTGGCCCATTTGACTGTCCATTGCTTTGGAATGTGTGAGCCTCCTGCAAACACAGCAGCCCTGGCAGCCAGCAGAGCTCAGCTCTGTGCTGGACACAGCAGCTCAGAATGGGAAGACTGTCAATAATCACCTGCCTTGGGTTGCAAAGCAGGATGTGCCCAAAAGTCTGGATTCTGTCACCATCTGTTAACCCAGGTGTGGCAGTGACCCTGATCTCTGTGGAGATATCCTCTGCTCATGGAACATCTGTTAACCCAGCTGGGGCAGTGTTCTTTATCTGCCCCACAGCCCATCCTCCCTCCAGGAGATCTCTCCTGGCCATGGCCATGCAGTCCCAGGCCATGGCTGATCCNACCACATCCCAAACATTGCTCCATGAGTGTTTGGAAAGGATTACGCCCTGTTCAAGGGGAAAACCCCAAACCATCAGTTTCCGTGGGGATAAGAGATCCCATGGACAGGTAACAGCAATGGCAGAAATGTCTCAAAGCCATTGGGGCATCATTGCAAGGCTCCTCCTTAGCATCCAGTGTGCTTTGCACAGCTCCCTGTTCTGGAAACCCTGCAGCTCCCAGGCTCTCCCTGACTGTGCTGCTCACCCCTAACATTTCCATATCCTGGGAAATTTCTATATTTTGTCTTTTCCACAGCAGGGCCCTCAGGGTTTAATGTTGGCATTATGATTCTCCTGGACTCCACCTTGGAGATCCCCCTGACCTGCTCAGGGCAGTTGGAATATAGGTAAACATCCTCATTCCTGCAGGCCATAACTCCATGAAAAACCTGGGAAAGAACACGAGATTGTTGTAGTTACTGCAAATTCAACCAAACTATGAAAAGCAGTTGGTGGCAATTGAACCCAGCTTTAAAAAGCCAGCCATGCCCAGTTTCACCTGGGCACCCTGCCATGTGAATGGAACTGAAGGGCAGATCTAGGAATCTGCCAGGAGGAATGGCACAGGAATGGCAGGTCCTTCGAGGGGGGATGGAAGGAGTTTATTATGTTTAGTCTGTCCACAGGAAGGCTAAAAGTAGACATGAGTAACTCATAGACATACCACAGGAGTAAACAGCCAGAAGGAGAAAGAACTATTTAAACTCAATTACATTATGAGCATGAATGAATATGTTAGGCTGGAATTTTATTAAAAAAAAAAATCTAAAAATCAGAGGAGTCATTTTTCCAAGCAGCCAAGGAGGAGGAAACCCCCTGAGAGGAGAGAAAGGGAACCAAGAGGTTGTGGAGGAGCTGGATAGCACAGCCAGGCTCCGTGAGCACAGAGCTCCTGTGCTGTGGCACCATGGAATCACAGAATCCTGGGGTGGTTTGGGTTGGGAGGGATCTTACATTTTACCTCATTCTACCCTCTGCCTTGGGCAGGGACACCTTCCACTATCCCAGCTTGCTCCAAGCTCATCCAGCCTGGCCTTGGACACCTCCAGGGTGTGACCTTGAGTAAGTCCAGCCCCATCCTGTGGTGGGTGAGTATCTGTGTGTATTTTGTGTATTTTTAAGTCTTTTAGTAACTTGTATCTCCAAATGCTTCTCCCATTTTCAGAAGCAGGAGGCAAGGACTTTAATTCTGCTTTCTCCTGCACCCTGGAGAGCCTGTGATGTACCTGCTGATTGCCTCAGCTCCCCCCTGGCTAGGAGGGAAGCAGTTCATTCCCTGTGCAGAGAGTGCAGTTAGAGAGCTCCTTGTTCTAATAATGGTCATCTATTTATAGCCTTTCATAATTTGTTTCATGACAAAGAGATTCTGCAAGATGGTCCTTGATTCTTGCAAGTTTGTAATGATTTTTCCCTTCCTGTGTTATTGAAAGTAGCTTTTGTGCTCAGCAAAATGCCTGTAATAAAGGCTATTTCATGTGTTCCGAGTAAATGACAGGGACTTTAATAGGTTTCTGAGGAAAGCTTAGAATTTCTCTTTGTTTCCCTTCAATTCTTTTCAATCTCCTGTGTCAGATGGGCCTGGCTTAGCCCAAGCCTTGCAGGAGCAGAGGAGGCACAGAGCACAATGCCCTCAATGCTGCTGCCCATTGCCAGCACAGCAGCTCAGCCCTGTGCCCCTGGGGGTGACACTTTGCAAAAAGCAGAAGGGCAAAGTCTGGAGATTGCCCTGGCTGTGATTAGTTTGCTCATTCCACAACTGTCTCACACCAGAAATGACAATTATTTCTGGGGCCAGCTGTTAAATATTTTGGCATTGGTACAACTGCCCTGATAAAACATCTCTGCACCATCCCAGCCACAACCACACTTCTGTCACCATCAGTGCACCTGCATCATTTGCACTCCACAAGACCATCTCCAGATTTTCCCCACTTCCTGCAGCATTTTTAACCCAGAGAGCAGTTTTTATCCCCATGCATCTCCAGGTGACAGTGCTAGTGGCCTGTCCTTCCTGCAGTGCTGCTGGGGGATGTCAAAGAAGTCCTAGGGAGAAGTCCTTGTCTTGACTGTCTCTGTGTCACAGTTATCAGTCCCTCCACACCTTTCTGAGGGGAAACAGAATGGGGAGAGCCCCACCCCTGCATTCTGCCAAGCCCAGCAGGGCCTCACCAAGTCCTGGGCTGGAGGTTTTCATTAGTCAGGTTCACATTGGTTCTTCCCTTCTCACCTGCTCCCAGCTGTGTCTGGAGTATTTTCAGAGTTGAAGCTTTCAGCAATTCTCCACTGGGCTCCAGTTTTGTTAATCAAGAGAATCATGGAATCTCCTGAGCTGGAGGGACCCACAGGATCACCCAGTGCAGCTCCTGTCCCTGCCCAGACCCCCCACCAATCCCAGCCTGTCCATCCCTGGCAGCTCCTGGAGCTCTGGCAGCCTCGGGGCCGTGCCCATTCCCTGGGGAGCCTGGGCAGTGCCCAGCACCCTCTGGGGGAAGAACCTTGCCCTGATCTCCAGCCTGAGCCTGCCCTGGCCCAGCTCCAGCCCTTCCCTGGCTCCTGTCCCTGTCCCAGAGCAGAGCCTGGAGCTGCCCCTCGGGAGGAGCTGCAGCCCTGGGGAGCTCTGAACCAGCCTGAGCCATCCCAGTGCCCCCCAGTCTACTCCAGCTGAACCATCCCAGTGCCCTCAGCAGCTCCTCACTGGGTTCCCTCGAGATCTTTCCCCATCCCCGTGTCCCTCCCCTGAACACTTTCTAGCAGCTTTAGTCCTCACTCTGTGGTGCCCAAAGCTGCCCCAGCACTCCTGTTCCTGTCTGGGCACTCCACAGCCCTGAACCACCTCTGCCTTTCCCCCTTCCCCACCTCCCAGCCTTTTCCTCCTGCTCCTTTGCTTGGTGTCCCCTTTTCTGAGCATTCCCGGTTGGTGACCCGTCCATCTTCCAGGTTCCCACTGAGATTTCCTCAGGCATCCCAGCCCCGGAGGCCCTTGCTGGCTGTGGAAGGTGCACAGACCATTCTTGCACTGCCGGTGGGATTGCCTGGGACCACGAGGAGGCATCAGTCCCCTATTAGTCCTCCATCAATCAGTCCCTGTTATTCCTCCATCAGTCCCTATTTGTCCTCCATCAGTTCTCCTCCCAGGGCAGGCCGGTGGAGGGAAAGCCTCGCCCCAGCTCCAGGAGCCCTGTCCCCTCTGGGCAGCGCCTTCCAGGTTATCCACAGTGCCAGGGATGCAGAGCGCGGGCAGCAGCATCCAAGGGTCTGTGCAGAGCCAGGGGTGCGCTCCTGGATCAGCCTCGGGGCCGTGAGAGGGCAGCACCGGGATCTGCTGCATGGAAAACACTCAGCAATCCGACAGAGAATGCCTTCTCTTCCCGTCAGGAGTCGGGCTGGTGGCTGCTCCAAAGTAAACCTTCCCACAGCTCTCCTTCACAGCCGGGCCGTTTGCTGCTTTGCAGACCCGGTTTCACAAAAGGATCTCCCATTGCCAGGGAATTCTGCTGCCTCCGCTCAGGATGGAGGTGAAGCACCTTCTGTTCTGTTCTGTTTTGTTTTCTCAGCTGCTGCAACCAAAGCGTCTCAAGAGTTTGTGGGGACTGGAGGGGAATTGTGAGTCCCAGCCTGCAGTTGGGTTTCCAGCACACCCACAGCTTTAATTCCCCAGCTCATCGCCAGTATCACACCTGAACAATGAACCCAGAGGATGATTAAGGAGCCTGAAATTGGCTTCCTCTCTCAACGAGCCTTGTGCTTCCTCTCTCAGGAAGGCAGAGCTGTTTAAGGTGCATGTTTGCTTTTATTTTCCCTTGTTTCTCTCCTCCGCCCTCCCCAGCAGTGGGAGCAGCAGGAGCTGCAGGGACAGAGCCCAGCCCAGCTGCAGAGCAGGGAGGGCTCCCCCAGCCCTGAGCACACACAGGCTGCTCCTGTGCTTGGGGGCTTGCAGGAGACCCCACACACCACAGGGTGTCCATCCCAGTGCTCCAGGGCTGCCAGGGCTGGCACATCTACTCTGGGAGAAAAGCACGTTCTAGGACTGGGTCTGGTTGTGTTTGCAGGAGGAATTTTCCTGGGAACCATTCAGGAACTTCCTGATTCAGACACAATTGGCTGTGAGTGTGCAGCTGCTGGGGGAAAGCAATGGAATTATTTTGTTATTAATACTCATGTGGCCACATTAGCTCAGGATCCATCCCATGTCCTTCCCGAGGCTGAGACCACGGGTGAATGTGGAGTATTGAGAAGTTAAAGGATCAGTTTCAAGGAGTTCCTTTTCTGCCATGAAATTCATAGACTGAGCATAAACAAAAGAGGGTCAATAACCCCAAAGAGAACAGAATGAACCTTTTCAGTTGGTTTCATTGGCAGTGCCCTTTTTTTTTCCCCAGTAACTGGCTGTCTCCGTTGATTTTGGAATGGGCAGTCAGAACTGAAACAAAGCTGTTGGGCTTTTCAGAATGGGAACTGAAATGTTAGATTCTCTGCTGACTTGTGCTGGCCCCGCAGTCAAATGTGATATTCCCCTTGGCTTTTCAAAGTGTAAATGAAGTCCAGAGACAACCTAGACTCTTGTTTTATATTTCATGGAACATTAATGGCAAATTCAGCCCCCTGGCCCCAGGCAGCAGATGCCAAAATGCAGCCTTGGCTCCATTTCACCACTTTGCAGCCCCGGGGCAGAGGCTCAGCACAGCCTGAGAGGCTGCAGCCCTTTCCCCGGGCTGGGGGAGTGCACAGCTCTGCTGGGTGCACACATTGTGCATCCTGAACCTGTGCCCAAGGTGAATTTTATCCTCATTATAGCCCTGGGTCCAGCCCTGAACCTCATCCAGCCACTGGCTGTTGTCCAGAATCTTTTCTACACTGCAGCCATTCCTCATTCCAGTTACACTTTTCCCTGCTGGACACTGTCATGGTCCACAGGCCCAGCTGTGCCATGCACTGCTGGATTTGGGCCTCTGTTCCCTTGGAAGTGTTGCTGGGGGTTCAGTTCCTCCTGTCCTGCTGGACATTCTCTTTTGCCTCTTCACTTTGGGACAAGGCCATGTCCTTCCTGCAAGGTAAGAGAGCATTGATATAGTCTGATGACAAATCCTGGTTTTTAGTCCTTTCCTTCTGATCCTACTAATTTAAGTTACACTCTGTTCTGTAGCTTCTATTTTCTCCTGTACCACAGCTCTCCCCTGGGGCTTTCAACTATGAGTGTCATCAGAGCTTCAGAAATAGAGAATTAATCAAACACCGAGGTAGTCACTCCTACTAGAAAGTGCTGCTTTTACACATTCCCCACCTGGAGTACAAACAGGATCTCCTTGAGGTTTCACAGGGGAAGGCATTGGTGTTGAATGCAAAGACCAGGAGCGTTTACTACATTAAACTTCAGGCAGAAATACTCATCCAAGTGTCTGGAAATAAAAGGCAAAGGCCAGATTTGGGTGCACAAGGTGATGGAGGGACAAATGGCACTGAGCTGGCAGCCACCCCTGCTCCATGGGCTGCAGATTCAGGCCAGGAGAACAGCAGGTATTTCTCACCTGGACAGACCCAGACTGGGCAGTTTGGCAGCAAAGAGCCTGAGCTCGGGGAAGGTGAGGCAGGGAGTGATCCAGGGGAGGAACAGGGAGGGAAGGGCACAGAATGATCCAGGGAAAGTAAGGCAGAGAGTGGTCCAAGTGAGGAGCAAGGACAGACACCAGCAGCTGTGACAGAGCACTGCCAGGAGCACTGGGGCACATTTCAGAGAGCTGGGCTTTGAGGGGAATTGAGGCAACACCAAGATTTCAGTACCCAGAAGCATTTAGGAGTTGAGGCTCTGATTCAGAGGCTTGTAAAATGTCTGAGGCAGTAAAATCCTGCAGGGGTCACTGGGTTATGCCCAAGACCCCCCCAGCATGTGTGGGGAGGTGAATCTGCACCAAACAGCACGTGCAGCTTTGGGGCTGACTCAGCTTGAGCATCAACTGGAGAAGGGAAAAGATTTATGAGCACTACATAGGAAAACAGCTGCCAAAGAGCCCTGCAACACCTGCAGGGCTTTTCCTCTTCATTTTCTTGGTCTGTGACTCCTGAGCAGTGTCCTCACAGATCCAGTTCAGCTGGAAAGGTCTCACCTTTCTCTGCAGACCACAGGGAGCTCAGGGATTTGGGATTTCATCACCTCCCCTGCAGTTCCCCTCCTGCCCCACATTCCCAGATCACAGCTAAGGCTGAGCTGAAAACGCCCAGGGTTTCCAGGCTGGAAGGAGTGGGCTGTGCACCTGCACCTCCCCACCGCTCCCTGGGCAGGGCTGGGATGCTGGGGGCGAGGAGATCACAGGGAAAGCAAACACAGCAGGAGCTGGGCTTGCACAACACAAGGAGGGCTGAGCACAACTCAGCAATGTGGAGCAAGAAAACCAAAACCAAAAGCGTTTCACTGAACAAACCCACAGCTTTCCCAGTGATGAGCAGGAGGGGTGTGGGTACCTGAGGCAGCCACAAAACACAGAATGTGCAGCACAAGTGACCACACTGAAGTAAAAATTCAGCCTTTCAGAAATCCTTAATTCCTGCCATGACAGCAGTGGGATGCTCCAAGAAGCTCAGTTGCCTTCAGGGAAAGATCCACCTAATCTGTAGGTGGCTGTGAGAGGCATCCAAGTGAAGATCCTGCCCAAGACAGGGCACAGTGGGAGCAGGGAAAAGCAGCCCCATATCTTTTCCAATGACTCATGGGCATTGCTGGCCCCTTCCCCTGAGCACTGGGGAATGTAGCAATGAGAAATCCTAGAAGTCTGTGGCCACACAGAGCAGCTCACAGGAACTTCATTAGGGAAGTGAGAGGTGTGTGAAAAAGGGTGCAAGGAGCCAGGAGAGGGATGCAGGAGGCCAGGGGCAGTGAGGGAGCTGGCTTTGGGTTATCCAGCTGCTGGAGGCAGGAGGCAGGTGCCTGGCAGCCCCATTTCCTGCCATTACATCCTGGAAAGCCCTGTGGGAGTCTCCTGTTGCTCAGCTCTTCAGGCTGAAGCAGCACCTGCCTCCCTTCCCCACATTGTGCTGGGCAATGGGGGGAGGATGTCACTGGCCAAGAACTCCTTAGCAAGAAAATGCCATGAGGCTTCCAGCCCTTTTCCAGGCTGCTGGGCAGTGGCAAGGGCAAAACAATGTGTGGGAAAGAATTTGCCAGGTGTATCCTGCAGGCCAGAGAGGAAGCACCAGAGCTGGGCACGGGTGGTCAGACCTGGTCCCACGGGATATGCAGCAGGCTTGGCCAGGGAAAGGCTGTGCAAGGCTGCAGTGTTGGAATTCCTGAGCCCTGCACAGGTCCTTCCCAAAGCTGGTCCCTCAGAGGTGCTGTGGTCCCTGGAGCAGAGCATCTGCCCAGGGCTGTGCTCGCAGGGCTGTCACAGTGACCCACTGTCCACATGTGGTGGATACACTCCAGCATGTCAGTGTTCAAACAGCCCTGGGTTATTCCTAAATCACCTTGCAGACCACCCACATGTCCTATTTAATTTTCTCTTTCATTTCAGAACCAGGTCACTTCCACACCCACCCTCCCCTGAACTCCAAAGCTCTCACTCCTGGGACCCCACAGCATCTTCAGCAGCTCCTGCTCCTGGGGTTTGGCTGAACCCACTCCTGTCCACCTCTGTTATTTTGGTTGTTTTTCTTCCCCTCTCTCCCCCTGTAGCCAAGGGAGCAGCTGCTGTGGAAGCTGCAGAAGGCAGCAGCTTTCCATCAGCTCTGACAGGAGCAGCAGGGCCCTGCTCCAGTTCCACCAGCAGATCCTTCCTCATGTCCATGGCTGGAGGGATCCCCATGCAGACAGCAGGGAATGCACCCAGCAGCTGCAGACAGGTCACTGGGAGGGCACCTGGGGCTCTGGAGAGCCCAAGCACACCACCAGTGACAAGCGGGATTAGTGTCCTGTGACACTTCAGCTGCTGGTTTTGGGCACCCACACAAAGAGCTTTGTCCCCTGCACTGGGGCCAGCCCTGCCCCTCCCTGCAGCACTGGGCTCCCTGTCCCATCAGTCCCAGGCAGGAGGGGAGATGGAGCACTGTGTCCATCCCCCTGCAGCTCAGCCTCCCTGGCAGGGCCACGTGTCCCAGTCGTGCCTGGGCACACCTGGCTGCTCTGGGACCGTGCTTCCATCTCCTGGAAACCTTGGGGGAGCTGTGTTCCCTCTGGATGTCATGGGAGGGAATTTCTCCTCTGATTCATTGCACTTGGCTTTGCAGGAGAATGTGACCGTCCTGCAGTGCTGTGACAGGGCATGAAGGGGGGGAAGTGTCCCTGTAGGATGCTGAGGAGGAGACAGGAGGAGGAAGAAACTGCAGAACACATCCATGAAAATCACTGAATATCCCCTTTCCCCCCGTTCAGCTGGAGGTTCATGGCAGTGAGGGATGTGAATGTGATGAGCCACACTGGTGGCACCTGGCTGGCACTGGGGTGGGTCACAGGCACAGCAAGGAGCCCAGCACGACATCAGTCCAGATCCCTGTGCTCTGAGTGTGTCCCCACCTGGAGAATCACCTGCCTTGGCCTCTGGCAGTGCTTTGTCTGATGCAGCACATGGTGCCATTGATCTCCTTGGGGCAGTGACACAGTGCCAGCTTCTGCTCAAGTTTGTGCCCACCAGGACCCCCAGGTCCTATTCTGCAAATCCTACTCAACTGGGAAAGGAATAACAGGGGGAGAGAGATTGGCCAAGTGCACAGATGCTTCTCTCAGAATAAATGGGATTTTGGTGCCTCTTCAGAGAGTGCTGTCAGGGAAGAACTGTGTGAGTTTGTCCAGTGCTGCTGCAAGGGCAGCTTTGGAATCATGGAATCAGAGACTGGATTGGGGTGGAAAGGTCCCTTAAATCTCATCCTGTCCCACCCCTGCCATGGCAGGGACACCTCCCACTGTCCCAGGCTGCTCCAGCCCCAGTGTCCAACCTGGTCTTGGGCACTGCCAGGGATCCAGGGGCAGCCACAGCTGCTCTGGGCACCCTGTGCCAGCCCTGCCCACCCTGCCAGGGAGCAATTCCTGCCCAATATCCCATCCAGCCCTGCTCCCTTATCCTGTCATTCCACTCCCCTGTCCCAAGTCCCTCTCCAGCTCTCCTGGAGCCCCTTCAGGTCTTAGAAGGGATTTGAGGCTTTCCCCAGGTCCTCTCTTCTCCAGGCTGAACAATCCCAATGCCCTCAATCTTTCCTCCTGAAGAGGTTCTCAATCCCTCTGATCATCCACAGTCTCCTCTGGAATTGTTCCAACAGCTCCGTGTCCTTCTGTGCTGGGGACCCCAGAGCTGGACACAGCTCTCCAGGAGCTGTGAGGGAAAGGAAGAGCTTTGAGCAATTCCAGAGGGACAGAACCACAAAAAGAGCAAGTGGACTTGGACCAGCTTTTCCTATTTAAACTCATTTGTTAGGGAAGTATCCGAAATGCTGGAAGCTGGAAAGCTTCAACAAGCAAAAGCTGCTGCCAAGGCTTATGTTTTCCTGCAATGTTTGACCTTTAGCTCCAGAAGTCACACAATTACATAAGATCCCTCATTTTTGCTAAATAAAAATATTGTCATAACAGAGAAAGAGCCTTTCACAGAATAATAAAACATAAGCAAGGAACTGAAAACACGGAAATGGGAAAGGAAAGAAAACCCCAGGGTCTGTTCCCTGAAAAGACAACACCCTGTAAAAGCCAAACTCGTGATCTGGGTGAATGTGTCGTGGGTTCCAACCACGTCATGGTTGGCACAGTGGATACCAGCGGCCCTGGGAGCTCCACACTTCAATCTGGAAGTTCAGTCTGTGAAACAAACACATTTTTGCTCAATTTCTTCTCCTTTTTGTATCTTCAAAAGTGTCCAAGGGCTCAGAGCAGCCTGGTCTAGGGGGACATGTCCCTGCCCATGGCACTGGATGAGCTTTAAGGTCCCTTCCAACCCAAACCACTCTGTGATTCTATGATTTTATAATCACTGCATTAAATAAAACCCCAGAATGCCTAGGGGGGAATATTCTATATCCTCCCTTCTTTATGAGAAATGAGAGTGAGCCAAATAAATTATACCTGCAGCTAAAAAAATGATTTCAACTAATTGTAGAATGTCATTATTTTTTTTTTCACCCCTCTCAAAAAAATCAGGTCACCAGCAAATGACAGCTCCAATTTTACTCTTTGTAGTCACATTCCCAGCAGCTCTGGGGGGGATGAGGAGCAGCAGGACCCACCTAACCCAGCCCAGATCCTGGGGCTCCCCTGCCAGCACCCACACGCCCAGGCTGGGGAGGCAGGAGAGGGAAAATGGGATTTTATGGAAAGGTGGCACATTCATGCACTGAAAGGCCCCCAGTGAGGTGCTGAAGGTGATGATCCCAACATTTGGATCTCAGGAAAGTGAGAGCCAGGCTGGCTGGAATTTATCTCCTTCAGAACTGACAGAAAATCAACACCCAAAATGGAATGTCACTGCTTTGCAGGGCTGGAGCCCTGGCTGTGCATTCCCTGTGCTCCCATCGCACTGGGAGCCCCCCGGGGCTGGGCTGGGCTGGGCAGGGGGAGGCACAGGAGGGACCCAAGGCACAGCTGATGAACCATCATGGGCTGAGCAGCCCTGCAGCAGCCCCAGCTGCAGGAGCCATGGGAAGCTCCAAAAGCAGAGCCACTGTGCCAGCTGAAGATATTTCTGCAGCTCCAGCACTGGGTCCCCCGGCCCATGGGGATGTTGGGAAGGACAAGAAATTAAGAAGAGTTGTGCAGAAATAGAGAAGATTCTATAGGAATGAAAGCAAGTTTTGATATAGAAGAAAAGAATTGCTGAGCCAGTCTTGCTAGGTAACTAGAAGGCGAAGAGCAGGCTGAGTTGGAAGGGGATTTTATGGCTTAAAACACAGGATAAACCCACCTCAGACAAACAATGTTTTTACCAAAAAAAAGGATTTCCACAGGTTAACAAGAAAGCCAAAGTTGCAAGTAAAAAAACAATCTCAGAAATCCCCCAAACAAAACAAGTCCCAAAGTTTAACATGTAACTACTAACTCTGATGATCAGCTAGTCACTAACATAATATGGTAATTTTAGCAGTTTGGATAGGTTATATGTAAATGTAAAAGGTATTGTGTATGATGCTGATTGGTAGCCATGTATTGAAATGCTCTGTAATGAAAAGTATAGAATGCATTGTAACCAAAATTAAAGGGGGACTTCAGGACACACAGCTTGCCTATAGCCAGCAGCTCTGGGCTCACCCACCACTCACAACTGCTGTAACCTCAAGAAAAAGGATTTTTGAGAGCTGCCTGAAGCCTCCATCTCTCCATCCAGCTCTTACACCCTCCACCCCCCTCCCTGGCATGAGGTGGGCATGAGCATTTGGGGCCCCAAAGCCAACGTGAAGCTCTCCACATCTTTCCTTTGTCTGTGTGCAACATCCAGCTGGGAAAAAAAGAAAGCATTTCTCCTTTGCTATTTTCCTTTTATTTAGAGAATTGCAGATCAGGATGGGGGATTACAGTTGGAGTTAATCTTGGGTAGGATAACAACGAGTTTAGGACTGAGCTTTAATTAGAAATGGGTTACTTTGGAGGTTAAAATATACAATTAGGTTTTTCTTTGTGTCTGTAGGTTTAGATAAGTTTTAGGGTTATATCTATGGGGATGATTAAACTCAAGGACTTAGATTTTAAATTTCAAGAGATAATTGCCTTTGGGCTGGAATTAAATTTGAAATAATTTGAAGGATTAGGCTGGTATTAAGGTTAGATATGATTAACCATTGCATTATAGTAGATTACTGTTAAATAGAATCTCAGGCTGATTTAGGAGTTCAGTTTGAATCTAATTATAATTAGGGCTATTATTTGACATAGACACTGATTCCTGATCAGGGCAGAGATGAGAATTTGCATCAGGGTCTCTCTGCAGCTGCATTTTCAGTTGATGCCCCTGATTTGGGGCTCCCCATGAGGGGAGGAAGCAGAGATTTCTGTGACCCAGGAAACCCCAAAACCCTGATGCCACCAAGAGCAGCTCGGAGCTGTGCTGGCTGCAGGATTGCTTTGTTTGCAATCCCTATTTTTGTTTTATGAGCACAGGAAGGATAAACAGAGCATGGTTTTGTTTATAGCACCTTGACACTTTCCCAGGTTTCCAGCCATTCAAAGCAAGGCAGGGGAAAGATCTGATCATTTAAATCTATTTTCCATTCTCTGCCTAAGCCTTTATGAATAAAACCAAAGATTGTTTTTAGAAATAACTCTCCTCCATATATAAATCCAATTTTTCTGTGTAAAAAAAAAACCTCTTGATGTTTAGTCAGTGCTGTTTTATTCAGTTGCAGTAAAAGCAGGGAAGAGAAGCCTCAGTTGGCTGTTTATTATCAGGGATGTTATTTTTTGTACTTTACAGGATGCATTTTCTGTCAGAATTTGTAAAATATTAATCAAACAAACAGAAAACAGTACAGAAACTACAACTTGAAATGAAGGTGATTTCACAGCAACACTAAATCCATAATGGCACATTCCCCATCTTTTTTCTGTCAGCTATGCCACCTAAATGCTTCATTTACAGGAGGTTTGCTTTTGTTTTGGTATTTCTTGACATTTTATTGTCTCGGTTTCATTGAAATGAGAACAAAGCAGAGAAACTCTCTGTGAATAACAATGTTAAGAAGCAATTAGCCAGTAGAAATCAAAACACACGGTGCTGCCATTGAAGTGACAAGGCTGTGCAGGGGAGGGAAGAGCTGGGGGCTGTTCAAACCCTGCACCCCATGTCCTGCCAGATCTGTCCTGGGGTTCCTGCAGCACCAGGGAATTTGGGTCTGCTCCCATCTCCTCCCGGGCTGCTCATCCCAGGGCATGGCCAGGGGAAGGAATCAGAGACAGGGCTCTCACAGGCACCTGGGGCACACCTGGGGGTCACCTGGGGCTGAGGGACACGGCCCCAGCTGAGAAAGTCGGGTCCTCCTTGGGAAAATTGGGTCCTCCTTGGGAAAATTGGGTCCTCTTCATGCAAGCTGGATCCTCCTCTGCTGTTCTGGACACACCAGGCACGATGTGAGCCCAGGATGAGCCTTTGTCGTGGGGAGGGAGGCCACAACAAAACTTTTGGGTTCACACTATTGAGGGTTTAAATGGCAAAAATAAAGGAGCAGGAACAACGGGGTTAGCCAAAAACTGAAGAACTTTAATGGAAAATAAAGCAGGGACGATGCCCAGAAACTGAACGCTGGATGAACTGAGTTCTGAGGACCCAAAACAAGGGGGGTGTGACAATAGACACACTTGTGGTGACAATATATACAATATATGCAATATATACAATATATACAACATATACAATATATGAAATATAGACGATATATGCAATATATACAATATAGACAATATATACAATATATACAATATATACAGTATAAACCCTTGGGGGAGAACTTTCTGGAACTATGACCATATAAGGGTTATGAGTAACCAATAGGGGACCAGAACTTGAAGCAATTAACATAACAACACTAAGGACTGTGGGAAGAACACTGAGGTGTGCCCTAAATTTACAAATGTTTCCCATGGCTTGAATTCAATGCCTGGGGGTGCCTTGAAGTGTGGCTGGCTCTGTGTCCCAGCCAGGCCAACCCCACAAGCTGTGGGAGCTGCAATCTCATGACAGAAGTTTTGTAACCTTTGTTCCCATGACCAGGATTCCAGTGTTTTCCCACTCAGCTGTTTTTGCCATTAAATATTTTATACATTGTGATTTTTTTTTCTTTAGGAATGTGGGGTTGTCATAGCAAATCCCATCCAACTTCTGATTTTGGGGGAAGATTTCCAAACTTTTGCTTAGTGCCGAAGGCACCTCTGCATTATATTGAATTTTGGGAATATTTGTTATGTTTGTGCTTCTGCAGGGGTTTCCTGTCTTTAGCACTTAAAGGAACACTTCTTTATTAAGGTTTTCAAGATCTCCATGAATTCTCCCTCTGATATCTGCCAAAAGACCCTCAACAACTGCTGCATTTTACGTTTTTCTGAAAGAAATAGATTGGGATTGACGTCACAGACCATATTTGGGCTGCATTAAAAGCTGGAGCTTGTCTGACAGATGCTTTTTATAGATTAAAAATATTTGTGGTTTAAGGATATATTTACATGGTCTTCAGAAATTTTGGCAGATCATTGTACCAAAACAATGGCTGCGTTTTTTTCTTTCTAAGTCAGATCAATTTTACCCAGCTGGAGCTGCTGCTCTGGCTCCTCCTCATTTGTGGGTTTTGATGTTGCACAGAATCACTGCACTTCATCAGAGACTCCACTTTGTATGTCAGGATCAGCCCTTTCGTCCAAAAGCATCCACATTTCCCTTGCTTTAGGCACCCAAGTGTAGAACTTTGCTCCTCCTATGGGACTGTCCTTGCACTGGGATTTTCAGCACCCCCAGTCTGAAAAATCCATTAGGAACCCAAATTTCTTGCCCTGATTTCTGCCTTGGCATCTCCTGATGGTTCACACAAATGGGATGGAGGAGGCAGAGGGTGGGGAAGTGCCTGGAAATCACCCCCAGGGTTTATTCTTTGTCTTTACTCTAGATCTCCAGTGAATTGGATCAATTTGACATTAGAAAATGTCCAATATCAGTAAAATTCACAAACAGCTGCACTTTTCTTTATCAGCTTTGACCAGTGGTGCTGAGGATTTACCCCAAAAAGCTTCTGGGGTGGCCAGAAACACCAGTGTGGCATTCCTCCACTGTCCCCCAGGAAACTGCCACTGGCACCATGGCTCTGCTGGTGTTTGTTTCCTTCTCAGCTCCTGCTTTTACAGATTAAGAACTGTAAATACATACATATGTTTGTTTGTGTGTGTTTGCATTTATATATTTTATATAAGAATATAAATATATTTTTATATATATATGTATTTATATGTATATATTTATATATGTAAAAAAGAAGAGAAGGCAGCAGCTGA
>VXBI01004200.1:400749-456048 GCA_013397375.1 Toxostoma redivivum
GATGGGATGGGATGGGATGGGATGGGATGGGATGGGATGGGCCAGAAACTTCTGGTAAGGAGTGGATGAAAAGCAGAAAAAAATCAGAAATGGTGGGAAAGGCAGGAAATGGGTTGGGTAAAACTGAGGCAAGTAGGAAACAAAGGTGGGCAGAGCTGAGTCTGCCCTGAACCCCTTCAGGAGGAGCTTCACTCTGGCCTGGATGGTCTAAAGGGTCTTTTCCAGCTGAGCCTTTGAGATTCCACAGGACCACTGGAGTCACTTGATGTAATCTGTTGGAACAAGAGACATTCCAGAAATAGTTTTCCAAAAGAAAAATACTGAGTTAATGCAACTTTTTCTTAACTCGGTGATGCAGCCAGGGGAGAATTTTCAGAGCAGCCCCAGGGGGAGTATCATTAACATCAGGCTGGTTTGTTGCCACACAAAGTTTTCCTGCTTCTATTTCTGTTCTTTACTCCAAGTGGAATCCATTCCTGAGGGGGGGAAAGGCGAGATCGTGTTTATTTTATGCAAAAAGCAATCTTTTTTTACTTCACAAAAACAGCCCACTGGAACAGGACAGGGTCATTTCTGACATTTTTTCTTGGTACTGTTTAACATTTGATCCAGTGCCTTCAAGGGGCAGAGATGTGCAGGACTGAGGGAGAGGGACACAGTAAGGTGGATTGTACCCTGTGGCCCTGGTCCTGGTGTCAGTTCCTGCCACAGAGTTCAGATCCAGAGTGGAAGCCCATCATTTTTCATTTTTCACCTCCCCAGGAGCACAAGGGAATCCCCAGCCCTGTTTTCTTTCTCCAAGCCCCTCTATATTTTGAGAACTCACTCACACATCACTACCCAACAGCTCTTTGGGGAGGAAATTGGCTTTTTATACTGAATGTTTTTACACAGATTTGAGGGCTTCTCTGCCTTTCTGGTTCAACAAGGACTTGTGCAGAGTTTAGAGAGGGTGAAAATAACCTGGAGATGGGAGAATGGGCTCTTTGTTTCCACTGGCCAGGGCTCCTCATCCCAGGAGAGCTGTGCCCAAACTGTGTCCTCCCCTGCTCTCCTCTAACAGATTTTCTTCTCACCAGTCTCAGAGGGCTCCTGGAAATTTTTAGAGGACACTTTTCCCCAGACTTCTCTGAAGGGGAAGCAGGCCACTCCTGAAATAGAGGTGACCTGGGTGGGAAATTAGTGTGGGGCTCCTGGTATTCCCAGAGTAGGGACAAGGGCTGGCATTTGCCCAGCACTGATCCCCAGGGAGCTCTGCCAGGATCAGAAATGCACTGGCCACTTGTGAGGACTCATGGATAAAAATGCCAAGAGCAGGAAAATCCAGAGTGACCCTTTACTGCAATAACCTTGCAGTGTCCTTGTAGAGCTGCCACAGGTCTGGCTGCTCATTCCTCAAGTGGGAACCTGGCCCAGGAAAGCAACAGAAAGCAGAAAACCCACGGGTGTCACCTCCCCAGCACAGAGAATCCCAGAGTCCAACAATCCCAGAATCCCAGAATCCCAGACTGGTCTGGGTTGGGAAGGAATTTAAAGCCCATCCTGTCCCACCCCTGCCATGGGCAGGGACCCCTCCCACTGTCCCAGGCTGCTCCAGCCCCAGTGTCCAACCTGGCCTTGGGCACTGCCAGGGATCCAGGGGCAGCCACAGCTGCTCTGGCACCCTGTGCCAGCCCTGCCCACCCTGCCAGGGAACAATTCCTGCCCAATATCCCATCTAACCCCACGTTCTGCACTGGCAGGTGCAGCCCTGTCTGAAATCCTGAGCAGCATGGAGATGTCTCCTATCACTTCTGCAGGACCAAGAGCAGCAGGGATGCTGGCAGGAATTCTTCCAGGGTGGAAGAAGCCTGGCAGGGGAGCAGGAGGAAGGAAGGGGTAACAGTGTGGGGCCTCCAGGGTCAGGACCAGCTGAATAAAGAGAATGTTTTTTAATTTCAACTTCCAAGTCAGGATGTTCCTGATTTACTTTGGCCAGAAACAGGGAAAACCAAAAAAGATTCACTCTGACCTTGATTTTTTTTCTTTTTCTTGTTTCCTAAGCCTTTCTTAAGGTCATTGGCCATTCTGGGCAGCGACAGTTCTGGAAAAGGAACTGTCTGATTTTATGTGACTCGAGTCTGTCAGGGGATTTTCCACCCTGCAGTGAAAGGCTCAGCCCTGCTTTGGGAGCAGGGGCTGGGAAGGAGCATTGGAAAGCATCTCAGTGCCTGCAGCTGGAAACTCCCTGCATGTTACAAAGACCCAGACCCGAAACAAGCAGCTGAGGCTGCCCTGGCCCCCAGCACACCCCAGGGAGCTCCTCAGAGCCAGGTTTGAGGGTGCAGACACAGAGCTGCTCCTCAGCTGCTCTCAAAAGCCCCAGCCTGGGGATTTGGGGCTCTGGTGCCCCTCATCCCCTCCTGTCAGCCCCCACTGGGTCCCTGGTGGCCTCGAGCCCTGGCCAAGCTCCTGTGCCAGGCTCTGGGAGAGCTCTCCCAGCACTGAGCACCAGTAGCTGCTGACACTCAGCTGGGAGGGGTCACTTTGACACTTTTACAGCCCCAGCCCAGAGCTGAGAGCACTTCCCAGGCTCTGGGGTATCCAGTGCTCCTGGTGCTCTCCAGAGGGCTGCAGGAGCCAGGCAAGAGCACACTGAGCCCCCAGAGGGCTTTGTGCCATCTGCCCAAAGCCACTGAACTTCGCTTTGTGGCTGAGCCCTCAAATGGCAAAACAATTGGCCAAGAAGGGAAATAAAACATGGATTAAAATTCTCCCTGTGACCCAACTTTCCAGCACCTCTGACAAACAGGGCTGGAGCCTGGCTCTGATCCCAAAGAGGAGTGCAAGGTCCTGGTTACTCCAGGTTAGCTGGATCTAGAACTCCAAGTATTTTCTTGTAAATTGTAGTTTTGTCAAATTGTAATTACCCACCAGAAAAGTGGGTAATGAAATTACCAAGGGAGAATTTTCTCCCCCCAGAGCAATATTCTTACCCCAAAACATTTTGCTGATAGTTTGTTATTTTCATACTCAAAAAAAAAACCTGAATGGGGGCCCTAAATGTGTTTGTCCTCAAAATAAATCCTGAGCTCAGCACTGAACAGGCTGCTTTGCCTTGCCTTCAAAACATTTATTCCTCTGCAGGCTTGGTTACATTTCATGCCTGGCTGCAGCAGTGATAATGTGGCTCTGTTTGTGCCCATCAGCACAGCTGGACTCCCACTCCTTTGGACTGTAAATATCTGTTAAAAAGAACATCTGCCATGTGGAAATCCAGCATGGTAAACAGCAGCAGGAGGGGAAGCTTGGGAGACTGGTGGGGCTGGGAGGAAAACACTGGGAGCCTAAAGGCATGAAGGGATTTAATGGGAAGGTGAAGGATCAAGGTGGGTTAAGGTTGGGCACTTTCAAAGGGTGGAGATGCCATCTCTAGAGGGTCAGGTGGAATTAGAGCAGATAAAATATTTTAGTTGGAGCTGGAAGGAAGCTGTGACCTCGTTGTCATTCCTGACACTTGGTGGGGTGAGTCCCAGAGCTGGAGTGAGGCCACTGATGGGAATATTCAGGGCCAGTTTGGATGAAGGCTCTGAGCAACCTGATCCAGTTAAGGATGACCCTGATCCAGTTAAAGATGTCCATGCTCACTGAGGGGGGGTTGGACTTGATGGCCTTTAAATTCCAACCCAAACTTTTCTGTGATTCACCAAGATTTCAACACTTCCTTTCCAACCATGCACGGGGAATGAATTTCTATTTGTTCTTCCTCATAAGTTTATTTGCCAAGAAATTATCTCATGTATTGATCGAATTCCTGACTCTGACACTGGAGATTACCAAATCCCCATTTTTCTGCACCTGTCATTTCCTCTGGGAAGAAGTTTGTTTAATGTTTGGGTCAGCATCTTGCTCAAGGCCTGACCCACAGACAGCACCTTCTTTGGAAATGTCTGGGAATCAGGGAACAAACAGTTTGGAGAATTCCTGGCCTGGCTGGGGCCAGGCAGTGTCACAGATGGGAATCTGTGGGTCAGCACTTCGAATTTCACTTTCTGAAGACACTTGGATTTAGGGAAACACAGAGTAAATATTTGCTTTAACTTTCCACTGGTCAATATTTACTGATTCTGTCAATAAAGCCTGATGTTCATTGGAGCAGAAGGCTGCACTTGTTGGAACAACAGGGATTCTGCTCCCAAACAGGTGTCCACAGGAGCAGGAGGCAGAACAGCCCATGCAGCAACATCTGGGCTGCCTTCAACATCTGGGTTGGCAAAGCAGAGGAGACTCCAAAAAACACACACAGAGCTTCAAACACAGGTGAGCAAAACTCCAGCAGCTTTGTCACTGCTGGAAGTTGTGAAATGGGGAATGTTCCTCTGGACCTTCCCAGCCTTTGCCAGGCTGCAGCTGAGAAAGGTAAAAGTGTCTTTTGTCCCCTTGTGAGGGCATCACCCTCCCCAGGACCCCAGTGTGGCTCAGGGCTGGTGTCAGCTGTGCCCTGTGCTGCCCCTGCTGTGATCTGATGGTTTCATCTCCCTTCTCCATCTCTCTTTGGTATCCAGGAGCTGCCCCAGGAATGCTGTCCAGGAGGAGCTCCTGGATGCTCCCAGCTCCTGCTGGGGGCTCCAGGAAAGGTCAGCCCTGGTTTGCCCTGCCCCATGCTGAGGAGCTGATCCAGCTGTGCACTGTCCCTTCCCTTGTGCCATGTGAGTGTCACTGGCTGCCACATCGACCCAAGGATCCAACCCCTCCCAGGAGCTGCTCCCACTCCTCCCATTGCTCCATTCCTGACCTCACCCAGGGCCAGGTGTCTTCGGCTTTGGGAGGGGACTGAAGCAGCCCCTGTGCAGTTTACACTTCAGCCATGGTGGATCCTCAGTTTTGAGTTCAGCAGCTTCCAGACACGAGGTGCCTAAAGAGACAGCACCAAGGGGATGTCTGCAAAATGCTACATCAATATCCAGATCTGTGCCAACACCTTCAGAGGAATTGGCCCAAATCCTGGGGGTCTGAGCTCCCAATCCCATACAGAAGGGCTGCTGAGACACAGCTCTGCAATCCAGAGATGCTCCTGGGATGGTGAATGTTTAATCCCTGCTCCCAGCAGGTGCAGCAGCACTGGGCCCCAGTGGGGCTGAGGCCCTGGTGCAGGTGCCAGCACAGGTGTCCCAGTGCAGACACAAACACCCTCTGAGAGCTGTCCTCAGCCCAGCACTGCTTCCCTGATATGCTACTGGAAAAACCCCCAAATTCAGCATCAGCCCTGTCTCCAGGACACCTCCATGGGCAGCTGGTTTTCCAATAGATCGTTCAGGAGCCAGGAGGAATTTTATTCCAAACCTCATTTATAAACCCTGTGCTGAAGCCTTGTAAACCAAACCAGCCCTGGCTGTGTCAAATAATTATTTTAAGGAGATTTGTTACAGGCTCGAGCAGAGGCTGCAGCCTCCAACTGCGTTATTGGGATATTTAATCCATTCTTGTGAGGAGCAGAGCACAGACAGGGGCTGGACTGCTGCCAGTGCCAGGGGACTGGAGAGCTTCACTAAGGACTTGATTTGCTCCCTTGGGAGTGGGGATGGCTCTAGGAGAGGCATCCAGGGCTCTCTGGATTACAAGGAGAGGAGCTCTGTGCACTCTTGAGTAGCAACAACCCAGTGTGCAGTCAAATTTGGGGAATTACAACTTCAACTGCACCAAAAAAACCTGGGGAAATGGAATGCCCTGCTGCTCATGGATGCTCCTTTAGGGAAGGGACAAAGGCAGTGGGATGAACCCTTCCCTCTCAGTGTGAAGCTGGAGCTGTTTCCTGTCCAAGCCTATGGTTTCTGGCTGGACCCTTCCCAGGCTCTGACTTTATTCTGGGTCCAGGGACCTGCTTGGCCTAAGGCCTTGTGCCTGGGTCACCACTGAACCACACCTGCTCCCAGCTTTTTCCCCTTTTTATGATTATTTTCTCTCTTCCTCTCCCCTCCCCAGCACCACATTGCTTTCAAACACTATTTCAAAATGGCATTTGGGCCAGACCTTCAGTCCCCCCCTCCAGAGGACTCTGAGCAGGGGGGTTGCTGCCCTCCTGCTCTTTGGGGTCTCCAGCTTGGCTGCAGCCAGGGCAGGAAAAACCCTAGAGAAATCCCCATCCCATTGCATTTTGGCTGTGCCCAACTCCACGCTGTCCTGTGGAGGTGCTGATGGATGGATGTGTGTGATCCCTCTCCTGCAGGCACAGAAGAGCCATGGAGGAGTCCCAAAGGGTTTCTGGTGTTCCCCAGGTGTTATTCCCAGCCCCAGCTCTCCACAGGCTGGAGCAAGGATGGGCACAAACATCCCCATTGTGCTCCCAGTGCAGAACTTGGCCCTGGGCTCCTGCCCCGGGGCTGTGATGAGCACAGGGGCACTGGGACCCTCCATGGGTAGTGCTGCACAGGAGGTTCTGGGTGTCCAGGGACTAAAACCTTACAAAATCCACAGGGAGCAGAGCCCAGGCTCTGCCTGGCAGGGAGGTTTGCTCTGACACTCAGAGGAACCACTGCCAGCACTTGTTGCTCGTTCCTGCAGCATCCATGCATCCCCAGGAGCTGCTTCCCTGCCACCAGCACCACAGCACATCCCAGAGCCCCGCGGAGCAACGAGCCTGTGTTGTTTGAAAACAAAGGACAAAATTGGTGCCATTACAGATAAACGCAGCTGGGAGTGGGATAAAAGTCCTCACACAGCGAGAAAGGGGGAAAGTGAGCAGGGAAAAAGTCACAAGGAAAGCTGAAGATTCCCAGCTGGAGAACACATGGGCAGCTGAGAGAGCTGAGGCAGAGAGATAAAAGCAAGGTGCTGAAAATCAGGGAGCCACGTCCCAGCCCAGTCACCGGGTGGCTGCAGTGGGGAGAGCCCTGCCTGCCCCCAGATGTGCCCTGGAGTTACTGAGCTGCCCAAAATTGCAGAGCTGCTCTCTCTCATCGGTTTGGCACCAGTGTTAGGTTGGATGCTCGTGTTGGATGGAGGTGGTGGCTTCACTGCTGGGGTAACACCCGGGTACCAAAGCAGAATCTGGGCTGTACAATGTGAAGTGGCATCCACTAGAAATTGAAATTCCAGCTCAGGCAACATCAGTGGAAATCTTTCTTCTGCTCTGAAGCGAGTGGGCAGCATGAGTTGGAGAGGAAGGGACAGCAAGGTGGATGGGGTTTTTTTATTTCTTTTGGAAGCGAATTCCTTTGATGTGCAGCTGAGCGTGCCAAACCTGTGAGTCAGGATAACCCCTGAACCAGCAGCAAGGAACCCGCGTGTCCCGCTGCGGTTCCTTTGTGCTCAGCAGCCAGCAGGCAGGACAGGAGCCGAGCAGCCCCCGTGTCCCTCCCTGCTCCGAGGGAACGCGCTGACTCCGAGATCCGCTGCTGTGTTTCGGGTGCTGCTCTATTCAAGGAGCACAAGAAGAAAGCAGACGTGGCCGATGAGAAGCGTCCTGAGCTGCCAGGGACAGCCCGAAAGCCCCAGAACATTGTCCCGTGCTGAGGCCGATCCTCACGGCATCCCTGCGGGATCAGGCACACAGGGAATGCTCCGGGGGATGTTCCGGTGCCTGCAGGCAGAGCACGGAGCCGATCCCTGCTGGAATCAGCGGTGTTAATGAGAGGCGGCGTTAATTGCGCAGCCCGCCCCGCTGTCCCCAGCTCCGTGTCGCTGTCCTCCTGCAGGGATCAGGGACAGCTCCAGCACCAGCCAGAGCCCCTTCCCCGAGCGGGCCACGCCGAGCGGAGGTGGCTGGGCACGCTCCCAAGGGCTGGCACTGCTGATTGCTCCTGGCTTTTCTGGAGCCCGGGGCTTTTCCTGGGATTTTGGACATCTGGCTGAGCGTGATGGCTCCGACAATGGTTCCCACTGCAGGCACAGCTTTGAAGCTGTGGGATCGCAGGAAGCTTCAGGAAGCAGATGGATTTAACTGACAAATTGAAGCTCACTGAGTTTTCATTTAATTAACTTTTAATTTGCAAATTTGGGGCTCACGCATTTTTAGTATAATTAGCTGCTTAAATTAGCTGTTAACAGAGGTTTAAATTTAGAAGCAGGCTTTTTATATCCCGTGTCTGGGTTTGTACTGTATCCATGCTGTGATTCCTTTTCAGCCAAATGCTTTAACTCCAGCACACCAAAGGATGAGGAGGTTTGGAAGCTGCTACAGGAACTTAGAGCAAGAAAAATGAGATGCACAATTCCACAAGGATTATCCCTAATGGTTCTGTTTTTCCGGTCAGTCTGCACCATCAGATGTGGAGGAACAAAGGAGGAGGAGAGGAGAGGAGAGGAGAGGAGAGGAGAGGAGAGGAGAGTCACTCCTACAAACCCAGCTGTCTCCCTCTGACCTAAGAAGCTCCATGAAGTCCTTGAAGTGGGTCCCTCACACCCTGTTTGGTTGCTGGAAGGAGAGGGACATGGAGAGAACTTCAGGCCACCTGGAAATGTTGATCTTGGACGTGTTCTTCAAGGCTTCTGAGCTCCTAATTAAAAACAGATCCATAAATTGGGATGGATTGGGTCAAAGGCTGAGCTGCACTGAAGGAAGAGTTCCCAGCAGTGGGGTGCATAAAAGGATTTAAACAAGTTCCCCCAAAAAAGAGAGAATCTTTTGATTTTTGCTGTTGAAAACAGAAGAAAACCCAGCAAAGATGTTGAGGAGGTGACAATACAGCTGTGATTTGTTCCTTTTTTCAAGGCTCCATCTGTTTACTATTTTAAGAATAAATTCACAAACAGAGTGGGCAGAGCTATATTGTTCCTAATCCCTCAGATTAGGGGCACTAGAGAGGGCAGAGCAGCCCAGCCAACAGCCAGGGCTAAAAGCTGCTCAAGCCAGGGCTGGAAAATGCAAATCTGCTCCTTCCTCAGCAGGAATAAACTCTGCATTTCTCTTCCCTTTGCTAAGTTCTGTATAAACGGAACAAAAATATGTTGTGGAGAAATGATCTTTCCCCAAAGTGAACAAGAAAGGCATGGTCAGGTCTCTGCTCCTTCCTGGTAAAAAGGTCGAAAATATTTTAAGAACTGTGGAAAGAATGGAAATGTGGCTAAGTGGAAATTCAAGTGGAGTAGGAAACAATAGCATGGATTAGGTCATTCCCTGCAAGAACAGGGAGAAAATGTCAGGGATTTGAGTGCTCTGGGCCTTGCTTTCTTCTCCTGTTGTGAGCAAATGAGGACCAAACTCTCAGGAATTGAACTGGGGGGGATGAGAGCCCCCCAACACCATCCCTGGGGTCACAGAGGGGCTTTGGGGCTGGATGGTTCCTCCAGGAGGAGACACATCCATGGGAAGTGGCACAAGGCAGCAGGTCTGGGAGGAGCAGCTCTGCCTATTGCTGCTGGGAGGAAACTTTTGGGGGCCCTTGGGGGCCTTCATCCCTCCATTAATGACCCCACATTTAATTACTGCACATTAAGTGCACACTTTCAGTAGCCTCTGGTTGTCATCTGCCCCCAGCACTGCCTCCAGGATTCAGGTTCTTGTGCTGACAGACAGACACCAACTGTCCGGAAGCCTCCCACACGAAGCGTTTGCCAAGGATTTCCACAAAATTTTAAAAACCTAGTTCCAGGAAAAGCTCTGATTTCTGCAGAAATGTTGAAAAATTGGGAGGGGAAGTTATTTTTCTACTGAGCAAAGGGAAAAAAATGTAGGTATTTTCACTGTAATTTTCTTTAGAAATTTCTACAGCTATTGCTGGAATTTTTAAAAAAAATTTTTCTAGGCCCTGTGGGTTATGGGGTCACAGTTTCTCCAGCTCAGTGGCCCTTGGGGAGCAAAAACTGGCCCTGGCACAGGGTGCCCAGAGCAGCTGTGGCTGCCCCTGGATCCCTGGCAGTGCCCAAGGCCGGGTTGGGCACTGGGGCTGGAGCAGCCTGGGGCAGTGAGAGGTGTCCCTGCCATGGCAGGGGTGGGATGAGCTGATCATTAAGAACCTTTCCAGCCCAAACCAGGGCAGAGAGAGGAGTTTCATCCCCATCAAGACAGGAGATCCCTGCATGCCAGGCCTCCTTTCCCCAGGCATTGGCATTATTCCCTCACTGGCTCATTCCCACTCAGATTTTGGCCAAAACTGATGAGCCCAAAGTGCCTCCACTGTGCTCCAGTGCAGCCCAAACTCTCCTGCTCTTGCTCCACCCTCGTTTTCCTTGCTGGGAGCTTTGCTCTCTCTCTTTCTGGCAGCTGCCTGGTTATTCCCAGCCCAGTATTCCGAGTTCAGCTGTCTTTTCAAGCTGCAGGAAGGAGAATGTGGGACTCGGCGAGCCAGAGAACAGATGGGCAGATTGGAGCATGAATGGAAACCTTTGCCATTGAGGAGCTGAAATCCCACCCCAGAGCCTGCAGGGCAGGGAATTACCCAGCAGCAGGGGCTGCAGCAGGGCTGGCATATGGGGAAATCCTCCTTGTCAGGGAGGCACGAGCAGAGCTCCAGCTGTTTGCAGGGAACCTCTGCACCTGGCCAGCCCCATAAATCTGTCACAAACTCAGCACAGCAGCAGGGTGGCTCCTCTCGGGCTGTTTGCACATCCTGCCCACAGGAAATGTGCCCAGAAAGGATTCAAGCAAGGCCACACTTCATCAATTGATCCCATCCCGAGCCTTTCAGCCCTGCAGTGAATCAGCATCCAGCCCCCAAAGGGAGATTTCCGAGGAAGTCTGAAAGGGAATGAACTGCCAGGTTAAAATGCCGTGTTTATCAAACTGAGTGAGAGACTCCCCTGCTTCCAACGTGATTTCAAATAAATTAGAAGCCCATCTGCTGTGCTTGGTTCCAAGAAATTAATTACTTCCAAGGGTGACGAGTTTTTACAACAAGGTAATTATCAAGCTAATAATAAAGGCAGAGGTTGGGCCTTCACCAAGAGCAGATTGCTGCCTCTCCAGTGCCTGCAGCTGAGTGTTCCTGAAATCCCTGGGGATCCTGCCCCAGGGGCTCCAGGACAGGGATGCAGGTTGATAAATTGATAACTAACTGTGACATCACTGGGCTGTGCTCAGGAGCTCCCAGGATGGGCTCTCAGAGTGAGCTGGGATCCAGAACCCCCCAAGCTGGGCTGAGCCCCCAGCCTGGGCAGCAGGGGAGGGGGATTCTGCCCCTCTGCCCTGCTCAGGTGAGACCCCACCTGCAGAGCTGCCCCAGCCCTGGAGCCTGGGAGAGCTGGGGGTGGAGAGAAGGATCCAGGGAGAGCTCAGAGCCCCTGCCAGGGCCTGAAGGGGCTCCAGGAGAGCTGGAGAGGGACTGGGGACAAGGGATGGAGGGACAGGACACAGGGAATGGCTCCCACTGCCAGAGGGCAGGGCTGGATGGGATATTGGGCAGGAATTGTTCCCTGGCAGGGTGGGCAGGGCTGGCACAGGGTGCCCAGAGCAGCTGTGGCTGCCCCTGGATCCCTGGCAGTGCCCAAGGCCAGGTTGGACACTGGGGCTGGGAGCAGCCTGGGACAGTGGGAGGTGTTGGAATAAATTGGTCCTTAAGTTCCTTTCCAACCCAATCCAGCCTCTGATTCCATGATTCTATGAAAAATTGCTGCTCTATATCCAATAAGGATTGGGCTGATTTAATGATCAAACAAAAAGAAAGAAAACTGACTTCAGGGGAGGAAAGGAGAGGCTGAAACTCTCCTGAAGCACCTATCACCAGAAATATGGGGACCCCAGGGACAGGGAAAAGGACTTTCCATGGTGCTTTCCAGGAAGGCATGCTGGAAAGTCTGATTTTCCTTATTGGGAACCTGCTCTATTGGGAAGCTTCCTGGATGTTAGGCAAGCAAACCCTCACCACAAAACTTTCCTTTTCCCACTGATGTGTCCACGAGGCTTCTCCAAGTGCTGCTGCAGCTGCACCAGGCAGGACAAGCACCAGGAGAGCTTTCTGAAGTGTCCAGGTAATATTCCTGCCACTTCTAAGAATGCCCAGTGCCATGGAGACAGCTCCAGGCTTGCACAGCCCAGTGTTTCTGTGCTGGCTGGAACCTTTCTCTTCAGCTGCATCATTGGTAAGGACACAGGGCTGTTCATGTGCAGGCCAAGGACTTCTTTCCCACATAGCTCATAGCCAAAACTATGATGAATCAGGGTTTGGGGTGATTTATCTCCATTTCAGTCTCTCCTAACTGTATTTTCTATTTCTAGCACCCACTGTCATTCAGGAAAATCTTGTAGGTGTCCAAAGACACCATGACTCACACTCTGGCTCTCCCAGCTCTCATGAACAGTTTTCACTCTGATTTTGGGATCCTGGCTTGCAGCAAGTGGCTCTCTGGAGCCAGGCCCATGACTAGGGAGAAGGAAAATGCTTGTTTTCCTATGAGTCAGCCCAAGCACTGTGGTTTGTGTTGTCATCATTAACACATCTATGCAGCTGGAGTTATTTTAATAAACTTGGTGATGATAAAGGTTTTAATAATGGTTTTAGCTGTTAATTCCCATCCTCTAGGAAGTCTCTTCCTTTGATTTGTCAAGATTGAGTGAAACCCAGATCCTTGGAAGCCAATGACCTCCTTTGAGGAGGACCCAGGGTTTCACCTCACCTATGTTCTTCCCCTGCCCCTTCCCCTTCTCTTCCTCCTGCTTGAGCTGTGCTAAGCTCTCATTTGCTGCTCTGCAGAGATCTGGCAGCCACCTGGTGAGCATCACAGGGAGATGAGGATTGGGAGTGCAGACACACCCCCAGCCTGCAGCACCTGGAAATAAAACAGGGATCTGGATCTGGATCCAAACAGTAACTCCAGGGCTGCAGGTAACTCTCAGAGCCAGCTCTGGCAGCTCCTTGTGTTTTCCTTCACTGGAGCTGCAGCCTGAGGGGTCATCCTGAGTGGAAGTACAGCCAGAGGGGTGACCTTGGGAATGCAAGCTCCAATCTCCCAAGGGCTTTTCCCTCTTGGAGGCTCAGGTGGATGAGATTCCTCAGCAAGGATCCAACAACAATGCTCCACAAGCACAGCAGAGCTCAGGGCGAGGCTGTTCAGACAGAGAGGGGAATTTTAGCTGAGATGCAGCTGATCTCACTCCTTCTCAAACATTCCCAAATTCAACACCAGCAAGGCCTTGGCACACACAGCTCCTCTGGCAGCCACATGCCAATTTTGGGTGGTCATCACAGGATCCCCTGCAGCTCTCCCCTGCTCACAGCACAGTTACCATTGTTGTACAACACAGTTACACCTGGTGGGGGTGGGAGGGGTGGAGAAGGTCCCCACAGGGATGTGGTACCCATGGTACTGCTGAGGAGGAAGGGCTGGAGCAGGAGGGTTATGGGGGAATGTTCTGGTTGAAGGACTTGTAAGAAAGTAGGACACACCTTAATAGACTTCTCAAGGAGTTTTGGGGAGGATTTGACTTTGAACTTCCTTTTTAAAAATAAGAAATGGCCTACATAGGGCTGAGTTTAAAATTATGCAAGTATCCCCCGGTAATGTATAGAGCAGCAGGAAACCCCAGAATAGCACCAGAGAGGGATTTGTGCCCTCAGCAGAGACCATCTGCAGAGGAGAAACTGAGCTCCTTTGGAAAATCCATGTTGGATCACTAGGAAAGGAGAGTTTCTGTTGTCCTGTCAAGGACTCTGGGCTGACTGTACAGAGTGGGTGTGCTGAGTTAAATCTCCTGCAGGGCAGGTCCTTGGCCACACTGAGGCACATCTGAGGTCCAGAAGGAGAGTGGAGGAATTGGCCAGAGCAGGAGTGTGGAGAGAGCTCACCCAGTGCCTCTGGAGGCACAGGGCAGGAGCTGCCCTCAGGCAAAGTGCCCTGGAGGAGCGTCCCTGCCCGTCCCTGCCCATCCCTGCCCATCTCTGCCCTGGGAGGGGACAGTGCCAGCCCTGGCCAGCCCAGGCACTGCCTGCAAGCTTCTCTGTGCCCTGTGTGCACCTGGCCCAGGCAGGAGCTGTCCTGGCTGCTGTTCCCACATTTCCCAGAGCTGTGTGGGGACACCAAAGCACACAGGTGACACAGGGGCTGCAGAGATAAAGGACATCCCTCATTTGGGAGGTTTAGGAAAGAAACAAAGCAGCTCTCAGGGACACTTGCTCTACTCAAAACAAATCTGGATTCATTTACCTCATGGCTCTTGGAGACAGGGCTTGGCTCTCCTGGGGCTGGTGCCTTTTATGAAGGTAAATCTTGCACAGCCCACCTAGAGCTGTGGTTGCTGAACAGTCACCAGGACTTTAGGGCTGTCCAAACCAGTGGGCAATCAAAGGATGCTGAAAAAATCCCAGTGCCCAGTGCTTCACCAAAAGTCAAAATGTTCTACCCACTGTGTTTGTTATTCCCATTATTTTTGTCACTGTATATAAAAAGTGGTTTCTGTTTGTCTGGTAGGAATTATCAGTGCTGGATTTGTCTCAAGGACTCCTCATCCTTGCAGTGCCTCCCTCCCATGTCTAAAATCAAGAAGCCCAGCAAAGTGCCCTGGTTTGGGTAATGTTGGTCCTGGAGCCCGGTGACAAGGACAGGACTGGGCACCAGCCTTGTGGATCCATGGATTTTGGCAATATTCCATTCAGTCTGGCACAGCTCCACCTTGGTCAGCACCTCTGCTTGTCTCCCAGAGTGGCCAAGAGCTGGACAGGCCCTGAGTCCCCTTAGGGGGCTGAACATGAATAAAGATAAACAGGTTTGAAAAGTCAAGGGAGGATTTTTCACTCCCTGCTTCTTCCCAGTGGAGGGAAGGGAGGATAAGGAGGAAGGGAAAGCCAAAGGAGGAGTGCAAGACAAATCCATGGAATTTCAGCCTCTGCTTTGGCCTAAGCTCAGTTCTGGGTGATGCTGGTGGGGTTCAGGGCAGAGCTGGAGGTCTGTGCTGGGCACTGGGGAACATCCCCAGGGTAGGGGGAGAGCTTTGCCCAGTGACACCCAGGAAGGGACAGCTGCCCACACGAGCCTGGTTTGGTATTGGGGGTATCCTAAAGGAGATCCTGGGGGTCTGTGCTGGACCTTCCAGCCCTGCAGATAGCCCAGGTTCCCTGGAGCACCATCACCTGTGTTAGGCAGCTGAATGCCCCAGTTACCACCAGTTCAGAACCAGCAGTCACCACTGGAGTCTGCAGAGAGACCCTTGGGTGGCTGGTGCCAGACCCTGCTCAGGCCACCCCACAGGGAGAGCCTGAAATCCTGAAATCCTGGCTCCACTGAAAGCCACAGCAACATTCCCATTCCTTTTCCATGAGACTCCCCCCAGCTCATGAATTCCGCCCCAAGTTCTTGGCTCCAGTTTCCCACAGGCTCTGAACTGCCCCAGGAGCTTCCCCAGGGCAGCTCTTCTCCCTGCACAGGCTCCAGGCCCCCTTTCCCAGCCACTGTCCCCCAGGGACCTGGGGAGTGTCCCAAAGGTGCTGCACTCCTGACTGTTCCACATCCAACTACCAGATCCATGAGAGCCAGCAGGGACCAGCCCCAAACCCTCCTGCAGCCCTTGGAGCATCCCTCCCTCCCTGCCCTGCCAGGGAACAATCCAGAGGTGCATTTGGAACCTGGCTGCTGCATTTGTGCTGCTCCCAGCCTGGAGAGGATCTGCCCTGAAGGGATCCTGACTGGGTTGCACAGAAGCCTGTCCTGCCTTGTGCCTCTTACAAAATCCAGCTGCTGACAGCTGGGTACCTCTGCCTGCTGAGCAGCCTGTCCCTTCCCTGTCCATGGCTGTGCTTTGGAAACCAAACACACAGGGAGCCCCTGGGGGGGGCAAAGCAAGCAGCTCTGCTCTGAATACAGAAATAAATATATCAACCAGCCTATGGACAAATTAGCAAGGAGCATTTCTAAACACAAACCCTGCCAGGGGGCCAGACCTTTCCAGTGTGCAGAGCCAACCAGGGGCTCTTTTGGTGCTGCCAGGTTTTGTTGCTGCTGCCAGGCTGATTTACAGCAGCTCTTTGTGCACTCTGGGGTTGAATCCAGTGGAAAGTAAGGCATGGTCAGGATCCTTCTTCCACTAGATGCAAATCCAGCAAAGGAAATCTCAATCCTCATCTTAGAGGAAAGAAAATTCTAATACAAGAAACCTTTAAAGCAACCCAGCAGAGGATATCTCAACACTCCTCTTAGGGAAAAGAAAAAAAATAAATTATAATATAAGAAATTAGTAAAATCCTCATCGTGGTATGATTTCTTTGATTTTAACAGCAGCTGATAGAGACTTTTTGAGGCCATGGGGAGGAGCAGCCACTGTCTGCAAAACAGATCAAGAGCAAGGCTACCTCTGTGTCTCTGATTAGGAACAGGGGGGATATTTTGGGAACACTCAGCCTGGAAAGGCAGGACGGGAGGAGTCAGGAGGGGCTGACAGGGATGGAGCTGAGCCCCTCTGCCCCCAAATCCCTGAGCAGGAGCCACCCCTGGGGACCCCGGCTCAGGCCAGGGCCCCGTGGGGCTGCAGGGCCATGGGATGGGCACTGAGGTTTGGGTCTGTGCAGGATGGGTGTCCCTGGGGACAGCCTGGTGTCACCTTCCCGAGCCACAATGGGGGGATTTACAGAGCAAAAGCTTTTCCAGCCAGGCATGGAACCCCCAGAGCAGCTTCTCCACATTTCTGGGGAAACAACAGGCTGAGAGGAGACAGGAGGCAGAGAAACTCTCAGAATGGCTCTTTTACCTTTTTGTCCATTCTGACATGACCTTGAAAAAAGGCCTGGTTTAAAAACCAACCACCCCCAAACTGCAAATGTTTTTATTTGGAAAGAGGATCATGTCAAGAGCAAAGCCCATCAGAACACAGGGAGAAGATGGAGGGTCCCCCTCATCTCACTGTCCTCTCCAGGCTCTGAGGCAGGGCACAGCCCAAGGACAGCAAATCAAAATTTAGTTTCTGACTCAAAATTTAAGGAGTTTGGCACAGAAAAAAAAAAAAGTTTCTAAATGTTTTTTATACTGAGTCAAACCTCAGGGAAGTGGAAACACACAGCAGATGCACTTGGGTACTCAGGGCCCCAACAGAGATTATTGAATCACAGAATTATAGAAAGGTTTGGTTGGAAGGGACATTAATTACCCAGTGCCACTCCTGCCATGGCAGGGACACCTCCACTGTCCCAGGCTGCTCCAGCCCCAGTGTCCAACCTGGCCTTGGGCACTGCCAGGGATCCAGGGGCAGCCACAGCTGCTCTGGGCACCCTGTGCCAGCCCTGCCCACCCTGCCAGGGAACAATTCCTGCCCAATATCCCATCCAGCCCTGCCCTCTGGCAGTGGGAGCCATTCCCTGTGTCCTGTCCCTCCATCCCTTGTCCCCAGTCCCTCTCCAGCTCTCCTGGAGCCCCTTTAGGCCCTGGCAGGGGCTCTGAGCTCTCCCTGGAGCTGCTCCTCTCCAGGTGAGCACCCCCAGCTCTCCCAGCCTGGCTCTGGAGCAGAGCAGTTTCTCTGGGCTCCAGAACACCCCAAGTCTGAGCAGAACAGAACCTGAAGATTTGAACAGAGCCTTGAACCAGAGCCTTTCACAGCCTTGAACCAGATTGTTATAAGTACATATTATATTATTGGTTTTTCACAAATGTTAAAATGAATGCTGTATGTATGTTGGAAAACTTTGCTGTATTAATATAGTTTCTTTTAGTTCTGCTATTAACAAAACTTAGAAACAGTAGTGTGATAAATATATATCTTTTTCTTGGACTGTAACATAGTGATGTTAAGAGCTTTTGTTCATGTAACTAACTCAGAGAATGGTAATAAAGATAATCAGGAAATTCTTCTCATTCTTGGATTATCAGACACCAGAACTCCAACTCCAGGGAAGGAAAAATGTTGGTTTACAGGTTGGGTGGGAATGACTTTGAATAATGCATGGAGATCTATGAATATGCAACAGGTTGATGCATTTAAAGAAGTGTTTTCTGAGTTAGTGTGTGCTCCTGGCTGAAGGCCAAGCACCCTTTACAACCTTTTGCTTTATTGTTTGTTTCTTATTGTCTTTTATTAAACCTTTTAAAATCCAGCAGGAAAGTGAACCTCGTTTTTCACAAGCCTCTGTTCCAGGCAGAGGAGGGGGTGAGCAGCCCAGAGCTGCACTGAACACTCCCCTGTGCCTGGCCAATGATAATCCTGTATTTATGCCATGATTTAGCCTGTGACTGGTTCCAAGAGCAATTCTCAATTTACAAATGAAGGTGCTGGAACTGCTGCTGCCTTTTCCATGGCCATGGGTACAGGATTGAGCACAGACAGTGGGAACACTCCAAAGGCTGAGCAGGATGAGCAAAGGAAATGCCTGAAATGCTCGTGGTGCACTGTCAAGTGTAAAAGTGGAACATAAAGACACTTGTAGTGTCTTTATGCAATTTCTAGGGGAAAAAAAAGCTCTTCAAAGTTCCTTTTGTTGCTAAGAAATAGCAAAACATGAGAATAAGCAAAGGAGCACTGCAGAAGACACAGACGTGGAGCACAGTTCATCATCCATGGACACACTCATGACAGCCAGCTAAACACAGTTGTTTTCCATGTCCACAATGATCCTTTTGTGGGACAAAAGCTCCATGTATCACCAATAATGTATTAATTATTCTTTGGAGAGAATAATGGAAGACTTGGCTAAAATATTCATACTTTTATTTGTTGTTTCTGAAGTCCAAAACCATGAGGATTTCAAAGCATTTCAAGTGGCTCATTACAGCTTAGCTGAGGGAAATAGACTATTGTCAAGTTATTTTCAAGGAAGAAGAAGCACTGGGAAGAGTTGAAAATGTGAGAAGTGTTTCCACCACATGGTTTGAATTCTGAGGATGATTCATCACTTGCCACTAAAATTTTAATTTTCAAAGTCAGAAATTAAAGGGGAGGGGGGAGAAGGCTGAATATTTACTCCCAAGTTCTCAACCCACATGTGTTAAACAGCAAAGTACGGTGTAAATGCATTGTGTTGAGCAACAGGAGTTTATGAATTCCTTCCCCTAGCAAAGGGCTAAAGAATTGCAAAGGATTTGGGATTTTTTTCCTATTAAATACAAAGAAATGTCGAGGCAGCCCACCATAAAACGGCCCTCTCTTCCTGAGAGTTATCCCAGGGAATTCTGCAGGCACAGCCCAGCTGAAGTTTTTATATTCTTTAATACAATACAGATGGCAAGAGAGATGGAAAGTGCTTGGTATGCAAGTGCTGAAGGCTTTCAGTGTTCATTTTAAAACGCATAAGAATACTTTAAAAATGAGCCTGCATTAATCTTTACATGCCAAAATTTATAACATGCATTCACTGAAGTGTAAATTACAGCTAAGGACTGGCAACAAATTCCTTGGCCATAAACACCGACGTTCTCTGAAAAAAAACCCACAAGAGTGCAGAGCAGAATCAGCAGAAAAGGTTTTTTTTGCTGGGTGTGCTGTCTTGCAGACACCTGACTTCCCAGGGATCTCAGCACGTGACACTCAACCTGAATCAATCATTTTCTCTGCAATCCACTCTGACTTCTCATCATAAACATCAGAGAAGTGGTGAATTTTTAGAGCAGGCTTGTTGTGTATCAGATTGAGCACGCACATGTTTTAGGGAGGCTGAGTTATGGAAGGCTCTGACTCTGAAGCAGTGAATCCCAGCTGCTCCAAACCTCCTGGATCTCCTGCAGCTCTCAGGGCTATGCCCATGTGTGCCAGATCTGGACAGGCTGCAACCTCCTGATAAACCCTGACTCTGCCAAAGGACAAGTCTCAACACCATTTGTCCACAGAAAGTGTTTTATGGCTTGACAAAAATATAAAAATACAAGAGGAATAGAAGCCTCATTGCCATCCTGCCATGAACATTTTAAATGAGGCATCAAAGATTCCTCCCCAGAGGGTGCTGGGCACTGAGCAGGGGATGGGCACAGCCTGTCTGGCTCTGACTGGCACAAAGCAGACCTGAACCCCTGTGAGAGCAGCGTGAGGGGCTCTTTGCTCCTCTCTGCTCTGTAATTCAATCCCAGCCCGGGCTGGCGGGGAGCCAGGCGGCACCAGAGCAAGCCAGGCTCGGTTATTACCGTGTGTCTCATCCCAGAGAGCCCTTCCCAGGGAAAAACACTTCCCAGCCATGGGCAAACCCATTGGAGCTGCATTTCTGCTTTGGCTTTGGCTCCTGGGCTCCCTGGCCTTGTGCAGCAGCTGGCCCCAAGCTCACCCCAAGGACTGCAGCTCTGTCCCCTGCCTTTGGGGAGGGGGAATAAGGACCACCTCAATAAAGCAAATGTTAGTGGGTAAAAAGGGCTTAAATGGGTGATTTTTGGTTATTTTGGTTTGCTTTCTATTGTGGTGTTTTGTGAATTTTGTTTCAATGCCTTGTGCTCAGACCTCACCTCCACAGAGCTGGGGAACAGAAATAACTTCGGTGATGTAGAGGGAGGATGTGTGGAATCAATAAAAACCACAGGGAAATAAGCTTGGTTTTAATCATTTGCCTAAATTCCTGTAAGCTAAGAAGATACCAGGTACCCTGCACTCAGAGAAATATTCCTGCTGCTGTCCATGACATCAGTCCCTGGGCTTTGGCTGCCTGGGGATCTGTGCTGTGTGTCCAGCAGATGTAACCTCTGTACAAGGGTGATGTTTGCTGGTTGTATTCTCCAGCTATTTCTGGAAGTGAATGCAATAATCTTCCACTCGGATATGACTGTCTCCAGCATAAACAAATCCAGGCCAGCTTTGCACCATATTTCTACTGTCTGGAAATATCATCATGGAGGATGTTTACTTGACTCTTTCCAATTTTTTTTTTCTCATTCTTTGCTTTGTTTGCAGTCAAACTCGATTTTTTTAGATATATACACTTTTCCCAACCCAAATGTCTTCCCCTTTCATTTCAGCATCTCTTGCTCCAGAATTTGGGGAACAGCCAAACTCCTTCACAGGAACCAGTTTCCGTTTGGGACATGACATCATCCCAAGTTGCCATAAAGTCAAAGTGTGTGTTTAATACACAGGACCAGCATGGAGAGCTTGTGTTGTCTTTGGCATTATGGCCACTGCCACAGCCAGCCATGTCCATCCTCCCCTGGAAACACAGGATATCAGACTCTGGAGTCTGGGTGACCTCTCCCTGCTTAGGTGACATTTCTCATCCAGGTGGGACAGTTGGACTCAATGGGCTCAATTTCATTGTCCTGGCAGCCTCCCAGGGCTGACAAGGGAGTGACAAGGAATTGTCTTTGGACAGCTTTGATGCCCTTGAGGGTGTGGGACAGCCCCATGGGGACATCCCCATCTGCTAATCATCTTTTGAAAGCAGTGCACAGCAAACCAGCACTGTGCTGTAAACTCGAGGTCTGAGAGGAACTAGAAGTGACTGCAGCAGAAATCTGCCCTCAGCCAGAGGCACTGGGTGGGATAATCCCCTCTGTGAGGAGTGTGGTGCTCCTAAAACTCCACAAGTGCTCCCAGCTCCAAAGAGCTCCTGCTCCAGCACTGGATGGTACTGGATCTGCTGGAGTCCAGGCTGGGGAAGAGCATTTATTATCACAGGAAAAGAGGAGAGTATTTTTGAGATGGACTGATTTATTCCTGCCTGGGTGGGACCAGTGGAGGTGTGTGACACATTGAACTCCCTTCCTGGCCACAGTGTGTGGGGCACCAGCACTGCTCCTGTGTGCTGAAGCAGCTCAGGGAGGAGCTCCTTGCAGCTGGCACCACACCAGGCTGTGCATGGCCCTCCTGTCCCTCTGTCACCTGCAGCTTCTCCCTGAGCAGTTGTTAGGATGAAATCTTCCCAGCAGGACTGGTTCAGATAAGCACACAGATACAGCTGGAGCAGCTCCAGGGGAGGTGGAGCACACCCAGCCCTGGAGAACATCAGGACAAGATCAATCAGCCTCAGGTTGCTCCAGGGCAGGTTTAGTTTGGATATTAGGGAAAATTCCCACTGGAAAGGGTGGAATGGAACTGGAACTGCTCAGAGCAGTGATGGGGCCACCGTCCTTGGAAGGATTTAAAAGATGTGTAAATGTGGCACTTGGGGACAGCATTAGTGGTGGCCTTGGCAATGCATTCCAGGGAGAATGGTTGGACTCATGATCTCAGAGGCCTTTTCCAAACTTAATTCCATGATTCTAAGAGTACCATCATCCCTCCTTGCTGGGCACTCCTGGCTCTGGAAGAACCCCCTGGACTTCAGAATCCCCTGGAAATCAGAGCTGAAGGCCACCTTTAAACCACACAAATGTTTTTTCCACCACCCCTCTCCCCCTAAACAGCAACCAAGTGTCCTACAAACCCTGCAGGGAATGAGCAGCAGAAACGGGACCAGGTTAATTTGGAGTGTGCCCTCCCAGCCCAGCGTCAGCGGATATGGGTATTTCTGTGCTGCTTCCTCGGAGATATTTTTAGCCACTCAAGTGACTTGTGGCAATTCCCCGAGGCCAGAGTGATTCATAGGGTTTGGAGGCTGCGCTGGATCGTCATCCCACTGAAATCAGGAGCTGGCTTCAAAGGCATAGGGACTTTGAAAAATGGAGCAGGATCTCCAGAATGAGGTTTTTGGCTCTGGCTAAACTGGAGCTGTGGAATTTTCAGATTATTATATCATGGGGGGGAGGGATCTTTTTGTTCTGGTGTTGGTGAAAGGCAGTGATTAATCTCACAGGCTGGGGGAGGCAATGTGCAGAGCAAGACCGAGCCATGGAAATTCCCTCTTCCCTCAGTCCTCAGCAGCTTTTAACCCTGCCCTGAGCACCGTCTCACATTTTTATCCTGCCTTCCTCCCCTGCAGCCTCTTCTCCATCACTGCACATCAGTCCCCCTTCTCCAGACCCCCAGCCCATTATCTCTGATGTGTTGACCTTCCAGAGACTTTTTAAAGCTCTTCTTGTAGTCGAGTGGACTTTGATAGGATTTGTGAATTTCAGCAGCCCAAGAGCAGTGGAGAACGGGACATTTCTCCTGATCCTCCCCATCTGACTGCACTTCCACTGTGCACCCCTTAGATCCTGTCCAAGAACTGCTGCTCTCTGGACTGACAAAAGAGGAAGGAACTTCCCATCAGTCCATGAGGAGATGCTGAGATTGAGATGAGATGAGATGAGACGAGATGAGATGAGATGAGATGAGATGAGATGAGATGAGATGAGATGAGATGAGACGAGATGAGATGAGATGAGATGAGACGAGATGAGATGAGATGAGATGAGATGAATTCAGAAGAAAGATCCTTCCTCTACTCTTTGTTGCCCCTTTGTTTAGGAAAGGGGCACGCCTTTCCCAAAGTAAGTTGAATGTGGGTTTGGAAGAATGTTTTGATGCACTCCTGCTACATGGAAGAAAGGAGAGAAGCTTTCCTGGCCAGCTTGGTGAGTTGGCAGTGGCTGTCCAGCCAGCCCAGCAGCTCATTCCCAGAGAGCATCCTCTGCTCAGCAAAGACTGGGAATGATCAGGGAGGCAAGAGCAGCACCAGCAGTGCCCAGAGAAGCTCCCTGTATCCCCAGTCCCCACAGAGCAGTCAGGAGTGCTGCTGCCATGGCTGTAACAGCCCCAGGGGACAGGGCAGGAATTAGAGGGCTCCTGGCAGGAAGGACCAACAAAAGATGGAAAAGATCTGGAGGCAGAGAGGGCAGGGAGGACAGGCCTTGGTCAGAGCTGTCTGGATGGCATGAGGCTCTGAAAGCCATGTCTTTGGGCTGCTCCTCAGGGCTGGGGCAGCAGCCAGACTTCCAGGCTCAGGCCTCAATTTCCCCGGTCATGTGGGATCTGCTGGGCTCCAGACATCCCCCAGCAGCAGTGTTTTGTGGGCAGATAATGCCTGGCTGCTCTTGTCAGGGATTGTAACTGTCCTGACTGCAGGGCAGTTCTTCATCCCTCCTGAGGTATTTTAGCCATGGACAGGAGCCAGTGGGATCATGTGCTGGGGATTCAGTTCCCAGCTCCTGCCGTCACAGCCTGGGCACAGCACACAGGCTCCAGGAGTTATTTACAGCAAACCAGCCAAGCCCTCAGGCACAGCAGCTGCTGGGTGCCAGTGCCAAAGGCGAGTGCTGAGGCCAGGACAGGTCAGGACCTTCCCCCCATGACCAGCACTGCTACAAAAGCAGCTTCTTCAAGCCCTGTCTTGCCTGGGACTCAGCCTTCATCCACCCCTGCAGAGCAGAGTGACCTCACTTGCTTGGTCTGCTCTGTGGTGAGCTCAGAATCACAGAACCTCCTGAGCTGGAGGGACCCACCAGGATCACCCAGCCCAGCCCCTGGCCCTGCCCAGACCCCCCACCAATCCCAGCCTGTCCATCCCTGGCAGCTCCTGGAGCTCTGGCAGCCTCGGGGCCGTGCCCATTCCCTGGGGAGCCTGGGCAGTGCCCAGCACCCTCTGGGGGAAGAACCTTGCCCTGATCTCCAGCCTGAGCCTGCCCTGGCCCAGCTCCAGCCCTTCCCTGGCTCCTGTCCCTGTCCCAGAGCAGAGCCTGGAGCTGCCCCTCGGGAGGAGCTGCAGCCCTGGGGAGCTCTGAACCAGCCTGAGCCATCCCAGTGCCCCCAGTCTGAGCCATCCCAGTGCCCCCAGTCTGAGCTACCCCAGTCTGAACCACTCCAGTGCCCTCAGCTGCCCCCCATGGGCCCCTCCAGACCCCTCCCCATCCCTGTGCCCCTCCTTTGGGCATTCTCTCATGCCTTAATACCTTTCTTATATTGTGGTGCCCAAAACTGCCCCCATGGCTCAAGGTGAGGCTGCCCCAGCCCAGAGCAGAGCTGGACAATCCCTCCAGCAATGCTGGGCTGGTGTCCCCAGGACAGGGATGTCCCTCCTGGCTCCAGGGCACTGCTGACTCTTGTCCCTGTGGCCATCAGCCCCCACAGCTCTGCTGTCCAGCCTCTCCCTCCCCAGTGTGCTCACCCCATGTCTCTGTAGGTGACAATGCTCCTTCTCCAGGCCACGCTGCTCAGCTGTCACATCCTGGCCCCAGAGTGGTGGGATGGTGCTGAAAGCATGGGGAGATAGTCCTGGGATGCCAGGAGAAAAGGCTGCTTCCTTCATAGGAATGAAAATAAACCCCTCATGCAAGCATAGTACCTGCCAGGCCTGGTGACTGATTTACTGCAAAGGTTGTTCCCCCACAAGCCACAGCCTCATGGAAAAACTCCATTTTTCAGTTGTACCCTGGCAAAGCAAGGGCAGTGACAGGAGATCACAGCCTTGGTGATGCCCTGGGGCCATCTCTGCCCTGCAGGGGGAGTTTGGGGTGTTCAGCCAAGTTTGGAGATGCACAAAGTGCTTCCAGTGCAGTGAAACCAGCCCTGGTGTGACCAGCTGGTCTGCAGGACCAGAGAGTGAACTGACACTTCCCAAGGTTCAGGTGGAGCCACAATGTGAGAAAGGGAGTGTGTGGGAAAGTGGATTTCAGGATAAAACCTCACCAGGGAACAGCCATGTTGTGCTGGGAAAAAGTTTCCTGTCAGAGACTGTGGTCACACTGGAACCAAAACATTTCTTAAGAGCAGGCCAAAACTGAATAACTGATTGCTAAATTCTCCTTTGTGGCAGAGCAGCTTCATTTTGAGCTTATGGACTGTGCATTTCAGTGCTTTAAATGAATGGTTTGATAATAATAATAATGTCCTAACTCCACAGCAGTGCAGCAAATTTAATGTGATGCTCTGGGTGGAGGTTAAATAAACTTAGGATTGCATTAATGTTTATGTTTGGACGTTAATAGAACAAAATAACCTGAGTGGAAATTACTGAGTGGAAATCTGTTATCATCTGTCCTGGGGTAAATGCCAACATTTGAGGTTTTCCTTTAGATTTAGAATTTCAGGGATAGGATAGGGTAGGATAGGATAGGATAGGATAGGATAGGATAGGATAGGATAGGATAGGATAGGATAGGATAGGATAGGATAGGATAGGATAGGATAGGATAGGATAGGATAGGATAGGATAGGATAGGATAGGATAGGATAGGATAGGATAGGATAGGATAGGATAGGATAGGATAGGATAGGATAGGATAGGATAGGATAGGATAGGATAGGATAGGATAGGATAGGATAGGATAGGATAGGATAGGATAGGATAGGATAGGATAGGATAGGATAGGATAGGATAGGATAGGATAGGATAGGATAGGATAGGATAGGATAGGATAGGATAGGATAGGATAGGATAGGATAGGATAGGATAGGATAGGATAGGATAGGATAGGATAGGATAGGATAGGATAGGATAGGATAGGATAGGATAGGATAGGATAGGATAGGATAGGATAGGATAGGATAGGATAGGATAGGATAGGATAGGATAGGATAGGATAGGATAGGATAGGATAGGATAGGATAGGATAGGATAGGATAGGATAGGATAGGATAGGATAGGATAGGATAGGATAGGATAGGATAGGATAGGATAGGATAGGATAGGATAGGATAGGATAGGATAGGATAGGATAGGATAGGATAGGATAGGATAGGATAGGATAGGATAGGATAGGATAGTCCAATAACAGACCTACAGGACTCATCTGCCTGAGCAGGACTGAGCCAAATTTAAAGCCTGTTGTTAAGGACATTGTCCAAATGTTTCTTGAGCACTGTCAGGTGCATCAAGCACCTCTCTGGGGACCCTGTTCCAGTGTTTGATCACCTCACTAAAGAAATGTTCCTTCATATCAAGTCTGAACATGTTTGGTTCTCTCAACTCTAGACAAAACCAGCTCAGGGCCAGGGAAGGAATCAGCCAGAAGTGCCCATGTGTGTGTAAAATCACAGTCAGGGGCTGTGTCTGAGGGAAATCATAGAATCACAGAATGATGGGATGGTTTGGGCTGGCAGGGACCTTAAAGCCCCCCCAGTGCCACCCCTGCAATGGCAGGGACACCTCCCACTGTCCCAGGCTGCTCCAAGCCCCAGTGTCCAACCTGGCCTTGTTCATACTGGCAGTGATGTAAAGTTGAGGACACACAAAGTACTGCTGTTGAAATACATAAACATTTAGAATCTGTGCATCAACCCAAGCATGGAAATACATTTACTCATTTTCAAAAGAGAGAGAAAAGATTCCCACATCAAAAGCAATAACAAGTCAGAGCCCTGGTAGGATATTCACTGTGGATCACTCATTAGCACCATGAAAAGCTGTGTAATTAGACAAAAATCACAAGTAGTTTCACTGAGAGGGATGGAGTACTTACTTATATCAAGAGGAAATGATTTCATAATTCCTCCTCTAGATGTTTCCCATATTTTATGGCATTATGGCTTTCATGTTGGTTTAATTGGTAGAGCAGCAGGAAATTAAAGGAGATACACAAACGTTGGTTTTGCTGTGTATTAAAAGTTGTATTCCTGGAAACTCAGCTCAGAGCATTGTCCAGAGACATTTGGGACTGAGAAAACCTGGATCCAAAGTACCCTGACAGGGAAGGAGGGTTTCTATCCTGTGGACCAGGCTGGGAGAGCTGGGGGTGCTCACCTAGGGAGGAGAAGGATCCAGGGAGGGCTCAGAGCCCCTGCCAGGGCCTAAAGGGGCTCCAGGAGAGCTGGAGAGGGACTGGGGACAAGGGATGGAGGGACAGGACACAGGGAATGGCTTCCACTGCCAGAGAGCTGGGCTGGATGGGATATTGGGCAGCAATTGTTCCCTGGGAGGGTGGGCAGGGCTGGCACAGGGTGCCCAGAGCAGCTGTGGCTGCCCCTGGATCCCTGGCAGTGCCCAAGGCCAGGTTGGACACTGGGGCTGGAGCAGCCTGGGACAGTGGGAGGTGTCCCTGCCATGGCAGGGGTGGCACAGGGTGGGCTTTAAGGTCCCTTCCAACACAAGTCTGGGATTTTCTTCTATCATTCCATTCTAAGGCAGCCCAAAGTCCTGGCACTGACAAAGCAGCTGACAAAAGGAAGAGACATCCCTGAGCTCTGCCAGGTGCTCTGTGGGAAGAGGCACATGGGTTTCATCTTCAGAACCTTTCCCAAAGCTCTGGCCCAGCAGTGTCCCAGTGAAATCCCTTCCTCTGAGCTCAGCCCTGGCTCTGCTCCTCTGCTGCAGCACGGCTGGAATCTTTTATTTTTATGCTTTTTTAATTGTGCATGGTTGCCTCCAGAAACCCCAGGAAAAAAGGGCTGTTTGTCATTACAACACTCACAATTGGTGCCTCGTGATACCCAACATTCACACCCTTTCCTGGGGATTACAGTGCTGATGTTTTATGGATATTAAAGCATCTGGGGGAATCCTTGGCATTCGTGGATTTACTGCACCAGAGTGAGGACAGGCAGTGCCTGGCACTCACAGCTGGATCTCTCAGCAGAGTAGGGTTATTTGGGTTGTGATAGCACAGATAGAAAAACTTGCCCTCAGAACTCTGGATCCATAAAGAAGACATCATTGGACAGAAGTGAATAACTGCTGAAATTGTCTCCTTGCTCCCAAAAATAGAGGTGTAAATACTGAAAGCATTGGAAAGTTTGCATTTTCTCTTTCCCTGTGCTCATGCTGGAGTGGCACCAAACATTTATACCGAGGATCCTCCCCAGGCCCTGGTACCCGTGCATGGCTCTGTCCATGTCCTGGGGCTCCTCTCCACACCCACTGCTCCCAGTCCCACCCACTGCTCCCAGTCCCATCCACTGCTCCCAGTGACATCCACTGCTCCCAGTGACATCCACTGCTCCCAGCCACATCCACTGGTTCCAGTCCCATCCTCCTCCCAGTCCCATCCTCCTTCCAGTCCCATCCTCCTGCTGCTGCTGCTCCCACCCAGCACTGTGGCCACGGTGCCAGGACACCCCCAGGCTCCCCGGTCACCCCAGGTCCCTGCATTGCTCAGCTGGAAGTGGTGACAGGCTGTGACACACCCGGGCCACTGCCCCTCCTCACCCACACCCTCCTGTGCCCCCCAGCCCCCAGAGTCCCCCCTGGCTCAGCTCTGCCTCAGTTTCCCCACAGCTCTAGAAAGGGCTGGGCTCTGTTTCTCCTCATTCCTGCACCCCTGGGCTGTCGCTGGTGCCAGGCAGGGTCAGCAAAGCAGCACATTCTGTGTCCTGCAGGGACACAGCCCCACCCTGCTTTGGCCCTGGCACCCACGGGCTCACCCCTGAGCTAAAATTCTTCCAGAAGGTTTTCACAGAGGGAATCCAAGCTCCTGAGTGAGACCAAAGCTGCCTGGCCCTGCAGCTCAGCTGCTCCCAAGGTGCTGTCCCACCCCAGCTCTGCCCTGGGCACAGCTCTGTCCCCTCTCCAGGACAGGCAGCCAGGGCCTGCCAGGGCTGCAGGAGAGGCCCCATCCCTGGATTTCGGGATTGCTGTGCCCAGAGGGATGGGATGAGTCACAGTCTGGCAGCCAGCTGGGAACTTCCCATGAACATAAACCAGGCTGATGGTGCAAGCAAATATCTATTCCCAAGAGTCAAACAGGAGCAACACATTCCCAAATGCTATAAAGAGACAGAGAAACAAAAGCAAACCAGGCCTGGGCCTGCCAAGATGAGCCAAAAGCTTCTCTCACTCTCCTCTATCCCCTGACCAAGTGTCCTGTGCAGGCTCTCTGCTCTCCAGCTCACAGCCACAGGGTAGGACCTGGGGCTAGGATCTCTCCCTTGCCTTTGGATAACTTCCCTTCCTGGAGATGGATCTGAAGGAACACCCAGGAATATTTACCCATTCTCCAAGGGGTACCACATTTCCTGCATTACTGAGCAGATGTTCCTAGCTCTGCTCCCTATCCCCACACATCTGGCTGTGGACTCCACCACTGGACAAGACTCTGGAAATGTCCCTCTCCTCCTGACCCACCACAGACCCTTCCCCCCCTCCAGAAAAACCTCCTTAACTTGGCAGCCACACTCAGTGAGCTCCTAGAATGCTGTGACAGCCATCACCCCTCCCTGGGGACACCTCTGGCCTTTGATCTGCCCTGGGAGAGCTGCAGTGACACAGCTGAGGTGTCCCACTCCTCCTAGCCCATCACTGGGTGCTGTGACAGCCTCGTGGCTGTCACCTCATCCCTCTGGGAGTGTGTGGGGCCACAAGTGCAGTGTGAAAGGCTCCAAGCTCCTTTCCAACCCAGAAGAGCATCCAGCACCATCCCCCTCTGTGAATTCCTCAGGCCGGGCCTGTGCTGAGCGAAAAACATTTCCCCTACTTTGTCTGAACTTTTTTGCCCAATTATTCCCTTCCTCTCCTGTCTGAACCAGAGGGACCAAACAATGCTGCTGGTACCCTACAGACTGGGTTAGAACCTCTCCAGCTGTCCCTGTGTCAGACCACAGCCCCTTTACCTGGAGAACACCTGGAGCAGAGCCTGGGGTGGGGAGGTGCTTGGCCATGGCCCCCGTTGCTGTTTCAGACATACCAGGGCAGCTGGAGCAGGCAGGACCAGCTCAGAGCTCCTGCAGAGCTGCTCAGGAGAAGGAAGCTGGGCAGGACCACACAGGCCATCTCTGCAGGCACTGGGGCCTGAGCCCAGCACTGGAAATCTTCAAGCCTGGAAGCTCAGGAGGGGGTTGTTTGGATCCCAGATAAGATCCTGCCCAGTCTGGGTGTTCTCTGGCACGTGGGGAGTGATGCCCAAGCTCTCAGGCCTCCCTGCAGGATGTTTGGTGTCCATGCCATCCCCCAGCCCTGTCCCTGGACATGGAAGCATTTTCCTGTCTGCAGAGGTGGCCTTGTGCCAGGCTCTCAGTGCAAGGATTTTTTACTCTGCTTCCCCCAAGGACTCAGCAGTGCTAATTTTCCTATCCTGGTCTTATTTCCCACCTGGTATTTGGCATTTCTCTGCACAGCTTCCTCCTCAGCTGGGGATGAAGGTCAGCCAAGACAGTGGAGCTAAGAGAGACAGAACAGAAACATCTCAGGGTGAGAGTCTGGCACAAGGACACGTTCAGCACCAACATCCTGGCTGAAAGCAGCTCAGGAAATGCACATTGTCCTTGTCCTCAGGGCCACGGGTCACCCTACACCAGCCAGGAGGGGGCTCGGGCCAGGATGACCACCAGAAGTGACACAGGAACTCAGGCATGGGCTCAGAGAGCCAAAATCAGAGCTCCAGAGAGAGGGACAGGTCAGGCTTTCCCCACTTCCACACAGCCCCTGACAGGCTTTGGACGGGGGACACTGGAGCCAGGACTGGGGAAGAAAAGGGTCCTGGAGCAGCACTGGAGCACCTGAGCCACCATCCCAGCTCTGATGGAAACAGGAGGAGTGACCACAGCAATTGTGCCAGGGGGCTGAGTTCCATCCCTTGGGCTCAGCCCTCCCTCTCACACCTCCAGCCACTTTTCTGAAAGTCATTGTCCCTTTGGGAGGAAAACAAGAACTTCACCTCCCTCTGGAGCCAGGCTGGCAGCTCTGAGTCCAGCAGGGTCATTCCTGTGGTTGTTCTGGAGGCTGGGTTTGGGTTGGGCTGGAGGTGGAGCAGCAGCGTGGTGGTGCTGGACCTGTGGATCCGGCACAGCCCAGTGACAGCAGCTCTTTGTGTGCCCCATCAAAGGTGCTTACCCAGCTTGTGGGGCATCACTTGATGGGAAATCACACCCCCAGAGCCCCAGTCATGCTGGTCTGCCTGCCAGCCCTCCCCAGCTCCTCCAGAACCACATCTGAGGCTCCCAGGAGAGCCCAGGGCTCAGCAGATGCCAGCAGATAACAAGTCTTGAATCCTTGGGGCTCTCTCCTGCTCCTCCAGCCACGGGAGCCTGGCCAGCTTTCCCTGGAGTTTTCACACAGACATGGTGTGGAAGAGGAACTGCCTCTGACCCAAACAGCTCAGCAGCAGCTTCACCAGCACATGGAAAATGCCAGCAGAAGCTGGATGACACAGATGGGGACTGCCCTGAGAGCTGGTCTTGAGTCCCACCAGCGAGTCTGGGGTCTGCCTGTTCCTCCAGGTGGGTGCCAAGACCATGTCAAATCAGACAACTTGACCATGATCCTCTGCAGCCCAAAAAAACCAAATTTTTGGCATGTAAATAAATGAGAAACCTGATTTAATCATCCTGTCTGGTTGCCTTGCTTGTTCCAAGGTGCGTTCTTTCCCAGGAAACACCCAGGCAGGCAGCTCTGGACACCAGCACAGAGCTGAGGAGGAGGCTGGGTGCTGCAGAAAGTTGTCCCTGCTGCTGACATCTGAGCATCCCTCCAACTGCAGCAATCAGCCGTCAGAGCAATCAAAAGGAGCTGGGAAGCTCCGTGGCAGGGTAAATGGAGCTGTTATCACACAGTTAAGGACTGATGAGAAGACTTTGGTTTACACTTTAACAGCCCTTTTCATCTGCAGAGCTCAGAACACTTGAAAATGTTTATAAATAAGCCCCACATCTCCCCAGAGACTTTATTTGCCTTTTAACGTCGGCCAAGTGCACGGGGAAGAGCTGAGGAACTCAGCAGAGATCTGAGATTGATGCTGGGAGCAGAGACCCCTCTCCTGCTGCTCTGCCTCCTATGGCAAAGAGCCAAGTCCCTGAGACATCTTGATGCCAGACCCAGGGCTGACAAAACTGGCATCTCCAGAGGCCTTTAACAAGACCCCAGAACTGGTGTTCTCACCACTAAACCCTTTTATCAGATGTCTTCATCTTATGTTGCTGCCTGAGCCATTCCCAGTGAGCAAACCTCCCTTGTGAGGCACAGGAGAGGAACCCACAGCCTATCCCAAAATCTCCAGACAGCCCAGGCAGGCCAGCACAGACACTGAGATTTTACCTGCCCTGAGCACAGCTGCTCTCATTTCCCAAAACCCAGTCTGCTTCAACAGAAGTGTCCCAACATCCTCCTTAGCTGTCCCAGTGCTTAGGACATTGCTGATGACACCAAGCTGGGGGTTACCCCTGTATGGGCCATGTGCTCAAGAGCTGGATCTGATGATCCTTGTGGGTCCCNGGCAAGGGGAGCAGTGGGGCAGGAGGGGCAGTGGGGCAATGGGGCAGGAGGTCCCAGTCTCCATCAGCCCTTTCCTGGCCACTGTCCCTGTGCCACCCACAGCAGCCACTCAGCCTCCTCTGACTTCTCTGCTTCTTCTGCAGAGCCCAAACCTCTCCAAACCCCATTTGGGTGCATCCCCCAAACCTCAGAGCCACATCCCTTGGGATGGGTGGGCTCCGACCCACAGGCTCTGTCCTCTCCCAGCTGCCAGTGGTAGGGACAGAGCCGGGGACAGAGCGGAACCTCAGCCTGCTGTCCCGGGAGCCTTCCGTGCCCTTCCCAGAATAGCCCCGTTGTTCTGCAGCCCCGTGGCCGCTCCGCCAGCCCAGCCCTCATTAACTCCCTTTCTGCAGCCTCGTTAGTGCGGGGGATCAATGGGGCGATTGTTCCCCCGCGCCCTCCATGAAGGGGGTTTTGTTTATTAAAAAGTCATGCTCGTGGTGAGGAGCTCACAGAGCCAAAAATAACTGAGGCTGCGATTGTTTCCTCGCTGCTCCCTTATCTGCTCCGGAGGAGCCGCGGCAGAGCCGCAGCCGGAGCAGATGCAGCTCCTGCTAAAAATACCTTGGAGCGAGGAAAGGAGACGTCAGCGGGGCTGCCAAGGGCATGAGCCAAGCCCTGAGACACGCAGGGCCAGCGGCCACGCCGGACACGGCTCCAGATGTTTGCTGAGGGTGCCGGGATGCTGCCGGCGGGTCCATCCCCGCACATCTCAGCCCCTCGAGGCGCTCGCTGCAGATTTCCTTTGGGAAAACTGCAGAGGGAAGGGGGCAGAGGGCAGGAATCCACAGGCAGGGATCCTCCAGAAGGGGCTGGGATCAGCACAGGGTCTCCCCAGAGCCCAGCATTTCCCAGTCTGGTCTCTGGGCTCCCTGCAGCACAGCCCAAGGAACCCAAGGCCCATGGCAGGAGCACCCAGCCCAGCAGGCTGCATCAGCCACAGGTTTGCTTGGCTGTCCCACAGCCCTCAGACTGAATGTTTGTGTCTTCCAAAGAACCCAGAGGCTTTTCCTGCTGCTGGGATGCAGGGTGGGCATTTGGAGGACACACACACAGAGCCTTCCTTGTGCCACCTCTTCCATCCACCCAACCCAGGGAAACTTTGCTTCCCAGAGAGTTTTCCTGGCATGAGGTGCAGCATTTCCTGACCACCAGCCCAGCCCCAGCCCTCAGCCCTCCTGGCACCAGTGGTGGGGAGCTGTGTGCCAGCCCTGCTCCACAGCCCTGCTCCATCCTGGCAGCAGGGACAACAGGGAACCAGGTGAGCAGCAGATCCAAGCAGGTCCCAGAGGTGCCTTCAACCCCTCTCCAAGCCCAGGGAACATCCTACAAACACTGCACAAACAAAATCCTACAAACACTGCACACAGCAGTGACCTCCCACCACCTCCCTGTGAACTACCCTCCCCATTTTCCCAGCTGTTCCCTGACATTGTTTAACTGATTTATTTAAGGCCAAAAGCCTCGGGGCTGCTCTGAGCCCTGGAGGGCAGAGCTTGCCCAGGACACAGTGCTGGTGATGCTCTGCCCAGGTCCACTCCCCAGAAGGGCAAGACATGAACTCTTCAGAGCAATCTGGGACAAAATGAGTGATTCCCCACCTTCCCAGGCTCCCGTGGATGTTCTGGCAGGGAAAGTGTCCATTCCCTCCTGGGAGCAGCCCATCAGAGCCAGCCCTGCTCCTCTGGCCATCCCTGGCTCAGACACAGCTCCCTGCTCCTGCTCTCCACAGCTGGGATTTCACTGCTGCAGCATTTCGAGGCTCGGGGGGGGGGAGCCTTTGCTGAAACACCCGGCAGCTTTGGAAACTCTCCCTGCTGCTTTTCCAAGAGCCTGATTTTGGCTTTCTGGCTCAAACACACCACTCGTTTTTCTGCAGCAATGAAGATAAACGTCAATAAATCCTCCGCAGTCTTTCCACGGGGCCAAGAGTGATCTCAGCCCTGAAGCATTTCAGTATCCTGCAGTTACACCCCGAGCCCCCTTGCAGCACACTCACCCTGCTCCAGAGCCTCAAACACACAAGTACCTCCTTCAAGGAGGTGCCCAGTCCCTCTGAAGTCAATGACACCTCTGTGCTCCAGGGTTTGCCTGGACCAGCTCCCACACAAGCAGCCTGTGTGCAGCTTTGGCAGTGCCAAGCCCCTTGCAGTGCTGCTCCCGGGGTCCCAGGTGTTCTGCTGCCTCTTCCCTTGCAGCTCCCACCAGCCAGCCCCCAGCAGGATGACCCCAGGCTCTGCAGCCTCTGGGGGCTGTTTGTTCACAGGCCAAGGCACATCTGCTCTTCTTGTTGCCCCTTGAACAAGGGCTTGGGAAATGGGGTGACGCCCTGTCCTCTTCTGCATGGATTCCCAGCAAATGGACACTCCTCTGGAAATGCAAAGTCCTTTTCCAGCTGGAAGGGCAGGTGGGAATGGGGGGATCCTGCACTGTGCAGGGTGCAGCAGGCCCAGCTGATGGACACTGGACAGTGGATTTTTCCAACAGCTCTCAATGGTACCCCAGCACTGTGGGCGATGCAGGAGGTTCCCTGGTGCATCCTGCTGGCTTCTGGCTTCTCCCTGCTGCTCCTCACAGACAGACAGCCCAGGCAGCTCTGGCCTCTGAGCCCATGAGTGTCCAGCCATGGGGTCACTGCCCTGCCTGGCACGAGCTGTCTGCTCCATGGAATCTGTTGGAGGGAGCAGGGAGGGGCAGCTCAGCTCCACAGCACAGCTGGGTGCAGGCAGGGCACCCCTGAGGATGCTGCTCTGAGTCACAAGGAATTGAGTCCTGCACTGAGCCAGCACCACTGGGGGGCTGGAGCTGGAAATGGACTTATGGATCTGCAGCTGGGGAACCAGGGGCCCCCCATTCCTCCCCTGCTCAGGGCAGTAGGATTGTTCCCCTCCTGGATTGGGTTTGGTCACAAAATTCCATGGGGAGAACATGTTACTCTGCAGCTCCCAGGTTCTCATCCAGCCCAAAGGCTGCAAATGTTGCTTTACTTCAGACTCAGCCAGGCCAACCTTTGCTGGCCAGGGTGGGTGACCCCAAGCCCTGGAGCAGAGGGACAGTGTGAATGTTTCATTCAGCAGCTTTACAGCTTGAATCCCTTCCTTCCTCTGCTTTTCCTGGGTGAGCAGGACCTGCCTCGTGAGCTGCAGGGTCTGCAGTGCCTCAGCCTTGTTTCCCACCCTAATTTCAGTCTGTTCAGCATTATTGGAGGGTGGCCCTTGCTAAACAACTTGACCTTGCAGAGTACCCATGAAAACAAACTGTTTCCAACCACCCTGGGAAGGCTCTTATCAGAAAATGAGCTTAGAAATTCCTCAGCACCCCGAGTTGGTGCCAGGTCATGGCTCTTATCTTCTGCAGTTGCCACAGTAAAGGGAACATCCAGTGTGTTCGAGGGAAAAACAGAATTAATTGTCCTGGAGCTGGGATGGAGCCCAAAGAAATTGAGGGTACTTTATTTTTCCATCCTCTGAGTTTCTGATGTTCAAAAGGTCTCATTGTTCCTTTGCAGTTGTTCTGCTCCAGTTCAAATGCAGGTTCACAACAAACACAAGCAGCTCTTTGAAATATCATTATTAAAAATTTGCACCTTGGAAAGGAAGGTGAAAGAAATCTGAGGGATCCTCCTCTGAAAGTGACTGTGAACAACATCCCTGAACATGTCCATTCCTCCCGAGGACCCCTATAAAATTTATTTGATAGATTCCCAGAATCCCAGACTGGTTTGGATTGGAAGAGACCTTACAGCTCACCCAGTCCCCCCCCTGCCATGGCAGGGACACCTCCCACTGTCCCAGGCTGCTCCAGCCCCAGTGTCCAACCTGGCCTTGGGCACTGCCAGGGATCCAGGGGCAGCCACAGCTGCTCTGGGCACCCTGTGCCAGCCCTGCCCACCCTGCCAGGGAACAATTCCTGCCCAATATCCCATCCAGCCCTGCCCTCTGGCAGTGGGAGCCATTCCCTGTGTCCTGTCCCTCCATCCCTTGTCCCCAGTCCCTCTCCAGCTCTCCTGGAGCCCCTTTAGGCCCTGGCAGGGGCTCTGAGCTCTCCCTGGATCCTTCTCCTCTCCAGGTAAGCACCCCCAGCTCTTCCAGCCTGGCTCCAGCCCTTGGAGCAGTTCCTCTGGACTGGTTCCAGCACTCCAGGTCCTTGTGCTGTTTGGGTCCCCAGAACTGGAGGCAGCTCTGCAGGTGGGGTCTCACCTGAGAGCAGCAAGGGACACCCTCTCCCCCCTCACAGCAAATCCCATTTCCAGCCCGGGGCACAATGACATGGCTAAAGACCAGTTTGCCACCAAAATGTTGCATTTTCAATTGTCACCTTATCCCAGGGAAGCAACCTGGCCCAGCTGCACATTTCCCTGAAGCAATCCCAGGTGGGATAGGGCAGGTGGGACAGGATGGCTCCCTCCTGCTCCTGCCCTCAGGGAGCACAGGGAGATCCAGCCCAGAGCAATGCCATGGGGCACAGGGATCCCTTTCCTGAACACTGAATGTTCCCTGTCCCTCACAGGGGCACCAGGGGGGCACTGCCAGCCCTGCCTGGTGCAGGAGCTGGGACATGAGCTCTCCATCACTCCCAGGCTGCTGGATCTGCCACAGGGGCTGCAGTGGGGCTGTTCCTCCCCTGCAGACACAGGCCAGGCTTTATTTGGTCCCTGCATGTGCACAAAGGTATGTGCTGCATGCAAACTGCTTTGGAAAACTGCTGGCAGTCAAGCAACCACAAGGAATTTTCCCACAGGGTCCCAGCCACAGCCACCCAAACTCCAGGGCTGTTTCCAGCCCTGTCCCTGTATGTGCTGGGTGAGCATCAGAGGATGCTGGGGAGCTTTGTCATGGCCTCTTGCCCAAGCCTGGCTGATTCCATGCCCAGCAGAGCCTGGCTGCAGGGCTGGAGGTTATTCCTTTTGGAAAGTGCTGCAGAGGGAGCTTCAAGATCCCCAAAGATTGCAAAGGAAACCCAAGAGAGTTGTGTGCTGAGAGTCACAGAGTGGATGGCAGGTCCTTTATGTTCTGGCATGGACACTGTCTGAATTTGGCCACACACAATCCCACAGTCATTTGGGTTGGAAAATCCCTCCAAGCCCATGGAGTCCAGGCTGTGCCCAACCCTCACCTTGTCCCCAGCCCAGAGCCCTGGGCGTCACCTCCAGCCCTTCCTTGGACCCCTCCAGGGATGGGCCCTCCAAACCTCCCTGGGCAGCCCCTGCCAATCCCTACCCACCCTTTCCATGGGGAAATTCCTGCTGGTTCCCACCCTGAGTTCCCCTGGCCCAGCCTGAGGCTGTTCCCTCTCCTCCTGTCCCTGTTCCCTGGAGCAGATCCCAAATCCCCCCGGCTGTCCCCTCCTGGCAGGGAGTTGTGCAGAGCCACAAGGGCCCCCCTGAGCCTCCTTTTCTCCAGCTGAGCCCCTTCCCAGCTCCCTCAGGTGTTCCTCATGGGATTTACCCCCCACACCCTTCAGACCATGTGGCCAACCCTGTCCCACTCCCCACCTGTACCTGGGTGGTTACACTGAGTTCAGCCTTTTCCTGTAAATTCACTTTCCAGAGCCTGGTGCAACCCTCGGGGCAGACAGGGAATCACATCCAAGGGCCAGTTGTTGGCTTCCCACCAGGTCCCACCCCTGAAGGGTCCCAGCAGAGCAGAGCCCCTCCTGTGAGGCCCCAAGGCCACAGGTACAGACTGGAAACAGCTGTTGGACAGATGTGCTGCAGACAGGCAAAGGCTCCCAGCCTGCTGGGGTTGCTCTGGTAACACCCAAACACAAACCTCACCTCCTAAGGCTTCGAGCCTTGCCATCAGCACCACAGGAGACAACAAAGTGATGAAATCTCTATCCTGCAGAAACCCCCTGGAAGAACCAGCAGGAGAAAAAAATGCCAAGAGACCGAGCAGGCTGGGAACAGGCAGTGGGAGCAGCCCTGGGACAAACCCAGGGAGTGCAGCAGGGACAGCAGAGAGGACAGAGGCAGCAGCATCCCCAGCAGTGAGTGGGAGGTGGAGGGGAGGGCAGGGGGGTAGAAGGAGCAGGTGGTCACCAGAGATGGGCTCTGGGCCCACTGGGGGCACTGGGTCTAAGTGGGAATTGCTCTGGAGCTGCCCAGCCCCCAGCACTGCCCTGTGCTGCTGCAATTCCAGGGAATGCTGCAATTCCAGGGAATGCTGTCCGGGATCACCCCCAGGGCAGCTGCAGTTTCAGACCCAGCAGATCAGTGCAGTCCCACACCAGGGATCTGCTGCAGCCCCACCGCGGGGTCCAAGGGCTCGGTCACCCCTGCCTGGAGTGGCCCCTTCCAGCAGCTCCTCCTGGAGCACAGGGCCATGGAGGGGACACAGGGGACATCCCCTGGCATGGTCTGGGCCAGCACACTGCACAACACCTCCTATGGAGCTGCCCATGAGGTGTTGGAAGTCCTTGGAGCAGGGACCAGAATTCTCCCATCCCTGCTCCAACCACGGGGCTGCCTCAGGTGCTCAGTGGTTTCAGCTGACAAAGCCCCAGCCCCTTTTCTTCCACCTCCTCAATCAGTCCAGGGCCTGCTCTGTGACACCCCACCACGAGCCCTGGTCCCAGAAATCCTGGCTCAGGATGGGCCCACCAGGACACTCCATCCTTATGGGCTCCCTGCAGCTGCAGAAGCTGGGCACCACACAAGAGCACCAGCCCTGGCCTCAGCCCTGCACTCCCTCAGTGCCAGGCACCTCCCCAGTTTATAGCCCCTTATTTGAAGGAGAAGCAGCTCCAATCCATGCTTTCTGCTCAAGAGAGTTGGCCTTGGATTCCCTGGGAGCTGCCAGTGTCCCCCTGCAGCCCCACCGTGCTCTGGCCATGGCTTTGCTGAGGATGTGCCAGCCCATGTGGCGCTGGTGACTCCTGCAGCTGCATCACCCCTGACCCTGGGGCTGCCAGGTCCCTTGTGACTCATCCCTGGTGCCACCAGGCAGGGACTGGCCAGGCTGGCACTCCCTGCCCTGCCCTGCCCTGCCCTGGCTGATAACAGCTCCACCTCACCTGTCCTCACCTGTCCTCACCTGGGCTGTCCCATCTTTGGAGGAGCCCTGGTGCAGGACAGAGGTCAGAGGACAGGAAGGCTGTCACATTTAGAGCAGTGTCACCTCCATGGTGTCCAGGAGGAGCCTCATCACCTGGGGTCAGTGTGAGAGGCACCCACCAGCTCCAGCCCTTCACCCCCCACACTCCCCCTGCTGCCCCATCCCTGCTGCTCCATCCCTGCTGCCCCATCCCTGCTGCCCCATCCCTGCTGCTCCATCCCTGCTACCCCATCCCTGCTGCTCCATCCCTGCTCTTTTCCTCACCCAGGCACCAGCCCGAGGTGCAACCCCAAGGAGCAGAAGAGTTCCTGGGCTGCAGAAATGGGAGTGTGCACAACAGAGGCAGGAGGAAAGCAGGGAAGGCAGGATGAGGGCAGGAGGAGCAACGTGGTGAAAGCACAGCACCATCACCCTGTGGATGATGCCAGCCTAGGCCAGCCCAGCTCCTGCTCCCTGCCCTGCTTCCAAAAGCCCTGGCAAAGCTCAGTCCTTCCATGGGAAACCAGAGCACCAGAGCCCTGAGGCTTCAATCCAATCCTCCCCTCACCTGGGCTGGGCACAGGCTGGGGCTGACCTGACCCTGCTTTTCCAGGGTATTTCTGTAGTTTATGGGAAAAGGAGCCTCTGGTGGTCCCTGTAAACACACCTGTGCCTGTGGAAGAGCAGCCCCACCAAGGAGAGTCCCCCAGGCTTCCAGACCCCCTCTTAGGGAAGGCAGCAGGAGACCAGGAAAACATTTCTGAACAGAAATTTTTAAAAAACCAAACAATTAGAGGGATTTCATCCAGAGGAAGGAGTGCTGTGACTGTTCCTTTTCCTGACCTGGAACATGCAGATCTTCAGCACTCCCTGTCCGAAACAATCTGGGGGTTGCTGGCTGAACCGAGGATGGATGTGCTGGGATGGAATGGAGCCCAGGAACATCCCAAAGCTCTACTCTGGCCAAGATTTGGGCACTGCCAACCCCACAGCCAAAGGAGTTAAACCCACCAACAAACCAGAGCTGCCAGCCTTGTGCTGCACTTGATTTGTGCCAGCCTTGAAAGAGCCACATCTGGGCAGAGCAACACTGGGATTCAAACACCCAGGAACTGCCACAGCAAAGATTTGTCACCAGCAGAGAGTGTGTGGCACGTCAAGAGCTCAGGAGGGTGAGACAGGAATGGGAGATTCTCCCAGGGCTTTATTTCCATCGACAGCTGCAGTTATTTTGGGAACTTGGCACAATGGAGAGTGTGTTTGCAGGGGCCAGTTGGATCCAGGAAAAAAGGAGATGTGTTTTTCTTTAAGCAAAATACAACACCACTGTAGCTCGATTGGAAAAAGATCAGGTTTTGTTTTTCTGCTTGTTATTTTTTTCCTTAGTTGGCGTTCCTCTGACACTCTGCAGCATTTTAAGGTTTTTCCAGAAAATGAGGAGCAGCCCCAGCCCTGGCAGGAGCAGTCACTGAGCCACCAGGGCTAAAAGTGGCAAAAGCACTGAAGGTTTCCAGAAGCCACAGCTGGAAATAACCAAGCACAGGGCAGCCAGTGGGGCTCCACACAATCCCTGCTCCAGCCTGGGCCTTTCCATCCCTGTCTGCTCATCTTGGAGGTGCCTGGCATTTCCTGCTGACTCTGTGCAGCCATGGAAAAGTGGGGAACAGGAGCAGGATGGTCTCAGAGCAGAGAAAATGGGGTGTTCAACAGCAGAGGGCTTTGAATTTGTGGGGCCAGGGGGGAGTACTGGGGTTGGAATCATGGAATCCCAGACTGGTTTGGGTTGGAAGGGTCCTTTCCTTGGTCAGGGACCCCTCCCACTGTCCCAGGCTGCTCCAGCCCCAGTGTCCAACCTGGTCTTGGGCACTGCCAGGGATCCAGGGGCAGCCACAGCTGCTCTGGGCACCCTGTGCCAGGGCCTGCCCACCCTGCCAGGGAACAATTCCTGCCCAATATCCTAAACCTCTTTGAGTTTGAAGGCATTTCCCCTTGCCCTGTCCCTCCGTGGGGAGCAGGACCCAGGTGCTCATTGTTTTTTCTGAGTCCCACCTGAAGTCTGGCCATGATGCTCAGAGGACAAAGCCTGTGGCATGGCCCAGCAGTGTCCCCAGCCAGCCCAGCTGTGTCTGCCAGGTGTAAAACCCCACAGAGGGACCCTGCAGCATTGCCAGGGTGAGGATTCCCCCATCTCTCACGAGACCTGGATTCACCAGCTCCTACTTCCATCTGAGGTGGCAGGAGCAGAGCTGCAGGAGGGGGTAGGCAGGGCCAGCAGGGTGTGCTGGGCAGGGTGGGGAGGAGGAAGAGGGGCAGAAAAGCCATGGACCCCCCCCTGATGGGTCCCACTGCTCCTGCAGCATCACTGCCAGTGGGACACTGCAGGGAGGTTTGGGTGGTGCCTCTCCTCACTGCCCAGGCTGAGCCCAGTTCCAGCTGAGCCCCATTTAAGCTGTTCCCAGCTTCAGCTGAGCCCAACTTCAGCTGAACCTAATTTCAGGTGAGCCCAGGTGTGAGGATGCCCATCCAAACCAGCCAGAGAAACAGCACAGAACAGAGAGGATGGAAGGCCAAGGAGTAGGACCCACATTGGATAGGTTTGAAAATCCCACCCAAGAAAGGGAGCATTTGGGGAGATAGGACCATCAGGGTTAAAAAAACCATCTGAATTCCCCAAGCTTGTCTTTGCCCAGCAAGCAGGAGCTTCAGCCACTCCCAGCAACAGGGGAGATGAGCAGAACAAGAGGATGGAACCAGAACACCCAACCATGAGTGATCTTTAAAACCAGAGCCTGGAAAACACCTCCAGCATCTGATCCCCCACCCCCTCCCAGAGCTCAGGCTGGCTGGTGGTGCCACACCTGACCCCACAAACCTGTGCAGCCACAAACACAAGCAGGAAATCCTCTTCCCACCTTCCTCGGGAGGCTTTGCCTCTCCAGGTCCAGGAGAAATCAAGTTCTTGTCCTGGTCTCTGGGGACAAAGTGGCACATCAGGAGTCTCCTCTTCCTAGAGGTGCAGTAAATAACCCCTCATGGGGCTGTGTCCCTGCAGGTCACAGGAGGCTCTGGCTGAGAGCTCAGCTGGAACCCAGCGTGCTCTGGATGGTGGAATGGGCCTGGACACATTTCCCAGCAGACTCCCATCCCTCCAAAACAGCCCTGTGCACAGGGGCAGTGCCCTTGAAGCCTTTTCAGACACAAGGATGGACCAGGAGGTCCAAGCTGAGACCCCTCTGGATCTCCAGTGGTGGCTCTGAAGCTGCTCCTGAGGCTCCTCTCTGTGCAGGAGAGGAGGGACAGGGAGGGATTGTCCCTTGGGAGGTCACCCATGCCCACAGTCCTGTGCTGGGCACTGCAGCAAATTNTTATTATTATTATTATTGTCCACCACTTCCCTGGCACAGACACAGCAGAGGAGAGCAGGCAGAGCCCACCCTGCTCCTTGCCAGAGTCAATTCCTGGGCTGTGATGGAGCTGCAGTAATGAATGTGTCCATAATTATCATCTCATTAATGCCATGCCTGTGCTTCAGGAACTACAGTTTTATGGCTCAGCCATAAAAGCTGACACTATTTAAAATGTGATTTCCAGGAGCTCCCATCCTACTTCCTTCCTCTCTATTTATTTTAGGAAAGGAAAGATTGGCTGGATCAACTTATCAGACTTCCTACCTCTGGCAACACTTGTGCTCCCTGAAAGATCATCTAGTTAATTAACTCAATTGTTTGCCTACAAATGACAAATTAAATAAAATACGTAGGGCAATAGCTGCAGGAGCCATCCAGGGTCCCACACCGAGCCCTGCACAGCCATCAGTGCTGCTCAGGCCTGGGGTGGCCAAAAAATGAGACTTTAGGAATTATCTGTAGAAAACACAGCAATGTGGAGATCAAAATTACCAGTGAGGGAGATGAGATTTTGTGCTAGAGGACAGGACAGCTGAGCACAGCAGAATGTCACCCTGAGGTGACATTGGGGCCATCCACTGCCTAACCCAGGACAAGATTTGGCTCTCAGCTCCCATCTTTTACCCACAACCAAACAGATTCCAAGTCAGAGGGCAAAGGGAAGGACTCTTCCCTCAGCTCCAGCATTAACACAATGGACCCATCCTCAAGCTTTGGAATTTAATATTTTCCTCATAGAAAAACACAGGATTCATCTTCACATGAGGCCTCTGGCCTCCTGCAGCTCTGTCCTGCATCTCTTGTGTCCTGGGGGACATGGTCCATGTCCAGCTCCTCAGTGTGCCAGGGGTGCATCCCTGGGCTCTCTGCCCCAGCCCTCCCACAGGCCAGGGATGTCCCCATCACCTGGACAGGTCAGCTGGCACTGGGCTCAGGTCTAGACTCCTTCCAGCACTGGGTCCCCTCCTCCTGTGGGGCTGTTTTGTGTTTTTCTGCTGTGCCAGCTTTGCCATGAGAACATCTGTCCTGCAGTCCCAGCTGAAGTCTGTGAGCTGTCACACACTGTGGCTGTTGTCCCTTATTTCGTCACCTGGTGCTACCAAGAAAGTTTGGCTCCATCTCCTTTCCTGCTGTCCTTCCCAAAGCTGTGGATGCTGTGACATCCCACCCCTCTCCATCCCCCCACCTCAGCAGCCTCTGCAGGATTCCCTCTGGTTTCTCCACACCCCTCTGGAGCTGGCTGCAGAGAGCAGGGCACAAAAGCAGAGGGACACATCCCAAAGCGCCGTGCCGAGCACAGGAGCTCCATCCCAGAGTAGAGCAGAGCTCGTTTGCTCTGGGGATCAGCTTTCAGCACGTGAGCCCCTTCTGCCCTGGCACCTTTGTTTGGTGCTCTGTGACCCTTCAGGAGCAGGAGTTTCACCTGCCTGTCTTTGTCTAGAAAATCACATTAGGGACAACAGGGCTGCTCCCCTGAGGAGCTGACGTACTGCCTGGGTGGAACTTTCCATGAGAAACACATGTGGCCTGAAATAATTGTCCCATTAGTTCAGGAAGGGACAAGAAATTACTTGCAAATGGCTCCTGTGCAAACACTCCATCCACAGCCCCCACCTGCTCCTGCTTGGCTCTTCTCCCTCTCCCCCACCTCCCTCCACCTCTCTCTGCCAAGGGAGGAAGGCAGGGAAATGGGGGATCCCAGATGTTCCCAAGGTGAGGATTCCATTCTCAGCTCCATCCCTGCCTGTGCCCTGTGCACAAAGGGGCTGGGGGTGCTGGCACCGGGTCACTCTGAGCAGCAGGTCCCCCTCATCCCCTCCCTGTGTCCCAGCCCTGCTCAGACACAAATAAAGGCATTTTTCACCATTCTTTCCTCCATCCTCCCCAGGCCTCGGGGCTGGCTGCACTCAGCATTATCTGCTTTCCTCCCCAGCTCCAGGGAATGTGTGAGCTGGATGGGCTGAGTAAAAATGACCTCATGCACGGAAGAATCAGAAAATAAGCAATGAGAGGGACACAACAATGCTTCCCCAATGAGCTGGAGGCACCCAGGGGACTTCACCACCGCTGCATTTCCTGCCCTGGCACCAGCCCAGCCGAGCTGAGTTTGTGTCCTTGACAGAAACCTCTGAGTCTGGTTTTATTTTTACCTCAGAAGCCTTTTACTTTCTCTGTATTTGCTCCCTTGGATTGTTTAGGAGTGATATCATTAATGCCACCTGCGTTTGGTGGCACTGGTCCTGCCAGCCTCAATCCAAGGATGCTTTGGAAGGGCATCTGTGGCACCCTGGGCAGGACAAGGAGCTGAGCACCTCCTCACCCCCCAGCCAGCCTGGGGTCACCACCAGGAACACACTCTGCACCCTCGCACCCTTATCACACCCAGAGGATGCCAGAGTCCCCAGATAAACCCAGAGCAAGCCTGACCTCCATCCCCACGGTGCAGACACTGGGTGTTCCTATGCTGGCTCTCCAGACAGTCCTGGGTATCTCAGCCACCCAAATTAGAGCTCAGGGTGCTCCTGATAAGCCTCAGAAGACCTGAGCAGAGTGAAGGGACTGTCACAGCAGCTCAGCTGTTTACTCCAGGCAGGGAATTCTTGTGTCAGTGGTTTCAGTATCAAACTGCTGAGCTGTGTTTAGTCTGTGGCTGGAAAGCAGCCTTGCTTCTATTCTGAGAATATTTGTCTAATCAGGGGTCCAAGGAATGATTTTGCTCAGTAGAAAGTTATGTTTATTTGGGTTAGTTTGTCCTCCAGGATGGGTGCTTTGGAAAAGCCCCATGAAGGCTGGGCAGTGCTGGAGCATCCTGGGGCACAGGACACACCTGAAAAAAGGTAAACTTCTATTTCTGTAGAAATACGAGAAAAACTTTACACTCCTAGCTTCCAGCCAGCTCTGGAATGAGGCTCCTTGCAGCCCAAGTGCCACAGGTGCTCACCTGGGATGACCACACTCCTCATTCCAGAGGTGCTCAGCAGCTTGAGCTGCATTTTCAGCTGCCTCATTGAGAACTTCCTTTGCTTTTGTAAATCACAGGTGACCCCAACACCCATCCCTGGCTGCCAGGGCACCAGGCAGCTGATGAAATACTGAGCTGAGGGACACCTGAAGGGTCAAGGCCATCTCCTGGGACAGGTGAGACATTTTCCCACCTCTCCGAGTACTTTTTGTTCATCCCAGCCTCCTCATCCCTGAGGGAACCATCACATTAAACCCAAGACCTTAGGACATTTTACCATTTTCACACTCAGAATCACATCAGTTTTTGAACCTTCCAGCTCTTTCTGGTGCTAATTCCCATTTTCCCACCTAAATCCCTTCCCTGGGGAGCTTTGCCTTCAGCTGGGTGAGCTTTGTCCCATGGATGAACCAGGAGCACCTCGTGGACTTTGCCCTGTTTGCACACAGCAAACACGGCTGAGTTGTGACTATTTGCAACTCAGCAACCACTAATTTTTAGCCCAGAGATAAATCCTCATTATCTGCTCAGATAAGGTCCTCCCTATTTTGGAAGGCACCAGTTTCCACATTGGGAAATTCCCTTTGGCTGAACCAGCAATGTCCACAGGCAGCTCTTCCCCACATCCCTGATCCTCTGTCACCCTTCATGGGTGGCTTCAGGGCTGGTAATGTCCCCTGTCCCCCCCAGGGCCATCCCCAGCCAGGTGACCCCCTGTGATCCCAGCATTGCTGCCATGGGAATCCCTCCAGCAGTGCCACTTGGGTTGTGGCTGTGGTTCAAGTTAGGAATTAGGAATATACCTAATTCCCATTCCCTGGCATCCATAGGTCAGGAATTTCTTCTCTTGGCACGACTGGATTTCGTCCTGGATGTGTGATTTTTTGCTAAAGAAGGACATTTCCCCTCCTGTGCTGTGAGCTCAGTGTCCCTGTGAGAGCTGCCTGTGTCCCCTCAGGGCAGTGGGGCTGATCGCCATCCCAATCAATGTCCCAAAAGCACAAACCCCTCCAGGGGCTGCCTTCCCTCCTCCAGTTCCCAGCAGCTGCTCCAAGCCCCTCACACCTTCTGCTCTGCAGCACAAAGTCTCGGAGAAGCTGTCCCAGCCCCTCTCCCACAGCACAGAGAGGACAAAGCTGTGGCTTCAGTGTCACCCCAGAGCCCACAAGGAGACCTGAGTTCGTTTGGAGACCTGTCCTGTGCAGGGGGCACTGGTCATCCCAGGAAAAATGGAAAAAGCCCGTGGCACTTCCAGCTTCCCCCAGGCCTGTCTCTTCGGGGAATCAAGTGTCTCCAAGCATGTGGGAATGGTGTTTGCCAAGTGACTCAGGCCAGCCTGGAACCCAGCAATAAATTCTCTTACAGCAATAACCCAGCTCCTGCCACTCACCCAGGGCTGGTGCCATCTTTCCAGGAAGTCACCCCAGGTCCCCATTTCTCCACCCCCACGGTGCCTTTGTCCCCTGCAGGGATCAAAGCCGAGCACCAGATTCCCACCCTACCCATCCCAGGGCAGCTGCAGCCCTCCCTGCCTGCCTGGCTCACTGGGCTGGGATCATTCCTGGAGGAAAGGCAGGTTGTAGGCTCAAAACCTAGCGTGGTTATGGGATTGGGATGCTCCTGGGCATCACCAGCACCAGGGATGCACCAGGGCTGCTGGGGCTGTGCTCAGGGCAGGGACAAGGTGACAGCAGGGATTGAGCTGCCCAGTGCACACAGAGCCCTGAGCCCAGACCCTCTGGGGGTGTCCTAGTGAGCCTGCAGACATGGAAAAACGGGGAGGGGGACAGGCAATGAAGGGATCCTGCTCTGAGTTTCCTACCACTGGTTTGGGATGGAGTGAGGAGCTCAGGAGAGCACGGATGGAGAGAGGGGGGAGGTGCAAGAAAATCTGTGCCGAGTCCAGACACAAAGGGAAACCCTCCCAGCTGGGAAGGAGAGGAGATGAAAGCTCTGGGCAATGCCAGGAGAAAGAGGAGGGTCTGGCTTGGAGGAGGCAGCCGGGAGGGTGCACCCACCCACGGGTCCCAGCAGCTTCAGGGTCAGTGACTGGGTCACCACGCATGGACCTTGACCCTGGGGTGCCAACAGCATCCCCAGGAGAGCCACATCACCAACCCTGCTGTCTCCAGCCAGGCCCTGGGCAGAGCCCTCAGCTCTGTGTCCCCACCTGGCATCACCTCTGCTTGTTTGAAGAGGGAAGACAGGCAGCTGCCCACAAGAGATGGTACCTGCTGGGGAGAGCTCTGCTCAGGTGGGGCAGCCACACATCCCTGGGCATCAGCAGCACTCTGGGCAGCCACACCTCAGCCCAGTGACACCACAGTCACAGTCCTGAGCCATCCAAGGCCGATCACAACCAGGTGACACTTCAGGTACCAAACACACCCTGAACAGCCTTTACAAAATATTTGCATCCCACACCAGAGCACTGCCCTTGCTGGGGAGGAGCAGCCCTGCCAAGCTGTGCATGGATCTGAAACAGCTTTTTGTTGCTGCTTTTGGTGTGTCCCCAGAGGGACTCAGAGCTGCAGGAGGTCACTGGTGTGTTTGGGTATTTTCATGGTCAGAGAAACCAGTTCCCTGGTTCATGCCCTGCTGTATTTAACAGCGACCACTGTCCTTGGCAGCAGTCTCACTTTGGACAAAACTCTGCTCCTACACCCAGACCTGGCCTCAGGAGCATCTGGCACCTGCTCCACCATAAAAAAAAGCTCAGAAATTCATGGAACCACATTTTCCCTTCTTTAGCCACACAGTAATAGGATTTTACACTCCTCAGCAAGGCGAGGGCCATGGCTCCACCAGTGCTGACAAACACGGCACAAACAAAAGCCAGCTACAAGAAATGATATTCTCCTTTTATTTACCAATGACCATGACAATGTAGGTTCTTTTCTAGCTGCAGAGATGCTTTGCACTGTAAACTGGGAGGCAGGCAGTGCATCCTGCCCTGCCAGGGCCAGCAGGAACCCCCGCTTCCCAAACACAGCATTGTTATCCAGAGTCAGGAGAGCGGCTGCTGCACAGAGTTTGCTTTTCTCCATCACCAACCCCTCCTTCGTCAGGGCATCGATACATTGATATTTACACCAGGCTCCCCCAGCGGCCTGCTGCCAGGGAATGGGTCTGGAACACCAAACCTGCTACCTTACCAAATCTACACACTTGGAAAAAGAAAAAGGCATCCACTCCGCCGGAGAACTCGGCCGCGACACACACAAATATTGCACTTGTAACTTGGGAATGGGAGGACACAGGGGCTCCTATCACACAGCAACGTGTCCAGCTACAGGAGGGCAATAAATAAACCAGGGGGGAGGGCAGGAGGGGGTGCTTTGCACACCTCCAGCGCAGGGCAAGGACCCGGCTCTCGCTGCTCCTGGGGGGACCCACCACGAGCCAAGGAAGCGCCAGGCTCCTGCCAGAGCTGCTCCAGGAGGCCCCACGGCACAGGGAAGCACAGCAGCATCCTGGGGCTGCTCCAGTTCACAAGGCTTTAATCCAGGACGACGTTTGTGTCGGTGCTGCTGTCCCCTTGCCAGAGCCCTGCACGAGAACCCCTCCTCCTCGCCGAGCTGGGCTCACTCTGCGCCTTCCAGCAACGCTCGTGGCTGGGGCAGGTGCTTCACAGTAGTCTTGTGGGAGCTTCCCTCCTGGCTAAATCCATGTTGGGGCCACCCCGAAGGCATCGTACCAGCGATGGTGGACGGGAGCTGCAGCAGTACCAGACTGCCCCGCCTGCCTCGGCGCCTCCAGCTGCCCCGCGTCCGCACGGCCCGGGGGCACGAGCAGGGCTACGAGCTCCCACCAGCTCCCAGGAAGGCCTCCACTGCCCAATTCCATGTAAACACACAGCTCCCAGCCTGCCCCGAGACAGTCCTTGGGCCTACAGCGGGGAGCTGCCTTTCTTCTGGTTGATTATGTCCAAGTACAGGTCGGAGCGCAGGAAGCGGGGGTACGAGTCCTTCTCCATGAGCCCATAGATCCTCTTCTGTGCCAGGTCGAAGCAGCTGCGGGTGATGTTCTGCAGGTTCTCCTTGGTGTGCTCCCGTGTGTAGGAGTCCAGGTTGACCTGTGGGCAGAGGAGCCAGGGCTGGTGAGCAGCTCCCCAGGCAGCCACGGTGCCGGGAGCCACACACCAGCGTGGGAGCCAGCCCTCACCTCCTTGCAGGACTGGATGGCAATGTACTCAGCGAAGATCTTCTTGGCCTTGGAGACCATCTTGGACTGGGATTTGATCTTCTTGAACTCCTCACAGGCCAGCCAGAACTCCAGGTTCTCCTCGCTGAACTCTGTGCGCAGGAAGGCCCTGAAGGCAGCGAGCCCGTCTGTGGGGACAGGGACACGGCTCTACTCCTGCTCACAGACAGGGAACAGCCCCACAAGACCCTCAGCTCCTGCAGAGTCCAAAACCACCTCCCTGCACTGCCCGAAAAACCCCTGTGTGCAAACAAGCAGCGATGGCACTGCCAGGCCAGCACAGCAACACAGCCCATCCAGGAGCTGAATCCACACCCAGAGCCAGAAGGGAGGCTGGGCTGGCATGGAGACAGGGTCCCCTGACCATCCCCCTGGGCTGGGTGTAGGATGGGGTGCCTGAGAAGGGCTGTCCTCCCATCTTCGGGGTGTTCTAAAGCAGCTCCTGCTCCATGGACCCTCTGCACAGCCCCAGACTGGGCACAGACATGGATCACAGCCTCCTCCCCAAGCTGGGGGGCTGCAGCCCCGACCTGAAGCTCCCCCAGCCCCTGTCACCAAGTTCTCCCCTGGGCAGGAGCAGGAGGGGTGCAGACAAGGGAGAGGCTAATTTCGCTTTGTGCATGCCCAAACACCGGAAGGGATTAAGAGAGGAAATCCCAGCTTTATCCAGGCACATGTCTGGATATTCCCCTGGCAGCAAACACAAGTGGAAGGGATGGACACACACTTACATTTGTGCAGCAGCAGCTTCTCCAGGGAGTCCCCCCACTTGAGCGCTTCCTCGGGAGGGGGCCTGTGGAAAAAGGACGGCACGTTGGCAAAGCTCAGCAGCAAAAGCTGCTTTTGCTGCCTGCTAAACATTTCCAGCGGATTAAAAGCCAGGCTGTGAGCCCAGCACGGCTGCTCCCAGCTCCCAAATCATCATCCTGCTAAACGTTTCCAGAGGATAAAGCCACACTGTGTGCCCAAGGGGCTGGGCCTGGCTCCCACCTTGGAACTGGCACTGGCACAGCAGCTGAAGGCAGAGCCAGGCAGTGCCACAGCAGCTCTGCCAAAAGAAAACTGCTGCCTTTAGGCTGGCAGGAAGAAAATCCAACCCCAGGAGGTCTGTGCAGGCAGCTGTGGCACATGGGGTGTCTGAGGAAGAACTGGAGAAACTCCGGGTGATGGGGAGCAGCGGAGAAGTGGGATCTCAGCTGCCCCATTCAAGCAGCCAGAGAAGCTGCCAGGAGCAAGAGCAGGGAGGGATTGTTCTCCAGCTGCTAAAGCATCTCTAGAGAAAAGTGGCTTTTCAAACCACCAGCTTTTCAAACATCCTCTAGCCAGTTAAAGCTCCACAGACAGGCACTGGGAGAACGCTGCTGTCAGGTAAATTTCCAGCCCAAGCTGCCGCGGTGCTGCCGTGCAGGCAGGACCTCTCACCCTCCAGCAGGAGATTTTCAGCCAAAAAATATTTTAAATACTCCTCCAGATACAAAAACGCTGTCCACAACCTCCCCAAACCGGCTGAACACAGCCTCCCTGGAGGTGAGGAGCTCCAGACCACAGTTTGTCCCCAAGCCCCTACTGTTCCTATTCCCACTGTCCCCATCCCCACTGTCCCTGTCCTCACTGTCCCCAACTCCACGGTCCCTATCCCCACGGTCCCTAACCACACGGTCCCCATCCCCACGCCACCCGCTCGCAGCACCTACTTGAGGGATTTGAGCACTTTGTCCAGCTTGCCGGAGGGGTTGGCTCCGGGGGATTCGTTCCGCCGCCGAAAAATCCCCAGGCGGTTCTTCATGTCCTTGGCTCTGGAGAGAAGAGCGAGTGTGAGCGGGCGGGCGAGGGGACCCCCGGCCCCGCGGGGCCCCTCCGGCAGCGCATCCCGCCCGCGCCCCGCGCCCATCACCTACTCCTTCATGGTGTGCCGGCGCTGCAGGCTGCCCGAGTGCGGCCTCGGCACCGCCAGCAGCATCTCCGCGTGGAACTCCAGCGGCTGCGGCTTGGACAGGTCGCGGAAGAAGGGCATGGCTGCGGGGACAGCCCGTGCCGAGGGGACAGCGGGGACAGTCCGTGCTGGGGGGACAGCCCGAGCCGAGGGGACAGCCCGTGCTGGGGCACAGCGGGGACGCCCGGGCGCTCTGCCGCCCGCCCCGAGCCGCGCTCCTGCCCGCAGCGGCCAGCGCGGAACGGGAAGTGGGAGGGCTCAGCGCCCGGAGCTTTAAATGCGGCGTGGGGCGGCCGGCAGCGTGCGGGTGAGTAAAGGCTGTGTCAGCCCCGCCGCTGTTTGGGACGGCTCTGCCGTTGCTGGGGAAACTTGAGGAAAGGTGGAAAAATCAGCGCCGAGGCGGATAGTGGGGCCTTTCAAGAGACGGCGGGGAAAAATAATCACGGCGAGGATTTACGAGGGCTATTTATAGAGCGCAGGCATCCCGGGGCCGGCGGCGGGGCGGAGCGGGATGAGGAGCGGAGCGGGGACAGCGCTGCCCTGTGTCCCCCCTGCCTGGGCACTCACACACGCACACCCCACGCGCGCTCACGCGTCTGCGGTGCCAGCCCGTGTGGGGCATGGCCGTGGGGACATTTCCATAAGGGGGTGGTCGGGATTGGCAGCGCAGGGCACTGGGGCAAAGACACCCCACGCTGTCACCCGCGCACGGGTCCCCCCGCTTCAGAATGCCTGGACAGATAGACTGACGGACACGGAGCTCGCGGTTACCCCAGGGAGCCGCCAGGGACACAAAGTTTTACAAATTTTTGGGAAGCGCCGTGGGAAAAGGCGCTGCCCGGCACGGGCAGGGATCGGGGATGGGATGGGGCGGGCGGTGCTGCCCCCGCGCGGCGCTGCGCCGTCACTGCACCCAGACAGGGACGGGGACGGAGCGGCCCGAGGGGACCACACCAAACACCACCCAAAAAACAAAAACAGTGCAGCAGTGACAATTTATACCGCTTGGGCCTTGCTTCTCACTCCCTTTTCTGGCAGTATTCTCCCATATACAGTGATCTGTCACTCATTAAAAAGCAAGTATAATGCTATCTTAATTACATGCAGCTGGAACCCTTATAACTGGAAAGAATTACTGCTTCCATATGTTTTTAATTTCTGCCATTTCAAATACCACTCTTCGATCTCATCATAAAGTGCACATAGACAGTGTTTCACTGCCTGTGGATATAATGTATTTATCAAAACTTAAGAGCATCAGTCTTTTCTCAACACAGATGGACTCTGCCCTCTAAATCTGAAGCTCCTTATCTGACAACATCTCATCAAGCAAGTGGCTTCAGTTTTCACTTCTTGCTCTTTCTGATTCTGCAAATTCAATGTTACAGGGCCTCCCACAGGTCACACAGCAAGAACGCTCAGAGAAGCCACCTCTACCTGGTCCAGCCATGCCCAGGGTCATGAGGGGGACAGGAGGGATTCAGGGCACGGATGCACCACCCCAACCCAGGTGATGTTCTCCAGACCCACCACTCTCCAGTCACAGGAGGATAAAACACAGAAACACTGGGAAAAATAAAAGAGGTGCAACAGCTCAGTCCAATGAGCCACAGAATGATTGTAGAGGGCAATTGCTCCCCCAGTCCCTGGTGCCATCCATACCCTCACAGACTCGAACAGTTCCACTGCTTCACACCTCCTGGGCTGTGATCCCAGCAGGACACACATCCCGCTGCTGCCAGGCACCCGCTAACGTGGGAAGAGCGGATCCAAACACGGAGCCTCACGCTCCAAACACGGAGCCTCACGCTCCAAACACCATCTGCCTCCCATCCCCACGCTGCCAACGCCGCCGGCAGCTGGGGACCCGCCAGCACACAGGACCAGCCATCCCACACAGCCTCGAGCAACAATTTCAGCAGTGTTCCCAGTTTAGCAGGGCAGCGCCCGGCGGGGCTGGCAGAGCACTGAGCAGCCCTTGTGTGACACACGTGGGTCACCTCCAGCCCTCGGCACAAGACCAGCTGGCCCACACCACGCAGGTGATCCGGGATTTTCCAGCTGGAACACACCTCGTAAGGAAGTTCCCCAACTTCCACGTGCTGCTCCTCTTGCACACCCTTGCAAAGAAGGAGTGGCACCAACCCAGGCTGCGACAGCCACGGGCAGGCACAGCCCCCAGCTGCACAATAAATGCCACAGGAAAAAATAATTCCATTCAAAAATTGCTGGTTTCACCCAGAGTTGCCTCTATAAAGTGATCTGCCCCATCACCCCAGCGTGACCTCGAGGCCCAGCACCATCACTCCATGCTGCTTCCAAACCATTCCTTGGGCAGCACATCCCCCCTCCTCGCAGGATGTCGGCTGTCCTACCTTTCCAGGTATTTCTCGGAAAAGTCCACCATGGCGTGGCACATCGGGGCCGGCAGCGTGTGCCGGAAGAGGAGCGAGTGCCGACCCGCGGCCCGCACACCATAAATAGTCCCGGAGCCGGCCGGGACAGCCAATGGCGCTGCCAAGCGCTCCCCGGAGCATCCCCTGCCGGCTCAAGGTGAGCGCAGAGCCCGCTCCGCAACCGCGCCTGACCCCGCCGCGCCGGGGGGGCCGAGCCTCCCCCGCCAGCCCCGCTCCCCCGGCGCTGCCACGCGGCCGGGGGGACGTCCCTGCTGCAAGGGCTTCGTTTTCATTTCGAGCGCTGGGGGGGAAATAATAAAAAGAGCTAAAAATAGGCGGCAGCGCTGAGGCGGCGCGGGCCGACAGTGCCGCTCGCTGGCACAGCCGGCGAGGCCGGGCAGCTGCGTGCGCAGCCCCCTCGCACCCTGAGCCGCTCGAACCACGTGTGGCTCCTCCACCTGCCCGGCACACGTGGCGCAGGGCACGGGGCACACAGCCACGGGCACCCCCGCGGCCCTGGCACCCGCCTGGATCCGCCTTCTGGAGGAGTTCGTCCCCGAACATCCTCACTCGTGCGCCTGCCCCCC
>VXBI01004200.1:456067-506267 GCA_013397375.1 Toxostoma redivivum
CGCCCCCCCCCCCCCAGCTGCAGCTGTGTTTGAGGACAGCAAAGGCCACGGCTGCTTTGTCCTTGCTTGCACCCACTTTTTGGCACCCCGAAGCCTTACCGGGAGCAGCAGAGGGGCTGCTGGTGTCCCTCGGGGGTCCCCGCGGTCCCTGCTCCCACCACACTGCCACAGATGTGCGGCGAGGGCTGAGCCTGACCCGCGGTGGGAAACCTCCCCATTCCACCTCCCCATTCCTCCTCCCGGCATGGGGCCAGCGGGAAGGAGGCCCCCAGCTCAGATTTCACTGCTTCCATGTCCTCTCCCTGAACCCGGGCAAGCTGCTTTTCCCAAGAGCCGGTGTCTTCACCCTGCCCGGGCACGGTGGGAGGGGATGGTCCCAGCTGGGCTGGGCATGCCCCCAGCACACCCCACTGCCCTCCCTGGAAACAATTCCATGTGAAATGAGACCCCAGTTCGTGGCTTTGCTGCTGGAAAAAGTCAGGGGGAAAAGACAGGGATCCTGAGGGCTCCTGATACCAGCAGGGCTTGGCCAGGGAGTCTGACCCCACAAGCAGCCCTGGCACACCCTGATGCCACCCCCGATGTGACACTTACAGGCTTCTGCTGCGTTTCTTGCGGGAGGTCTCGTCTCCTTCGTCACAGCTGCACTCAGGATCTGCTCCACTCAGCTGGGGGGAACAGAAGAACAGTGTCTGTCATCACATCGGGACATGCCCACGGTGTCACTCTGTGTCACCATGGCCAGCATCCCCACGGTTCCCACACCACAGCCCAGACCCACAGCACCCACACGGCCCCTTCCTCGTGATGGACACGACACGGGACAAGCTCCTGCCACAGGAACCTCCCTCCCCTCACTCATCCTCTGCCACCTTCAGCCCGTGGTGTTTCTGGAGCATCCAAGGACACCCCACGGCCGGTGGCCCAGGTGTACTCCAGGTTCAAGGTGCTGACAGTGCACCTCCTACAGGGAGGACATTCACATCCCCACTCCTGCTGCTCCTCCTCCTGCTGAGTGGGCACTGGGATCCTGCCACCACCTAAAGAGCCCCCCAGAACCAGGCTGGGCACCCAAAATCAATCAGGAGTTCCCAGCAGTCCCCCAGGCAGGAGAAATCAGAACAGTTCACGTATAATTGAATCATATCATTGCAGTCTGCTCTCTGAGCACTGCTCCAGGGCAGCCTGGACAAACCAAAGGGATCTGGGATGTGCCATGAGCTCAGGGCAGCACCAGCACAGCCTCTGTGCCACAAAGCCTGGCACCAGGCAGGGAGACCCGCGGGATGACCACAGCTCGGGGGCTTTAGCATTCCATCATTCCTGAACGCTGCAGGTGCTCACAGCCAGCCCCGCATCCCGCCCATCCAGCTCATCCCCTGCTCCCGGGGCTGCCGGGCGCTTTCCAGGATCATCACCCCGCGGCCGGGCCGTGGGAACCCTGCGCTCAGCCCCGCAGCCCCGGGCCCGAGCTTTCGGACACTTCCTTCCATTCTGCGCTCGGGTTTCCGGAGTTTATCGGCCCCGAACAATGCGGCCCTCGCCGAGCACCTTCCCCGGGCCGCTCTGGCCGCGGCAGACGGGCTGGCCGGGACTTCCTGCCATTGTCCGGAGAGGCTCCGTGCTCGGGGACAAAAGGCAGCAGCAGAGCTCTCCCGAGGAGTCCCAGCGCTCCCCACAATACCCAATAAAACAGCCAGCTCCAGCCCCGCCGCGGGAAGGGGGGGACGGGGAGGCACAGCGGGCACGATGGTGTTAAAAAGGGCTGTGGAATGAGCCCTTCTGAAACACTCCCAGACGGGAAAATAACCAAGAACTTTGATGGATGTGATGGCCCTGCAGCCGAGGCCGCCGGGCGCAGGTGCTGCCAGTGCTTGACAGCTCGGTGGGGGAATTCCACGTGGGAATTGTGCATCAGTGTCCTGCTCCAAAAACCTGGAGGCTTCATTGAGCTATTCAAAGGCACAGACCAATAAAAGTGTTTCCACAGTGTAGCCCAGTCCCACAGTGGCTCAGCCCTGAGTGCTGCACACCCTCCAGAGGCAGCTGGAGAGGCAGGGCAAGGGGAGCAGGACGATGGGAATGGGGCAGTGGGAGCAAGGCAAGATTAACAGGGCAATGGGGACAGGGGGATGGGAACAGGGGAATCAGAGCAGGGCAGTGGGAATGGGGCGGTGGGAACAGGGTGATGTGAGCAGGGAACAAGGCAGTAGGAACAGGCAGGGATCCCCAGGAGAGCACATGGGCAGGGATTTAGGCTCCAGGCAGCCAGAGTTGCTGCAGGCGTGGAACTGGGAGCTGCAGGAGCTGCAGCCACCACACTGCCCTCCCCACCAGCACAGGCTGCCCAATCGCTGCCCCAAAAATCCCAGTCTAATGTGCAGCAGAACAGCTGAACGCAGGAGGAGCTCCGTTCACCTCTGCGGGAAAACATCCACCCAGATGAGAGCAGGATGCGCCGGGGGCGGCTCCCCGGGGCAGGGTGGAGCAGGATCCGGGGTGCCCTGCAGGGACACACAGCCCGCCCGGCCCGGGCAGCACTGCAGGGCTGCAGGCTCGGGGCTGCACACACAGCGGCACTGTAAGCTCTCCTTCAGGGCACTGCTCACAGCAGCGCTCACGGGACTCTCAGCGCTGACGCTGTCACCTCGCAGGTGCGACAGGCACCCCCTGACACAGAGGTGGCTCATCTTTACTCGGGATAGGGCGGGTCTGAGCCCCCCATCTCCTCCCGCACACAATTGTTGGCATCAGTCTCCAGGAGAGTTTGGACTCCCTCGCGGACAGCAGCCCCATCCCAGCAGCCTGTAACCCCGGGAAGAGCTCTCACAGCTGGTCAGGGACTCTGAGCCCAAAAATTCCTTCAGGAAACAGCATCAGCGTGACAGGAAGAGGGTTAACACAGCACGGGTTTAACCCCAGCATGGGTTTAACCCCAGGGTCTGCAGCAACCTCTCCTGCCAAGGAGCCCCCTGCTCTGGAGCAGAATGTGGCTCTGCAAGGTCCCAAGCAGCAGGACATGGTCCTGAGCTGTGAAACCAGGTCCTGAGCTGGGAACACGACCCTGAGCAATGGGGCACCCAGAACTGAGGCAGCAGCACCCAGAGCCCCGAGCAGCACCCAGAGCTGAGGCAGGGATGGAGCTGGTGGAGCTCAGTGGGGCAGAGCAGAATATAGGGCCAGGGGCCACTCTCAGCACCCTGCCAGTGTCACCTAGGGACAATGGGAACAGCAGCTCTTCCCATCTCTGCACTGGCACCTCGTTTCCTGCCCCAGTGCAGCCAGGGCCAGCTCTGCTCCGGGGACTCAGGGCGCACCCCAGACCCCTGGGATTGCCCAGGCCAGTCCTGGCAGAGCTCCCTCAGCACAGCCTCTGCTGCTCTCCCTGCATGCTGCGGTCACACATCACTGCTGACCACGGCGTTTTCATGAGATGGACTCCCACAGTGGTGAAAGCCCTGCAGCAGGCTGGTGGGGGCAGAGGGTCACACTGAGCACTGGGAACTGTCACCAGGGATTGTCCCCTCTACTGCTGGGAGCAGTGCTGTGCAAGCACAGATCCCCAGGTGCACCTCTGCCGGCTCCAGTCCCAGCAGACAGCGGCTGCTGGGCCATGGGACCCGCAGCGTGTGGATGCAGCGCTGGCAATGGCCACCCATGGCCCCGGGCTAAGCACCTCCCAGAGCTGGTTGCCAGGGACAGGGACCCTCCTGACCGCTCAGCAGGCAGCTCTGCATGGTCATGGAGACAGGACGCCTCCACCCCAGGAGCTCTCCCACCTCAGGGCCAGCCGTGGCTCACGTACCTTCCTGTGGCCCGAGAAGAGCAGCGTGAGCTGGTGGATGGAGCCGCCGTTTTTGACGAGCTCTTTCTTGAGGGTCCTGGGGGAGGGCAGTGCCCAGTGCCCGGCGGTGTCCTGGCTGTCGGAGCAGTTGAGGGTGGTGTCGGAGGTGAAGCAGTGGCCCTTGGCCTCCTGCAGGAGGCTGCCCTCGCTGTGGGTGCGGCGCCGCAGGGAGCCCTGCACGCTCAGGGTGTAGCCGGGCTGCCCGCCCGTCTCGATCATGCTGCTGCGCTTCAGCTCGTTCCTGTCCAGGTACTGCTCGTCGCTGTCCTCCTCCTCCTCCTCGTCGTCGTCCTCCTCCTCATCTTCCTCCTCATCCTCCTCCTCGTCCTCGCCGTCCGTGGCGCTGCCCGCCGTGCCCGCCGCGCTCTGGCTGAAGGTGCTGTCGAGCCGCAGCTCGGGGATGACAAAGGCTGGCACGGAGCTGGACTGCTCCTCTCCCTTGGCGGTGGCCACCGGCTGCTTTTCCACCAGGAGAGGAGCCTGGGTGGCCCCCAGAGCATCCCAGGGCTCGGCCAGAGCCGCTGCCTTGGCAGCCGGAGGGGCACTCACTGCTGCCTTCCCATCCTCCGAGTGCATCTGCCCCGGCTTCTCGGCGTCCGTCTCCAGCATCTGCCAGAGGCGAAGATAAAGAAGGATGAAAGCAGAAGCACCCCAGATCTCTCTGGCCACCTTCCTGGGGAGCCTTTCACCTCCTCACACCCCACCTACAAGGCTGGCACCGATTTGTACAACGCTAACAGTGCTCTGGTCGGGTGGGATGGCATCGTCCCCACGTCCCCAAATCACCCATTGCTCTGTCAGCACCCAGCCCTGGAACACCAGCTTTCTCCAGCTGGCAGGAGTGGGATGCTGGCACTCAGCACTCCCCTCCAGCACCCGGCAGCACCGGTGGGTTTTGAGGAATTCCAGGGATTTTGAGGAATCCCAGGGTACCGGCTTGGCTCCAGCCGCAGAGGCAGAGCCGTAACAGCATCCTCACCTCGGGAGCTGCTGCCCTGCAGGGATTTCCCCCAGGGGCTGCAGAGAAACCCAGCAGCTCGTCCCGCAGCTCTGGCCCCTCCTGCACCGCGTTATCGAATGGCAAAGGGAATCGCCGGGCTCTGCCCATCCCTGGAGTGTCCCAGCTCAGCCCGTGCCTCTGGGCAAGCCCTACAAAACCACAGCCACTCCTGCCAGCCCCTGTCGGGGTTTTAAGCCTTTGGGGCTGGTTTTTGCAGGTTTCTTTGCAGCTGGGGAAGCCTGAGCAAGATCTGTCCTCTCAAAGGGAAAAGCCCAAGGGAAAAACCTCCAGGGCTGTTTTTTGTGAGCAGGGGGAGCCTGTGATGAGCCCTCCCCTGCCAGAGCGGGGTCCTGTGTGATTTTTCTGTCTAAGCCAAAGGGGCAAAACCAACCCAGCAGGGAAAAAAAAAAGACCAAAGGAGAGAAAAATCCTCTCTTTAGGAAGCAATTCCCTCCTACACAGATCCTGGGGCACGGGCTATTCCACAGGACCACTTTCAGCTAACAAGTCACCCAGAAAAAAAGTCACCGTATCCCCAGCTGAGATCCAAGCATTTCCACAAACCCAGTGACAACCAGAAAGCTGGAGTTAACAAAGACCCCCCTCTGTATACATTTACTTCAGCTTCAAAAGGGCAGCAGGAGTCAACTCATCCCACTGGGAGGAGGCACCCATGGAGTGGGCAGAGGTTGTATCCCTGTGGAGGTCCCAGCCTGTGACAGCACCCCAGGGAGAGGCACCCTGCTGCTGGACACCCCTCATCCCCCAGAGCCCAGGGGTGATACCACCCCTGGACATCCCCAGGCAGCTGTGTGCAGGTGTTGGGCTGGAAAAGCTGCTGTCACCTCCAGGGAACACCCTGGGGTGCACAGAGGGGACAGCACAGACACCACCCAGCAGCACCTGCCTGAGCTCAGAGGGCAAAGAGCTGGGCAGGTTTGCAGGAAGGTGCTGGAGCTCAGTGCCACAGCCAGCTGGGCAGGAGCCCCAAGCTGTGCCTTGTCCTGGTTTATCACACCCGAGGGTCCCTGTGACACCTGCAGCACAGGTTGCACCAGCTCTGTCCCACCCAGCCTGGCTCTCCCCAGCAGCAATTCAGCATCACCTGAACTCCCCCAGTGAGTCTGAAGACAAAAATTCAGAGACCACGATGTGCTTGGTCTCTTCATGACACCGCCCCATCCATGAAACAGCCGGATTTGGTGTCAAACACAAAGAAAATGCTCCTTTCACCCCATCCTTGGGGCTGTTCCACTTCCCCCACAGAGTAATTCCTTGTAAGAAGGGAATGTTCCCAGCCCTGCCATGCCAGGCTGCCATTTGCACCAGCGTGTGCCTCGCTGATGCTGCTGATGTTTTATTTGTCTTGCAATCACTGTCATCATTATCTCATGAAATAATTAGAGGAAAAACCCACACAGCCCTCGAGTCACTCCCCACAAAGCCCTCCCCCCAGCACTGCCTATCTGCCCAGTCCTGCTGCTCACATTGCTGGGTGCCTGCATCTGATAAGGTCCTAGAAGGAAATGAGCAGGCTCCTTTAAAATGAGAGACATTTGGGGATTAAATTAAATCCTTGCACTAATTCAATCAGAGCCTCTGCTGCTCTTCTCTGGCATGGAGGGGATGAGCAGCAGCCTCACCATGAGCGAGGGTTGGTTCCATCTCGGGCTGAGAGCACCACCAGGGCTGTGAAACCCTGTTTGCACAGGGCTGAGCTCTGCTCAGCATCACCTGGGGGAGGAGAGGCAGCAATGCCACCACTGCCAGCCCACAGACCTGCTCCTGCCTGGAGGCACCAGGGACTTCATCAGCACAAAGCCACCTTGCTGCCCAAAGCTGACTTGGGACTTCGGGGATGGGAATGTGACCAGGTTTCATAGACTCACAGGATGGTTTGGGTTGGAAGGGACCTAAAGTTCATCTTATCCCAACCCCTTCCATGGGATCCACTGTCCCAGGGTGCTCAAATCCCAGTGTCCAACCCGGGCTTGGGACTGCCAGGGATCCAGGGGCAGCCACAGCTGCTCTGGGCACCCTGTGCCAGCCCTGCTCACCCTCCCAGCCAGGAATTCCTTGCCAGTATCCCTCCTAACCCTGCCCTCTGGCAGTGGAAGCCATTCCCCTTGTCTGTCAGTCCAAGCTCTTGTCCAAATTCCCTCTCCAGCTCTCCTGGAGCCCCTTTAGGCACTGGCAGGGGCTCTGAGCCCTCGCTGGAGCTTTTGAGCAGCTTTTCCAGTACCCAAGGGGGGCTGACACCTTCTCACCACTTCATGTGGCCGAGGGGCTGCTGGAGGAGGCAGCAGGGGAGGCAGTGCTGGTGCTGTCTGAGGGAGGTGCCGTCCTTCCACCTCACAGACTCACCCAAAACATTCCATGCTCCCACTGCAGCAGCCAACATCTGGATTTGTCCATTCTCAATGCCTTGGTCTCATTGCTCTCTGCATCTGGTTGTCCCTGACCTCCACGTGCAGATTTCCCTTTTTTCACCCTCTGCATCTTCCTCTGCACTCAATAAATTGGTTTTGCCACTCCCAGACAGGGTTTTCCTGTCTGCATCCAGGTCGAGGGGCTGAGGGGATTTATTCTTCCAGTTTCTGTCTCAGACTGAGAGGCCAAGCAGCATTTTCTGAGAAAGAGAAGAGAGAGCAGAAGCAGGAGCCTCCAAAGCCCAGGATGGCTCTCTGGGGTCATTTTAGGGAAGGAGGATGATAGGTCTGAAACCAGAGCAACAGCAAGAGAGTTCCTGAGAATGATCTCCTCACTGAACAAGTACCAACACACTCCAAGAAAAGCCAACACTGTCCTGCCTGCTCCAACATCCTCAAACCTTGCACCTCTTACCCACTCCCTGGGTTCCCTTTGCCTTCAAGGATCACTCACTATCTCAAAAATCAAGTTTTTTAAGTTTTATTGAAACCATGACAGGGCAGAAGAACTACAAACCCTCTGCTCCTTGGTCAGTACCTCGAGCAGGTTTTTCTCAGTTGCTGCTCACATCCAGGACTGTTCCAGTTCAGCAGCAGAGAAAATTCCAACGAGAGTCAGCACAACCTCGACTTCTCCAGCCTTTCTTTAAATAATGTGGCCTTGCTGGTGGCCCACAGCTGGGACTTCCAGCTGGGAAAACCCCAGCCATGGAGACAGCACAGCTGAGAGATGAAGCCTGCCCTGCCCTTGCCCTGGTGCTGCCAGTTCTCCCACTGCCAGAAGTGCTGGCAGGTGTGGCATTCCCTGGAATCCCCAGCAAGGGAAGGTCAGGGATGTTTTTTTTAAGATCTCAGCTTCTCATTTCAAAGCCTCTGCTCCTCTCAGTCATGGAGTCACTGTGGCTCAAGGAATGCCTGGCACAGGGACATTTAATTGAGCCTTTCCTGGCTCCTGATGGGGATGCTCAGGTTTTCTCTTTCTTTTGTGGTGATGCTGAGGAAGAGGAGGCAAAACACAGCTCAGAGAGCTGCTCTGCACCCAGGGACCTCCTCAGCCAAAACCAGGGATTGGGAAAAGCAGGGAAGTCCCTGCAGGCTGTTGGACATCGATGTGAGCAGGACAGCAAGGGATGTGCTGCTCCAGCTGTGCTCTCACCCAGGAGGAGTGGACAGACCTGCTGGGACACCACAGGAAGAGCCAATCTTGTGGCTGTCCCCAGCCATGGCAGCTCCATCCTCTGTGTGTCCCAGGGGGAACCTCTCTGGCTCCTGCTGCCCTTCATAGGACCAAGATGCCTCACCTGTCCCCAAAAGCATTTCACTCCATGGGAATGAGACCAACTCTCTCTCCAGGGTTATTCTGGGAGAGATGCAGACAGCAGCAGGTTCCCTGTGCTGGAGGCAACATCCCACCCCACAACAGCTGGGAAAAGAGCACCTGCATCATCCAGGGAAACAGCAACCTCTCCAAAGTAGCTCTTTCCTAAAGCAGAAGGAAAATATTTTACAATTTCGGTTCTTAGCATGGGGCAAACTGTGCCCAGATCCACCAGATCAGAAACTTCTCACTGTGAAACACTGTTGAGCACCTCAGGATTTAAAAAGTGACAACTAAGAACCAAGGAAGCTCATGACTACAAGGAACAGCATCTAATGCACAGCATGGGGCTGAGGGGAAGAAAGCAAAGCCTGAAATGCAAAGCAGAGCTACCAAAACTTGAGAAAATCTTCCTGGGAGTCATTGTGAAAGTGCTCACAAGGAACATCCTCTTGTGAGAGCTCTGCTTCTCACCCTCTGCGAGGCCGGCCAGAGGGTTTTCTACCCTCTCCCTGCTTCATTACTGCACAATGAATAATTGATCCCCAGCAATTAGTGTAACAGCCAAAGCAGCGCGGGTGTATCAACCCGAACAGCAGCGCCAGCAGTGCCTGGGGCAGGGCAGTGAGGGTGGAGGTACAGACTGGGGGAATAATGTTTGTACCGCCCTCAAAACCTGGCCGTGGGCTGCCTCAGCCCTGGCAGGAGCCCTCCTGGAGGGAGAAGCACGGGAGGACCCCGTGGTCCCTGCACAAATCCCATTCCCCATCCCTGCGCTCCCAGCGGGTCGCTGCTCACAAGGCTCTGCCCAGCCCCAGCCCCGCGCCGCTCCCCAGACCCAGCGGCAAGCGGAGCCGAGGGCAGCCGGGAGGAGCCCGGCGACAGGAGCCCGAAGGCAGGCTCAGCTTGCACCCCGCACATCGGTGTCACCACCTGCTGAAGGTGGCAGCCACCAACCCGGGACCAGCCCGGGACCAGCCCGGGGCCAGCCCTCCCCTCGCCGTCGGCAGGGACTCGGCACCGCTGCAGTTCCGGATCCCAACCCATCCCCTGGCCGGTGCCCTCCATCCCCAGCGACACTCCGAGCATGCCACGGCTGCAATTCCAGGCTGAACATGCTGGCTGGTCCCCAGCGCCAGTCCAGGGACGGTATCCAAAAGGATGCAAAAGTCCTGGAGCAGAAAGTCCACACTGCGGACACATTGCAATGCTGATCCCACAGCAAGAGCCAGCTGGTGCCGATGGCACAGCCGTGCACAGCCCAAATTTGAGGGGGAAACCTCAAAACATCCCCGTGCTACAAATGCCCCTTGGCTCCTCCTGGATGCACCTTTCCAACCCTCAAGCCCAGCCTGGTGGCAAACGAGCCACAGGCTCCCCAGGAGAGAGCAGGGCAGGGAGCGGTGCAGGCTCCTCGGATCCCCAAGGAATCCGCGCTCCTGTGCCGCTTCCTCAGCCTGAGCCGCGTCCTGCCCAGCCGAGGGTGCGGCCCTCAGGCTGCAATCCCGCCTTGTAGAACCTACCAAACGCGGGCTCTCAGCGGCATCCCCCGGGCCGAGCGAGCGGCGTCTCCTCCGGCAGCCCCGGCCCCGCCATGTGCCCGCGGCAGCGCTGGGCTGCGGCTGGCGCAGCGCTCCGGCTCTGCCCTGCTGTTATTAATGTCCGTGTCAAGCGGCGGCTGAAACCGCCCCAGCCTCTCCCAGACACGGCTCCCTCGTGCCCCTCGTGCTATTCCTGGCTCTGCCGGCTCTCCCTGGAGCTGCTGTTACCTGCTGACAGCAGCGCACGGCCGCTGTGCCCTGAGGAAGGGTCGAGCATCACCCTGCGAGCCGCTCCCCTTCTGCCCTGTCCTGCCCCCGAGCGACACCGAGCGCAGTGATCCCCGTGATTCCTTCCTGCTTAAGGAAATTCTGCTGCGAGTTCGCTGTTCGTGGGGTTTTCTCCCCCAAAGTGTTTTCTGTGGCACAGTGAGGGCTCTGAGGTGGGGGATGCTCTGCAATGGGGTGCTCTGCCCTTTGCATCTCAACCTCTGTGAGCAGCTCGACCCTAATGGACAGGCACAGGGACAATAAACAGGCAGGATGGTGGACGGTGTCCATCCAGGGGACAGCCCTCGCATGACCCTCTGCCCCTCCTCTTCTCCTGCAAGGCCAGGGCCCACTCGTGACACCCCCATGCACATCGGGCTGGGGACCCGACTGCCTTGGCTGAGCATTTCTCCTGCTGGGATCACACTTCACTGACCAGGACAGCTGTCCTGATGGTTCCAGAGAGACAGCACAGTGAGGGGTGTGTGCACAGCCACTCTCACACTTGTGCTGGTTTTATGTGCCCCACAGCCATCGTTCACTGATGGGTCCTCACTGCCACACTGACAGTCTGTGCTCAGCTCTCCTCCAGCATGGACTTTGGGCCACGTGAATGCTCCTAGGATGGAGCAGAAAACCTGTGCTGCCTCCTCTGCCTCACAGGTAGGCACAGCTTTGCAGTGGCACAGGAAATGTGGCACTGGAAGTGGCACAGGAAGCTCCCTGGTCTCAGTGGAGACAGAGCTGAGCTCAGCTACACGTTGTCACCACGGACAGCAGTGACACGGCACAGCCACCCCCACAGCTGTGCTCAGCTCCCATCCTGCCTGCACTGCTGGAGGGAACTGGGCCTGGTGGGGTTTGTGCCTGTTCCCTCTCTTGGCCACCTGGCTGGCTGCAGGTCTGTGGGCTGTCACCACACAGGGGGTAGCTGGATGTCCCTGAGACATAGAGCACCCCCAGCCTGAGGGTCCCTGGCCCCTCTCAGTGAGGAATGACCCAGCCACCACCCCAACCTGCCCACCCCCAGCGCTCAGTGCCCTGTGATGGGGACACAGCTCCTGAGCCAGGCTCCAGCTGCTGCCTGCAGCTTCATCACCACAGGGCCAGTGCCGGGGGACCCAGAGCTGTGAGATGATGTCTGGGCCATAAATATCCCCGGCAGTAAAAATCCAGAGTGGTAGGAAAGGGGGAGGAAGGAGCAGACCCTGTCACTGCCATTCAGCCCACAGCTCTCAGCACCCTTTCCCTTCAGTGCTGCTCAGCAGGGGAATCTGCAGCATTATGGGCAGGGGCACAGCTCTGTCCCTTGGGCAGGATGAGGGGGGTGACAACCAGCACCTGATGCATTCAGGCAGTGCAGATCCACTGGGAAGGACTCATCCCAACACCATTTACACAGGACCACGAGGTTGGTGCTGGAAGTTGTTCCTGCTGCCAGCAGAGATCACTGGAAGGAAACATTCACTGAGAGGAGAGGACCTGGCAGAGCAGCTCTGCTGTGACTACCTCCAACAGGGCCATGGCCAGAGCCACACACAGGAGGGAGGAATCCCAAACGGTCCCAAAACCAACACTGGTGGCTCCAAAGCCACACACAGCCCTCCTGCAGTGGTGCTGGCAGGCCTTGCCCTGCTGCTGCATCAGGAAGGTGCTCGTTCCAGGGCAGGACACCACGGCTCGTGGAGGGCCAGGGTGCCATGGGGGCAGGATGAAGCTGTGACTACCAGTCCCACACCACTCTGGGCATCAGCACCCAAAACCCCCTGGAATTCTGAATAGATCCTTTGACTCTGCAGAGATATCAGGTTTGGGTTACTTTTGCAAGGAGTCACTTGAACTTGACTTCAGAGGCTGCCCAGCCACACGCTCACACTCCAGCCATGCTTGGAGGGAAGAGAAGGAGCAGCCACCCGAGCAGGAGGTGTTTGGGCACAGGAGAGCAGGGCTCCAGCCTGGCAGGCTGCAAGAAAGCTCTTCCAGCACCTTCATTAAATGACAGCAGCGCTGGCTCAGAGCACTCAGTCTGTGCCTCTGACCACCCTGAGCAAATGATCTCACACGGCTCAGCTCAGCCCGCCCGGCTGCCGGCGCCGCTCCTGCCCGCACCCTCCCTCTTACCAGCCCCTCTGGGCATTGGCCAGGACCAGCCCTTCCAGGGTTTAAAACTAACTCTGGCCATGATGGAAGTGTTGGCAGCTGCTCGTGCCCGGCTCCAGCCCCCAGCCTTCCTGCTGGGGCGGGGGTGAGGGGATGCAGGGAGCAGGGCTGAAGGGATTTGGGGCACTGGGAGAGCATCTCCCCGAGAAACAGGAGCCCTGTTTGTTGGAGGGGTCAACTCTGCTCTCCTAATGGCTTCAGAACCCAGCTAACAAACAAACAAACCCAGGGCAGCTGTGGCCCATCTGCTCCACACCTCCTGCCTGTGCCTTGGGCACTGGGAGCCAGCTGGGAGCCCCTGGAGCCACCAGGAACGGCACCAAGAGTCTCAGAGCTGGGCAGCAAGGCCAGGGGAGCCAGGGTTCAGTGACCCAGGGCTCAGGAGAGGTGATGGACTGGTCAGTACCCCAGCCCAGCCCCACAGGCACATCCCAGCTCCCCGGGGCCTTGGGACGTGTCCTTGCAATGAAAGCATGAAGCCAACTGATGTGCAGCTGTTCAGCCTGGAGGAGAGAAGGTTCTGGGGAGAACTTAGAGCCCCTTCCAGTGTTTAAAGGGGTTCCAGGTGAGCTGGAGAAGGACTTTGGACAAGGGCCTGAAGTGGCAGGACAAAGGGGAATGGCCTTAAGCTGAAGGAAGGCAGGGTTAGGTCAGATATTAGGAAAAGAAATCTTTACTATAGAGGGGGTGACGCCCTGGCACAGGATGCCCAGTGAAGCTGTGGCTGCCTCTCTATCCCTGGCAGTGTCCAGGAACAGGTTGGATGGGGCTTGGAGCAACCTAGGATAGTGGAAGATGTCCCTGCCCATGGCAGAGGGGTAGAACTGGATGATTCTAAAGATTCTTTCCATCCCAAACCAGTATGTGGTTCCATGACTCTGTACGAGGAGGAACAGCTCCCTCCAGATTTTTAAGCAGACAGAGCTGAACTGGAGCCTGAATCAGGAAGAGCATCTCTGCTTCCACAGCCTCACAAATCCATGGAGCCTTTGGCTGCCCTCAGTAATGAGTTTTCCCAGCCCAGAGCTGTGCTTCCTGGCATGGAACAGTGGAACAAGATTTTATTTTGGTTTTGTGACCTGGCTGCACATCCTGCCAGCTGATGCTTTACCTCTCATTGGGACAGAATCACCCTCAATGTTTCTCCCCTATTTGAGCCCCCTGGCAGCACAATTAGGTGCTTGGAGGGTATGGCCAGGTTCAGGTTGGCCCTCCAGGTGCTGCTGTGATGTGCTCAGCCCTGCCCAACCTCTCATGTTGGTATTGTGGAAGGAAGGGCTGTGGTGAAGATCCAGGTTTCCTGCACCCTTGGCCATGTCCTGCCCCACAGCAGCAGATGAGCAGAACCCCTGAGCACAGCTGGCACAGCTGGGGCAGCAGGTTCCCAGCCCAAAATGGAAAGACTTTGGCCAAAAACAAAATAAGAAGGTACAAAATCCTCCCCTCCTTCCCCATCGAAGAGCTGATCACACTCTGACTAAACTGCTGTGAGTGAAGCACCTGCTCAGAGACACAGGGAGACACAGGGGCTGTCCACAGCCTTGTCCCCAAGTGCTGGTCACAGCCACCCCAGTGCCTGGTGCTGGACTGTACAAGGAAGGCCAGGGAGATGTCCCAGTGTAAGGAAGAGGGAGTTGCTGGGGCAGGGGGTGCCGAGGAGCAGGAATTGTGGAGAGACAGCAGGGTGGGTGCCCAGGGTGCTCGGGATGAGGAAGAGGAGGCAGGGGATGGGACAGGAGAGGGGTGACCCACGCCGCAGGTGCCGGGGGAGCAGGGCTGTCCCTCCCGCCCCCCGGGCCTGCTTTCAATCAGCCCTCCATCACACACTGTTTGCTTTTGCTGACAGCTCATTTACTCGCACTTGTCAAGCACGTTGTAAATAAGTGAGAGAAACAGCCCTGCCCTTCCTGAGCAGAGGGAGGCCAGGAAGGGGCCGGCCAGTCCCCCCCGAACGCTCATTCCCAGCACCGGAGCCAGCGCTGCCAGGAAGGGCCGGGGTCATCCACGCCTGCTCTCAGCCAGGGCTGGGACAGTGCTGAGCATCCACCACCTCCCTCGGGAAACAGGGGAGCACCCGTCCTGGACTCCCAAAGTCCACGCCACAGAGTGTCCGTAATTATTTAGCTTAAGGATAATCTGCATCTTTCAGATACAGCCAGCCATCATCTCCGAGGTAATCTCAGGTCACGGAGCCAGAAGGGAAGAGTAATCAGCCGTTCTGAGTGTGGAAGACACAAAGAAACAAGCAGTGAGAATCAGACGGTGGCAGCAGGTCCTTTACACACAGGGCTTGGGCTGTGGATCTTCTCCCTGGCAGCCAAACCAGCTGGAGCAGCTCCCTGTGCCTTGCCCTGCCCCTGCTCTGCAGTTTTCCCTCTCTCCAGTCAGGATTGCCCCAGGGTGGGGCAGCAGTTTGAGGGCAGCCCAGCGCTGATGGTCAGCACCCAACCCAGGTTAACTCAGTGAATGCACAAAGCTGCTCTGCTGTCACCACAGTGCCATGGCTGTGGTTCCCGGCAGCCCCAGCCAACCTCCAGGCTCCACACAGCCCCACTGGGAAGGTTTGCTCCAAGCTGGCTCACCCTGGGGATGTGTTTTACAGGGGTTTGCTCAGCACAGGCACAAGGCAAGGAGCAGCATCCCAGAGCAGACATGGACACAAGGACAAGAGGGAGAAGGCTCTGCAGATGGAGAAAATACCCACAGAGTAATTCCTGGGAGCTGCTGCAGCTGGCAGAGTGGGTTTGCAGCTCAGGGAACTTCAGCCAAGTCTTACAGTAGCAGCAGAGCCCCATTTGCACCCCAGACACTGGGGACAGAGCTGGACCACAACAACAGCCTGGCTATCCCCAGAGCTCCTCCTGCAGTGACTCTGGCAGGAAAAGCCCACTGGGAGCAGGGCTGGACTATCACAGCTACATCCCTCGTGGATTTCTCTTCCTCCATCTCCAGGAATAGATGCTGCATTTGCTCAAGTCCCCCAGAAACCAACAGCTCTGCTCCAAAACCAGGTCTGAAAGCAGCAGTGCCAACGCAGTGCCTGCAGGGCTCATCCCGTTGGCCTGACACCATCCTCCCTGGGGACACTGCCAGAGGCACTGCCAGAGGCAGTGACAGCTCTGCAGAGCCGTGTCCCTGAGCCACTTCCTGCCCTTAGTGCTGCCCTACGCAGGCAGAGCTCAGGGGGGCCTTGAAAAACAGGAGGTACCATCCCAAAATCTGTCTGATCTCTGCACAGCTTGAAGGTTGCCACTGGTGGCAGCCATAGAGGCTCCTGAGGAGCTGCTCTGTGCTTGGACAGTGTCCCTTTTCCTGGCTCCTGCACACAGCTGGCACATGGCTCAGCTCTGCTGGCACCGAGGCTGTGCTGGCCCTTCCTGCCCACCCCACAGCAAAGCCCACATCCCCTTGGCCAGACTGTGGCCACAGCAAAACGAGCTGCCTCTTGCTGAGCTGGAGCAGTTTTGAAGGCTTTGCAAATCAGATTCCTGGCCAGGCTGATAGTTCCAGCTTAATTTGTCTGTTCACAGAGCACAGACACTGTGTTTTTTCCCTAAATAGCCCTAGTATCAAATGACTGGTAAACCAAGCTAATGGATCAGTTCTTGCAAGAAGCAGCAGATTTTCCCAGCTCCTGCCTCCCACTGCTCTGGCATCCCCAGAGAGGTCTGTCCTGACAAAACAGCCTGGACACAGCCCCAGAGAGCTGCAGCTCTCCCAGGTCAGGCTCCTGCCCAGCCCTGTGTGCCCACCCTGCCCCAAGCACCTTCCCCTGTCCCCTCAGGATCTCTTTCCCCACGCTTCTCCTTCTTGCATTTCACACCAGGTTTGATTTAAAATTGCATCCTGGGCACTTCACACCTTGCTGGGGTGGGAAGCTGCCATAAACTCAATCTAAAGTGCCTGGTAGTTGCTGTCACACCCCTTTTTCTCCCTCCTGGCCCCACACCCACCAGTGGGATTTCCATCAGCTTTGGCAAGCCAAGACAAACCCCCTTTTGTCATAACTTTGGAGGGCCTGTGATGGCTCTCCACAGCACCCAAAGAACACCCTCTTGGCTACTGAGGCACAGAAAAGCCTTTGAAAGAGATGTGGTGTCTTCTGGAGTGCATTTTCACCTGTCCAGTGGCCAGGCTCCTTCCACAACTCAGGGAGCAGACACTCCAGGGCCTGCTCTGAGCACAGCCCCACACCCTGCCATGCACAGTGTGGGCTGGGGAGGGCAAACAGCACCATGCCCCAAAAGCCCAAACAGCCCAGAGCTCCTGTCATGATGCCTCTTTTTAAGACTCTGAGATACTCGAATTGGAAACATCCCTGCACAGCCTCACCCTGGATGATCCCCAGCCCAAGGTGGGATCACACCCAGCCAAGCACAGCCCCATGCCATTATTCCAGCTGGGCCCCCATGGCTGGGCACAGAGCTGTGGCAGCAGGATGCCCACAGGGCAGCAGGAGCGTGGCCAAGCGCTGTCACCTCCGTCATTCAGCTGCCCGGGGCCGCTCGCAGAGTGGGAGCTTTGCTTGGTGACGAGCTTCTCAGGCTTTGTGCTGCTGTTGCTATTTTAGTCTGCCTGAAACGTGCAAGAAAAGGAATCTGGAGGCTGTGTCTCCTGTGGAGATGTTTGTGCTGACCCAGTTTGGGAGGCTGCAGAGCCACAGCCGCATCTCCCAGCGCCAGGACCGGGCACTGAGCCGGCTCCGGCCGTGCCACGGCTCCAAGGACAAGCCCCTGCCCTGAGCCAGCCCTGCCAGGCACCCACACGGGGACAGTGACGTGGGGCAGGAGCTGCTCCACCACCCTGTGCCAGCCAAGGGAGGGAGCTTGGGGGTTTACCCCAAAATCCCTGTCTGCAGCACTTCCAGCTCTTCACTCAGCACAGGGGTTTCTCTCCTCCCGGGGCAGTGTCACTCACCAACAACCCAAACCTGACCCAGCAGCGACTGCCACTGCCCCAGACAGCTCTGTGGGGCAGCCCCAGCCCCAGAGGAGCTGAATGAGGGTGTTCCCTACACCCAGGCAGGGCAGGGTGTGTGGCAGCCTCAGAGCCCTCCACACACGCATTTCTCTGCCAGAGCTGCTGAGCCAGTGCTCCAGGGCCAGGCTGGAGCTCTTCAGTGTGGGAAAAGTGCTGGGGCTGCCTTTGGGCATGAAAAACAGCACTCCCCAAATGACCCCTCTGTGCTTTGAGGACATCTGTGTGGGGTCAGGATCAAATACCTGAGCCCACCCAAGTGCACCGAAGGGGCAAATCTCTGCCCCACTACTCCCATGACCTCAGCCTTTTCATCAGCACCCAGAGATCACAGCTTGAGCCTCTCCCTCTGCTCTCAGTCCTGCCCCAGGGGCGAGCTCTCAGAGCAGGCTGGCCATGGGGCTGTAGAGCCTCAGCTGTCCAAATATCCAAACACAGATGCTGGGAGGTGTCAGCCCAGCCTGCCTCAGCTCCCGCCAGCAGATGCAAATGCAGCCACTGCTCCCCAGGCAGGGCAGGAAGCTGCAGACAGCAGTGCCTGAATACAAACTCACTCCTCACCTGGCAAACAAAGAGCCTCCTGCACAGCCCTCCTGGCAGGAGCATCACTGAGCACCGCTGCCATGCTCCAGCAGGAATTTCCAGCTCCCGCGTGGGTCTCTTACCTTGCTCTCCGTAGGAGCTGCTGCTGGATGTTGCTGCTTGGTGATGTTCTCAGCCAGGCACCAGCAGATCCTCTTCTTCTGCTCCTGGGAGTAAGCCTCCAAACTTAATAAGCACTCCGACTTCTGACGTAAAGGAAACACAGGCAGGGAGAAGGTCATTAGCTGAGTGTCGCAGGCCCTGCCTGGGTCTGCAAACTCCTGCTCCCCACACAGCACAGCAGGGCAGGGGAGAGCTCCCACCCCTGTCCTGCACCCTGGGCACAGGAGAGTGAAAGAGACTGGGGATCACTCCCTCCAGAGACAGGGAGAGTGCTGCAGGGGAGCTGACTGTGCTTCCATGAGCAGGCATGGACAGCACGGCAGAGCACAGGCAGTCCTGCACCCTGTGCCACTGCAGTGGAAAGAGAGGGTGGAAATTGCTCTTTGCCATATGCAAACATTAATGAGGCACCAGAGCATGAACTGGGGAGAACAAGAGCCTTTGGGCTGAGTGGGGCTGGGAGGAAGAGCTCAGGGAAGCTCCAGAGCCCATCCTGCTCCTCACTTAACACCAGGATGAATTTGGGGATGAAGCTCCAGCTCCAGTCACACATTGTGTGTTAGCAACATCCAGCAAGGAAGGAATTAAGAGAAATGATGGGAAGTTATTCCTCTTTTGCCCTTCCCTGCACACATCTTTTGTTCCTCTTGGACAGGTTTTCTTTGGGCCAAATATCCCTCACTTGAGGAACTTTCTGACCAAGTTCTCTCAGCAGCTGTCTCCCAGCCCTTCAACTGTATCTCTCATGCTCAAAATTAAGCATTATAACATCTGCTGCCTGCTGGGATTTTGCACGTTTCACTTTATGAAGGGTCCAGAAATGCCCAGGGTTGGATCATCTCCTCAAGTGGCCAGATGGGAAAAAAAAAAAAACAACAACAAAAAAAAAGCACAACTTTAGGACAGACTGCAAAGAAAGGAAAAAGAGCCGTTCACTAAGGGCCATAAAAAGATCTTTTCTTTCCCCCTAGAATTTCCTTCCAGTAGGGCAGGTCCCCAATAGCTGCTTTTTCCCAGAAAGGTCATAGAGAACCTGCAGCTTTGTGACCTCAGAGACATAACACAGCCAGAAGGGGAAATGCTCTTTAGTCACACCATTTAAATCACTGTTTGCATTGGATGGGAATTCATTCATGTTCCATCCAAAATCCCCTAAAGTGGTAAATAAACCAAGCTCTCACATCACCTCCTGGGAAAGAGGGCTCTGGTTCAGTCCTTTGCCCCTACGAGGAAACTTCCATGGAAGAGAAAGTTTGAGCTTTCTTATGCCTAGACATCCCCACACTTATTCTTACAGGCTTAAACACTAAAAATTCCTTCTCAGGCTTCCTGAGCACAGACACAATGAGCAGAGGTTTGGGATTCAGAGACAGGAAGTAGTGGGGCTCCCCCTTGCCCCCAGATCCTGGCTGGCAGTGATGCTCTGAGCATCTCTGGAGTGTCACAGTGAGTTTTTTCCCATCCTGGATGTCCCAGTCTCTCCCAGTGCCACTCCAGCAGGTCACCAGGCTGGACCACTGTGACACCCACTCTAGGAAGTGGTTCCCACTTTCAGAGGAGAGGATGAGCACCCATTTGCTGGGCTGGAATCCAGGCTGGCATTTCCCTGCCTCACACTTGCTCTGGAAGTGTATGAAGAAGAGAATGAAGCAAGAAGTCAGCAGAGCCCCAAAGCCATGGGGCAGCAGTGGAGCCCAGCCCAGTGCTGGAAGTGCTGCACACTCCCAGCCCTGCCAGGCTCCTGTGATTCCCCTGGAGTGACCCTTAAAGCAGCTCCAAGGACATCTCGTGTCCCCTGGCTGTGACAGACACAGAGCTCACCTAGCCCTGCCCTGAGCCCATCCCTGATTCAATTACAGCCCATCTCTTTGATTGAATTTAGCACACAGCGATGCTCAGCTCCTGCTGGCTGCTGAGAGCAAAGTGCCCCTCTGCTCCCCCTCAGCTGCTGCAGCCTCCCTGACCTCTGCCACCAGGAATGTCACAGCCAGGAGAGCAGATCTCCCTCTGCTCCAGAACTCAGGGAAAGGCAACCACCCCAATGTGTGTCCCAGCTATTGTGGGCAAGGTAGAGGGGGGACATGGGCAGCCAAAATTGCATTTATCCAACATGTACACGTTTTATTATCACTTTATTCCTCCACAGTGACATTTAACCTCTCCAATGTACATTTCCCAAGGAAAGAGCTCTGGTTTTCTCTCTTCCATTAAACTGCTCTCCCAAAAACTTCCACCTGGATTGGGGAAACCTCAACCCAAAGGGGCTGAGCACCCTCAGCTGCCTCCAAACCCAGGCAAAGTCCTTTGGGATGCAGCCAGATGAAGGGCTGGGTGTTACCTGGGATAAAACTCGTGTCCCTGGAGCCTGGTCCATGCTGGGCACCGAGCTGCCCACACAGGGGAGGCTGGGGAGGGGGCACAGGGAGCAGTGCCTGCCCACACTGCCCCACGAGCTCGGAACAGCCTCCCCATTATTGTTTTCCTTCAGGGAGGCTGCTCTGGGCCTGCCAATATTTACAGAGAGAAAGCAGGGTTTAATCTCACAGTGCTGGGAAAGGAGGATGCAGATGGCGTGAAGGGGGCGTTTGCCACCAGATAAAGGCAGGGACTGAAGTGGCTGCCATGGCTTTGTGCCTGCCTTCCCCAGTGACAAACATGTTATTGCAGGTGCTGTGTGCTGGGCTCTGGAGCCACTGGTGAGCCCTTCCCAGGGCAGAGACCCCCCACATTGCCCAAGGAAGAGCAGGAGCACACAGCAGGTACTGCAGAGAATGAGCCAAGCTAGCCAACACCAGCCCCAGACAGGCCAGGCTGCAACCAAGGATTATCTGCAGGAAAAGTTCCTTCAGCTCCCCCAGGCTGAGGCCCAACCCCAGAGCAGCCAGGTGAGGTCTGGCCATGCAGACACCACACAAGGAGGGTCTGTGGGCTCTGTAGCCCCTAAATCCTGAGAGGAGCCCCCAGACCCTACACACCGAGCCCCTGACTGCAGACACCCCTCTATGAAAGGCTCTGTGTGACACTGCAAAGCTGAGAAACCACAGGAATAAGGAGCCAGACTCAGTCTGACACCTCTGGTGCCCTGAGCTCAGTGCCCAGCAGAGCCCAGGGCTGTTCTCTCACCACTGTCTCCCCTGGCTGTGCAAGGGACACATTCCCAGGGTGGGACAGAGGGGTCATGTCACAGAGTCACAGACTGGTTTGGGGTGGAAGAGACCTGAAAGTTCATCCAGTGTCACCCCCTGCCATGGCAGGGACACCTTCCCCTGTCCCAGGCTGCTCCAAGCCCTGTCCAACCTGGCTTTGGACATTTCCAGGGATCCAGGGGCAGCCCCAGCTGCTCTGGGCAATCTCCTCCCACAGATGCAGGGATGCATTTCTGCTCCTTCCCGGGCTCCTCTGTGCACAGGGCTGGTGGCAGGGTGCTTTGGGGACAGGGCTCCCAGCCCAGCCCTGCCAGCCCCTGGCCTCCAGCGCTCTGGGTGTTGGGCTGTGGCCAAAGCCAGCAGAGATCCCAGAGGGGAAGTACCTCGGAAACTGCTCCAGACTACAATAGCTCCAAATCACAGAGCAAACCTTCCCCAGGAGAAACAGCCAGCCCTGGGAATATCCTGTGCACAAAACACAGGCCACTGTGCCTGCTGACTTCATGCACCACCAAGCAAGGGCTGGTGAGAAAGTTCTGTTTGCTCCCATGCTGGGGGAGTGGGGGGGACCACGGCTCTTCCTGTGGGTTTTGGAGTGCTGGGCACACTGGTGATGCCCATAAAACAAACTGGCAGTAACAGCAGGGGCTCTGCTAGAGCTGGGATGCCCAAAAGGTGCCAGGGGTGCTGCAGGAGAGGATGTGCATAGCGATGACACTGGCAGGACACAGCAATCTCTGTGTGGCTCTGCTGTGCATCTCATGTTGGGGAGCACTGAGGATGGCATGGCCTGGGGGATTCCCAGAGGGGTGGATGCCACATCCCTGGAACAGGGATGGACATTGGATCCTGAACAACCTGATCTAGGCAGTGGCACCCTGGCCATGGCAGGGGTGGAACAAGAGGAGATTTAAGGTCCCTTCCAACCCAAACCATTCTGTTATTCCATGGTTCTCTGTTAAACCTCCAGGAGGAAAACCATCCTGAAGAACCTTTTCCACCCGCTGTGGAGCAGGCAGTGAGGACACAGGGCTGTTTTCCCAGGCCAGGCAGCTGTCCTTAAGTGGCTCACCAGGAATCCCTGAGAGGAGCCAGGCACGGAGCTCCTGCTGCAAACACCACTCTGGCAAACAGAGCAGGGCCAGCACCTTCCTGCTCAGCAAACATCCTCTCCTCTCAGGGAAGAGGAAAACAGCTCAAAGCTGAGTGGCCCCAGCAACACCAAGCTCACCCAGCCAGTGCCAGCACAGCCCCAGAGCTCTCCCAGAACTTTCCATGCCTCTTCCCTGGCACAGCCCCACGGACAGAGCTCCAGCCTGTGCAAACAGCCCCAGAGCCCTCTGAAATCATCACCCCGTGCTGCCTGGGCCTTTTAAAAATCTCTCTAGCACTGTAACTGCACCATATCAACTCTTCCTTTTGCCCACATCTGGGAAATGTGACCCCAAAATTAAAGTTGGGGGGAAAAAACCCACATTTTTTGGTTATCTCAACACTGGGGTTCAGGCTGAGTTGTGTAAAGATGCACAAGACCAGGAGAGCAGAGTGTCCCTGTTTATCTGTTCCTCCAGCTGGGACACCAGCACTCCCTGCCGTGCTGCAGAGCCCTGAACTGGGAGCTGGCAATGCCCAGGAGCTGCCCTGTGTCATGCCATCCTGGGGCTTCTGCTGCTGGTGTCACTCAACACCTGAGCAAGGGAAAGCCCCTGGGCACAGGAGGTGAAGCCCAGGGTCTGTCTGACAGAGCAGCAGCCTGGTCACCAACTCCAGAGCCACTGTCAGGGATGCTCCAGCTCCAGGGACATCCCAGGGGACAGCCTGGACCAAGGGAACATTCCCACTGCAGTTTGGGGCTGCCATGGGGCTGCTGGGTTGGGCAGTTCAGGAATGCCTCAGCATCTGGGCCAATCTGCACACGGGTGGGTGCACAGCATCCTCCACAGGCACTTTTCCAAAGGAGCCTTTCCACTGCTCTAACCTTGTCTCACTGCACCTGCAGCTTGGACTGCTCACACCACCCAGAGAAGTGCAGGGCTGGGACCTGGTGGCCTTTGGAGGGAGGAAAATGGAAAGCTCAGTTCAGGAAAGAGTTAAGCTGCTGCTGTGAGTGTGACATGGCAGAGGGATTCAGTGTCCAGCTCTCATGTGGGCTGGGTGACTCAAGGCTTGGGGAACCTCTGAGGTAACCCAGAAATGAGCCATGGAGGAAACAATGGAAATGTCAGAGAGCAGGAAAGGATTTTTTAGTCTGGTAACATCTCCTGGCCACCAGGAGCAAAGGGAGTCCCCCCTTCCACGGAACAGGACTGGGAACAGAGCAAGGAAGGCAGAGGTACACAATTCTGCTCTCTCAGAGTATCCATGTCACCAAACTGGTGAGAACAAGGAGTGTCCGTGTCCAGACTGTCTCTAGCTCAATGCTGTGATTGATCCCAGCCCTTGCAGCCCTGCCTGCAGTGCCTTCTGCCCCACAGCCCTGGGGATCCTTCCCCCTGGGCAGGACAAGCCCATCAGACAAAGCACAGCCACAGACCTGACAAGCACCATCTCTTGTCCTATTGTGAATGAGAGGAAATCGAGATACAATTCCAACAGAGCACACAGCCCATTTCCCAGGCTCATCTCCACTCCCTTCTGACTCAATAAATTCCCCTCAGCTGCTCACTTGGTCAGTAGGATTGATGTCACCCCCTGCCCTGTCCCCCTTTTGCCCTCTTCCCTATCACCAAACCATCTGCCCAAGTGCCCTCTAGGTGTGCCAAGACAGTGCCCAAAATGCTCCTTGCAAACTCTCCTGATGACGTGTCCTGAACAGCCAACTCCAGAATCACCCAGGTCTATAAAATCTGCCAGAGTGTCCCTGAGACTTGTCCTCTGTGCCATCAGTAAATTGCTTTTCCCAGCATTCACAATTGCTGTTTGGAGACAGAATCTGGGCTCTCACTGACTGCTCCCTTTGGGACAGTGCCACATCCCAAAGGGCATTCAGTGAGCAGTGTTGGGCTCCAGCAGGAGCAGAGAACACTTTGGGAAGTGAATGTTCCTGTGGAATTAGCAGGGCCATGGATGGAGTGAAGCACATCACACAGGCTGCAGCACTGCTGTGGTTCTTCTGTTCAAAGCATTCCCCTGGCAGCAGCTGAGGGTGGGAACAACAACAGGGGCCACAGGGGATCCTCTGGTGCAGGGATGTGTCCACACAGAGCCAGGCTGCCCAGAGCAGCTGTGGTTGCCCCATCCCTGCAAGTGTCCAAGGCCTGGTCCAGGGAGTGGCATCCTGGCCACGGCAGGGGTGGGACAAGATGATCTTCCAACCCAAACCAGTCTGGGATTCTATGATGGGGCAAGGTGGGGGACAGTGGCATTTCTCTGTGCAGTCAGGATGGGCATGTCCAAGCCACAGCCAGCTCAGGCACACATTCATAGCATCAATTTGCTCAGCTCTGGACGAGTGCTCACCACAGCAGCACAAGGAGCTGCTACTGGAAGGATTTTCTGTTGGAGAAGTTTCCCAAGACAAACTCCAGTGTCTGCAGATGAAAACTTCCAGAGGAAAAAAAAATCAAATTTGCCAGTGCTTTTCAAAGGAAAAACTTACTGAGCTGTTTGGTTTTGAGTCGATTTGGTCTGAATATGCTGGGTTTGAATCAAACACTTGTAACAATGCATTAAACCCCTGACCTGCAGTTTCCTCCCAGCAGGATATTTCCGGAGCAGGGAAGGGTGTGAATACAGCCCTGGAGCACACTCACAGCTCCACGTGGCTCCCTGTGAGGCTGCCCATTCCCACCAGGCAGCAAACATTTCCTTCTGACAGCTTGTACACATCCCACGAGGTCTGTGTGTCCTGCAGGGAATGGGGGAGTGGGGAAAATGCAAACTCTCATCCCACAAAAACTGTGGTGTGCAGGAATGCGTGTCCACACTGAATCCCAGATTGGTTTGGGTTGGAAGGGACCTTAAAGCTCCCCTCAGGGACACCTTCCACTGTCCCAGGCTGCTCCAAGTCCCATCCAGCCTGGCCTTGGGCACTGCCAGGGATCCAGGGGCAGCCACAGCTTCTCTGGGCACCCTGTGCCAGTTCTACCAACTGCAGTGCTCAAGTCAGCCAGAAGCTGTCACAGGCAGGGGCTGTTCAACTTCAAGCTGTGCTCGTTGGATTTAAAATCCTGAAAGGAAAGATGCCCAGGCCAGGTCTCAATGCACTGGCAGGACTCTTTAACATATCAGCTGGCAAATAGAAAAGTTAGAGGAGCTGTAATGGTCATAAACTAAAATACAAGGAGTTCCACCCAACATGAGGAAGAACTTTTCTCCATGAGGGTGGCAGAGGTCTGGATCAGGTGCCCAGGAGGGTGTGGAGTGTCCCTCTCTGGAGACATCCCAAACCCACGTGGACACGTTCCTGTGTCACCTGCTCCAGGTGACCCTGCCTTGGCAGCCCCAGCTGTCCTGGGATTCTGTGATTCCAGGTACACACAGCATTCCTGAGATCAAAAGGTGCCTCCTTCACTTCCAAACCCCTGCCTCGTGGCTGTGCTGGGACACACAGCTGTTCCTCAGCCACCAGAAGGAACAGAACCCCCAAAGGGGGCAGCTCAGTGCAGAACCTCCCTCTGCTTTCCCATTCTTTCCAACCCTATTCTACATTTAGCCTTTCCAGGATGCCAAGTGCCCCTCCAGAACCGGGTCCATCTGCAGTCAGCATCTCCAGACCCTGCAATCCACACCCTGGAGAGCCTGTAAAACAAACACCCTTTGTGCTGGAACCCACACCAGGCTCTGCAGCTCCTGCTGGCTTTGCCTGCAAATAAGCAAACTGCCCAGGGTTTAAACTCTGTGCAGTGATTTATTACACACAATTAGACAGGATGACCAGCAGTAGCTTTTCAGTGACACTTCCTGAAGGTTGGAATTTTCTCCCTTGTTTATAATAAATTAAGCAACTCACAGGTATTAGAACATACTTTCGTTTTGTAGCGTGTCAGATCCAAATGCAAATTCGTGACCTTATGGGTCAGAGCATTACTCAGAAACACTCAAGATGAGCAATAGCAGGAGGCTGCAGCTCAAGGCTTCAGCAGAGCTCTTCCTGCAGCAAAGGCAGTGTCAGCCCGGCCCCGTGGGCTCCTTTAGCTCTCAGCAGCACTAAACACATTAGTGTTCATTGCAGATGATTTGTGGGCAAGAAACAGCAGCTCAAGAGCTTCCTCCGACCTCCCAGCCCCTCAGAGCAGCACAATGGATGTGTCTGCCCAGCCCAGGCGACAGAGCCCAGCTGAGGGTGGCCACAAACCCTCCTGAGCCAGCAGCAATGCTGGGGGGGGACCAGCAGCGAGGGCTGGGCCAGGACAGGGCTCTGGGCACACACAGGCACGGTGGGGAGACACCCCTCAGGGTGACATGGGGCCAAAAAAGCCAGGACAGCTCACACACCCTGCCCCTAGCCATCCTCATCCTTTCTAGTGCCACCAGCAGTCACAGGGTGGGCAGCCAGACAGTCCTGATCCCCTTCACCCCAATTCCTGAACAGCAGCCTGAACATATCCCCAGGGCACAGCCAGCCCCTCTCCAGGGCAATCCCTGTCCCCAGGGCACAGCCAGCCCCTCTCCAGCAGAATCCATCCTTGCCATGGGCTGCTCCTACACTCAGGAAGGAGGTCGAGCTTTTCACCAGGGCAAAAGAAGTTGCCAGAAGCAGAGTGTGGCACCCACTGGACACCAGATCTACCAGGTGATGGGGAGAGCTGCACTGGGATGGCCCAGGGATCCTCCCCAGCCCCGTGTGTGCTTCAAGTGCCACTTCCCTGGGTCCTGCCCCAGCCTTCATCTGAGAGCAGGCCCTGTAAAAATCACCTTATCACACAAACCCACCCTCCCACCAGGCCAGAGAGGCACCCAAACCCTCCCCTCTCCTCCTGCAGTGTTTTTGTGAGCAGCCAGCCTGCAGGGACCCCTTTGAGGGACCATCCCCTCCCAGCCTCCTGCTGACACCCCCACAACCCCTGTAAGCAGAGATTTGCTGCCAAAATGTGCATGCAAAGAAGAGAAGAGAGACAACCTGAAGGAAATGCTCTTCTTGGCTTCCCTGCAGTAATCAGATGCTGGAATGCTCCCAGAACATCCCATTCTTTCAGAAGAGCCCATCTCTCCACCTGGGGCCAAGGGCAATTCTCTGAGCCACACAAGCCCTGTGCTGCACATCTGGGGCTGCTGCTCTCCTGCCCCTGCCCCAGCCCCTGCAGCCTCCTGCAGGTCACAGTTTCCCAGAAGAGAAGTCTGGTGGCAGAGCCCCGTGCTGCCCTGGCTCACTGCTGACTCACAGGCACATTCCCCACTCTGTTCCCCTTTCAAACCCAATTTCCCACTACTGGAGAGCCCGATGGCACCTGCAGCTGGAAGGTTCCTGTCCCTTCCCCTTGGAACCAGGTGGTGCCTCTGGCTCAGGACAGAGCAGCAGCCCTGGGGCTGGCAGGGAAGGGGTGGCAGGGGGCACGTCCTGCTTGCCAAGGGGCTGTCCCAGTGTCACCTCACAGCTTGGGCTGGCCAGTGCAGGGGATGAACAGCCACTCTTGGGCAGAGCTGCTGGTCACCATGGGCTGGGAAGTCCCACTCCACTTGAGACCTGCCCCAAAATAGCCCAGGAAGACAGGAGGAACAAGAGTTTGCAGAATCCCACAGCGTGACCAGTCCAAAAGTACTTTTTTTTTTTCTCTCTCTTTCCCAGGTGTTTTTAGAGATCTTGCTATTTATACTGAAAGCCAGCCTTGCCTAGGGCTATATTTAATAATTTAGAAAAGCCACTCCAATCCATTGTATAGCCATACTGTACTAAAAAAGGAGACAAAAACCCAGCATATGTTGATGCATTATGTAAAGAATTTCCCTGACAGGTTTTAGTTACATGCAAGCTTGAAATGCAGTGTAAATGTATTTTCTAAAGTGCAAAAAGTACTCCGGTACTTTAGCATTGTAGTACATTACTACAATACCAAACTGCCAGAAAGTTGGTTTTACATCACACAATAAGGAACCTTAAAAGAAAAGAGCTATGCTCTCTGGGGGACAAGATCTATGAGCCTGTGATCAAGTCAGAGCTACAAAAACAGTCAATGTTTTCACGGTGAAGGAAGAGTCTGGAAGGAATATGTCAGTCCTTAGCACAAAAATGATGCTCAGCCAGTGTTGTTTCTACCTCTGTTAAAAGAGTTTCAACTGCTTGGTGAATAGTTTCTAGCAGAGAAAGTCCCAAGTCTGCGGGGCAACAGGAGGTAGGAAAGCAAAAGTCTCACATTTTCTATTCAATTACTCCACTCCAGCCACAATGGATGCCAGGATCTCCATCACCAGGGCTCTCACAGCCAATTAGGCTCTTCAGAAGAAAACCAGCACTTCATTTCAGCCTGACAAAGACACCTCTTCACCTCTCAAGATCTCATGAAACACAGCCAGATCTCTTTTGGTCACTTCTACCTAGGGGCACTAAGCTTCTAAACCAAATAGCAGGCTCTGAGTGCATTGTTCCAAGTGCCTGGGATGGGGAGAGCCTCATCCAAACACCAGCACAGCCTGGGTGAGTCACAGCCAGGATCAGCTGTCACCAGCCCAGGGTGGCATTGCCCTGGGACACTGAGCAAACCCCGAGGGGAGGCTCAGCTCCTGCCCAGCCACCCCGGAAAGAACAGGGGAGACAAGGAAGGAACAGGAGGGAAGGAACAAGAGAGCAGTGGAGGATTCTGCAGTGAGTCGTGCCCTGGCCCAGCTCCAGCCACTCAAGGTGAACAACTTCCATGCTGAGCATTTGCACCCAACTTTCACAATGGTTCATTATTCCACAGTGCTGCTGAGCAATGTTTGCCTTTCTCCTCTGTGCCCTGGGGAGCTTTCCCAGACCCACCTTTCCACCTCAGAAAATACAAGGCCTTGAAAGCAGGAACACAGTAAAGTCACTGGAAAAGGAAAAAAAACTCACAGCCTTCAATGATTAGGGAGGTCCTGTGTGAACCAATTTGGCAGAGTCCTTGACTTGACAAAAGGGACTGTGCCAATATCTGGGTGACCCCAAACGTGGTTAGAGCACTTAGCTACATGTGGGTTTAGAGCTATGATTCTGTCTTTCAGACTGGGCTTCCTTCTTTTATTTGAGGGCTCCAAACCTGGATGTTTGAAGACAAGAAAAGCTAAGTGCCTAAAAATAATGACAAAACATTTGGGAAAGAAATCTGTCTCCAGGGGAAAGAGTTCTAAGAGAAAACAAAAGTGAGATGGTTCAAGGAAGATCTACAGGGAGAAGGGGAAAAGAAACCTGTCCTAGTGCTGCCCAAGCTCCTTTGAGCAGCTTCTTATTCATATATTCTACAGCCATTATGTTTCTTTTCCAGACTTCTGGCAAATTCATTTAAAGGGAAGTTAAAATCAGTTTTTTCAGTGCTCCTTTCCCCAGAAGAAAGGATCAGAGCTGTCAGTACCTGTCCAGCTCTCACTGGAAAGTTGAAGTGGAAAACAGCACCACTCACCTCTGCCAGGTAAAGGATGCAGAACTTGCGATCTTCTGAACCTGCAGAGAAGAAAAACCAGGATCAGAGTGAAGCTGCAGCTGCATTTCTGCAAGTGGAGCCAGTGGCAGAGGAACTGGCTGAGAGACAGCACTGAATGAATGTTTGCTGTTGTCCCCCAGTGCCAGGCTGTGACCTGGGTGATGTATGTGGCATCTGCCGGGGCCGGGCACGGGCGGGAGCCTGCAGGGACTCTCTGCCCTGCCAGGGATTCTCCTGTGGGTTCCTCCTTTGGAAAGGGTTTGTTCCATCCAGAGGCCATGGGCAGGCTCTGCTGCCCAACCTGCCTTGGCACATGCAGCCTGTGGGAGCTTCCCAGGGGAAGCAAAAGCTCTCACAGCCAATTAAGCCCCTCAGAAGAATCAGGGATGGGTGTCTCCATCTTCTCCCTGTGGGCACTCTGCTCCCAGGACTGACAGAGAAGCTCCAGTTCCTACATCTCATTCCCAGCTTCTTGCCCCAAGTCCTGAGTGGTCCTGGTGGCTCTGCTGTCTGTCCCAGCCTCCACCAGTGCCAGCAGTGGGGCAGTGCCTCTCCAAGGGGATGGAGCCACATCCCAGAGCAATGGGAAGCATGGGGCATGGGGAAAAGCTCCCCCTGCTCTTTTGAGCTAAGGGCAAACTAGGATGTCCCAGCATCAGGACACTGGGGAGACCCACCAAGGAATTTGCACTTCCACAGCTTTGTGAAAGGAGATGGTGCTGGGGACAACACAATGACCAGCTCTGCCATCCACATCTCACTAAATCATGGAGCAGCCCAGAACAGCTCCTCAGCTTGCTGCCAGATATCCCAGGAGATGTGTCAGACTCCAGCTGCTCCAGCAGGCTGGTCCCTGCAGGTCCAGCCTTCCCTGCACACAACCAAAAGGGGTGCCTGAAGATCTGCCCTGGCCCTGGTGTGTCCCCAGCCTTGAGGGAAGCCAGCTCTGGGCATACACCAGCCTTACAGGAGGACATGAAACTGCCCCAGGACAGGATCACCTCAGCCCTGGAGCAGCACATCCCATCTCCAGAGCAGGACACCCCTTCTCCACAACAGAACATCCATCCTCAGAGCAGCACAGCCATCTCCAGGAGCTGGCTGGCTCCTTCACAGCAGCTCTGCCCTTGGCAGCACCATGGGGCTGCTGCATCCCTAACTCTCCTAATGACATTATTTGTGCCAGGAGCTCAGGGCTGAAGCCTGGGCATGGCTGCAGATCCCACTGGAAGTGGTGTCAGCACAAGCTCTGCTTCATTTCAGCAGCCTGAGCTGCTCAATGGGAACAGGCTCTGCACAGGGCTGCAAACACCCTGTTCCCCAGAGGAAAACAATTCTGCTGCTGCAGGCAGCAGCCCAAATGTCCAGATAAGAGCTGTGACCCACCGAGGGACTCAGGTGCCTCTTGAGTCACTGCCTGGGCAATGTGAAACCCATGAAGAAGAGGCCTGGAGCCCTTTGCTGGGTGTCCATTCCAGCTCCCATTTGTGGGGTCACAGCTCTGCCTCCACTTCCAGCTTCAGTTTTAATGCATTTTGCAGGATATGGGCTGGAAAATCCCTGCAGGGACACCAGGACACTGAGTCACAGTGGCTGCTGGAGCCCAGCACCACTGGGAATGCTGCTGTGGCCCTCTCAGGTGAGGAGCCCCTGTGGGTTCCCAAAACCTTCCCTGTGCTCCCCCCAGGTGAGGTGAGGGAAACCTGGCTCCAGGGCTGCCCCTCCAAATCACCATTCCCAGAAGAGAAGGATGCTGGACCCTGGCAGCAGGTGCAGAATGGGCCTGGCTGGGAGCCCATCTCTCATCTCTGCACACAGAGGAACATCCCCTGCTCCCCATGGCAGTGTCCCAGGGCCCCAGCCCCTCCTCCATAAATCCCAGCAGCACCATTGGGGGGCATTTTCCTTGTGAAGCCCATTGGAGCTTCACCCAGTGCTTTCCTCCTGGAAAAAGGCAGAGTTTGGAAGGAGGATCTGTGCCTGCTGCTGGAGTCCACCACCCCCTCCTGCTGCTCCTGAGCTGGACCCTACTCTTCCCTGCACCAGGAGCTCTCCAGGCTGACTGGCAGAGCAGGGCACAGAGGTCCAACACATCCCAGCCATGTTTCCTCAGGAGCTTTAACCACGTTTTCCCTGCTAATGTGAGGATCCTCAGGAAAGAAAGGTAATATTGGAGTGTAACAGTCCAGGGAATGACCCTGGTCCTTGTGGGCCTCTGTGCATTCCTTCTGCAATAACAAGTGACCTGACAAGGTCCAAACCCCCCAGAATTAAGTTCCCTTCCAAATTCCTCTCCACTGAGCTGTGAATCCTGGCACCAGCAACCTCCAGAGCCAGCAGCTCCTGCTCCCTGTCCCTCCAGGACTCACTGCTACACATGGCCCAGCAGCTCAGTGCCTACAGGGCACACAGAGCAGGGAGCCACTCTGGGCTAGGGAATGGCTTAAATCCCATTTTCTATCAGCCTTTAGGGAGAACTTCAGTAATAAGCTGGCTGCCCATGCCAGCAGCTGGGCTGGAGGCAGGGCTGACCCCTGGCAAGGCACAGGGGGAAGCTGGAGGGCGATGGCAGAGCCAGGCAGGGCAGACTGGGTGCAGATTTCACCACAAACCAGGTTTGCCAGGATTCCTTCCATGTTTTCAAGTCTCTGGAGGGTCAGGGTGGAGCAGCAGAGCCTGATGTGCCACAGAGCCCAGAAAAACATGGGAGAGGCACAACTGGAGAGGTGGCAGATGCCTGGGATGATCCCCAGCTCTGCTCCCCTCATCTCTCATGACAAGAGCACAGCACCTTCTCTCAGCCAAAAATCAGGGAAAAGCTAAAAGAAAATAAGCAGGAGGAGAGGAAAAACCTCACTTGAAGATATTTCCTTCTCTTCCTGATGTGCTGTGGTGAGGACTGGCTTGGCTTCCAGAGTGGCCAGGCTGGGCACGAAGCAGAGTGGGAGCTCTGTGGGGACACGTCCCCTCTCCAGCTGAGCCCTGTCCTGCACACACTGCCTCACCCAGCACAGCAGCAGCTCCCAGCACTGCTCTGCCTCAGCCACCTCCCTGAGCAGCACCCTCTGCTCTCAGGATCTGGGGGTGCATGCCTGGAGCTGGGTCAGAAAGATGGAAAAGAGGGAAGCTGCTCCTGCTCCTCTGCACAGCCCAAGGGCTGTGGCAATGCCCTGGTGAGGGCAGGCACCCTGATCCCAAATCCTCACTCCTGCTCAGCGAGGCTGGCTCTGCATCCAGCACCCAGGACAAGGTGAACACATCCAGACCTGTCTGCCAGGAGGGGACAAGCTTGTCCCACTGGAGCACATGTCCCTGGGGGAGTGTGGCAGGGTGCAAGCCCTGGGTACTCCCCAGCATCCCAAGGACGACAGAAGGCCCATAAATCCCACTCTTGGCCCTTGAACATCTTGGAGCTGCACAACACAGCAGGTTGGGATGGCAAGGCCAGTGAAGCAGCACATGAGAAGCCCTTGTGTTGGGAAAGATGAGGATTCCACAGAAAGGTCTTACAGATATATATAACAGAAAGATCTTTGGATGTAGAATCTGAAGAAAGATTAGTCATGAGAGCAAATTTTGATATAGAAGAAAAGAATTGCTGAGCCAGTCTTACTGCATAACTAAGAAGCCAAATGGTAAAATGAGTTGAAAGGGGTTTTTATAACTCAGAGCAAAGGATAAATCCACCTCAAACAAAAGATGTTTTTACCAAACGAAAAGATTTTCACAGGCAAACAAAAATACCATGTTGCAAGTAGAAAGAAAGATCTCAAAATTTTCCACTGTAAGAAAACTGAAAAACAGCTTCTAGCTAAAACTGTAATATACTAACTTTTTGTGATTGGAAAATAGTACCATGAATATGGTAATGTTGGTAATTAGGATAGGCTATAGGTAATAGTAGAAGTATGGATTGGTTGTTATGTTTTAAGATGCTCTGCAATGAAAAGTATATAATGCATTGTAACCAGAACTAAAGTTAACTTCAGATGAACCCACAGCTGATGCTGAAAAAGCTGTGGGGCTGGGCTCTTGTCACCCACGATCCGTGAATAGCTGTATCATTTAAATACAAACAGCATTTTAAAGAGCCTCCTAAAGCCCCACATCCCTCATTTCAGCCCTTACACCCCTGTTTGCAGGATCCCAGCTGGGATGGAGGAATGCTCCTGTCTGTCCCAAAGCTGAGCACACCCACCCGGGGGGACCAGGACCCCGGTGTGGAAATTCCCCCAGTGCCAGGCAGGCTGTGTCACTGGGAACCTTCTGGCGTGCTGCTCATCAGCCTGCTGGGCTTGTAAGGCAGGAAGAGAGAGCATTGTGAACAGATCAGACTGATTTGCTTTCGCACAGAGCAGCGAGCGGCAGGAACAGGAAACAGCACAATGGCCCTGAGCGCACCGGAGATGTCTCAATTGTTGGAGGCAGCCACACGCCTGTTCCTATTCATGTGCCATTCAGTCATTCAGCAGAGCAGCAGCCAAAAGGCACAGACATCTTCTTGCTCTCTCCACCCACCTTTGAAGCAGGAGGGCTGGAGCTGCCCCAACACCAGCTGTGCTGGATTCCCAGTGCTGGATTCCCCGTCTATGGGGAGGCCAGTGCTGAAGGGACTCCATCCCCTTTGGAGAGCCTTGGGAAGCTATTCCACACATGATCCAGCCAAGTTATTATGGCAACAAGGAGATAAGTGGCAAAAAACTGCTCACAAATCCACCGTGCCTGATGTGGAGGGGGCACAATGCTGTGCTGCTGCAAACAGAGCTCGGTGTGCAGAGCCAGGAGCAGCACCAGGGAAGCTGATTTACTTCTCCAAGCAGGTGAAAAGAGCAGAGCTATTCCCCAGCCTTTGGGAGCAGCCAGGGGCAGCACACACACCTGGTCCAGGAGCTGACCAAAAGCACTTTAACAAGGAACAATTTCTTTTGTCCCTTTCTTAGAAATAAGCAGTGCTGAGAACACACTCCACAAAGCCCAGGGAGGCTTCAGTGGCTTTTCTCAAGGGCTTGTGGCTGTAGTGCCCCATCTCCCTCCCTTGTGTTTCTGCTGCCACCAAATAGGTCAGGGAATTCATCTGGAAACAGAAACGTTGCTGGAAATGAGAAATAACAAGTGACAGGCAGCCTGTGGTGTCCAGCATTGAGGCTCAGAACAACGTGGGGCACGTGGAGAGACACAGTCCATCCACAGAGCTCATGGCTCAGATGGGAAAAGTCGTGGGAAACAGCAAAATTCACCCAGAAAAGGATCCCTTTGGAGAAGCGGTCCAGATCTAGATTCAGTCCTTTTGGTCAGGGCCACAGGACTGCATAAAGACATTGGCTCAGCACTGCCAGGGTATTTCAGGTTGGAAGGGGCCTCTCAGGTGGGCTCTGGAGTCCAATCCCCTGACCAAAGCACCCAGACCTGGGCACTCAAGAGTCCTGAATGCCTCCAGGCATGGAGATCCAACAGCCTCTCTGGGCAACTCAACTTCTGACCAACCTCATGACAGGAAAGTTTTTCCTTCTGTTTCATCTCTATTTCCCCCGTGGGGTCCAAGGCAGCACATGGGCTGGAGGAGGAGCTGTGGCACAGTCAGCTAACTGTACATAAAACAAGCCCATACCCAAAAAGCAACCACCCCACACCAGGAACAAGGTGAAATTGGGCCCAGGGCCAAGAAGTGGCTCCACCATAGCAAATAGGATGTGGTAGAGCAATTCCCTCATTCCTCTTTAGACCCTGAGGAGCTAAAGGGAATCTTTTGTACAGCCTGAAATAACCCATTTCTAGTCACCCCTGCCCTGGGAGCCCTCTCTGAGCCGTCAGCTGGACACAAAAGCCAAGGTGCAGAGTGAGGGCAAGGTGCCTGACCCTGCTCTTTGCTCCCCAGAGGGGTGAGCGGGGGATGGATGTGAGAAACAGGGAAACCGTGGGCGGCTGAAGAGAGAAGTAGCAAAGTAAAGCAGCAAAGTAAAGGTCATCAGAGCTTGGCCAGCCACTCTTGGAGCCAATCTCTGAACTCCCTCGAGGCACCACAAGGGAAACCTCAAGCCTTCAGTTCCCCTTCCCAGCCCTGGCCAGTCCCCGCTGTCAGAGCCTGACACCAGCCAGGGAAACAGACCCTGGGGAATGGCAGCCCAAATCCTGAGACATGCACCCAAAAAGGCTGGAAAGGGCCTGAGTGCTCCTGAGGTGTCCCAGGAGATGGAGCTGCCAGGTTATGCAGGGATAGCAGGGGTGAATCTGGCCCTGCACCCCGAGAAGGATGAGCTGGAAGCAATAGGACAGTGGGGTGATCTCCTGTGCTGGCCAGAAGAAACCTTTGCAGATAGCAGCCAGAAACCCCCAAAATGCCTCAAGTTGCTGCTGCAGACACTCACCCTCCTGGAGCTTGACACTCTGCAGGTACAGAGGGTTCCTCAGCACGTTGCAGCGCCCAGGCTCGTCCTCCTTGGTGAAGAGCAGCAGGTCGGAGTAGACAAAGAGAGTCACCTGCAAGCACAGGAGCAGCACAGGAGAAGCTCTAGGGAGTTCATCTCTTGGCACTGGGACAGTCCTGGAAATGTCCCCTGCCCTGGGGAGAGGCAGCAGCCTCAACAGGGAGCCCAGAAGCCCTTCCCAAGGGGCTGATGGCTGCTGCACTTCAGATGGGGCTCCCCTCACTTGGCAGCCTCTTCCTGAGGCTGTGCCAGGAGGGACAAACCTGCCCGATAGTTCCACACCACACAAACACACCCTGTCTGCTCCCTGCTGTCACTTCCCACTCACACCAGTTACAAATCAGAGCAGGAGGAGGGAGTAAGTTACCGACTAATCCCAGCACAGGGCAAAAGTTGCAGCCTGAAAGCAAATCTGATCACTCTGATCACTCTCACGGAGGAGCTTCTTGCTGTTCTCAGTGAGAAAGTAAAGTTTGGTTTTTACAAGAGCAGGACCCACAGGCAGCAGCTGCAGGGGACAAACCTGACATCTCAAACCACAGCAGGGGTGGAAAGGAAACACCGACCTGAGTGTTTGCCCAGAGCTGTGCCCCAAGTGCCCCAGGGGCTGGAGCTACTCCAGACCAGTGGGAAAAGTCTTCCCTGAGGTCCCCAGACCAGTCAGTTCAGATTAATGGGACCTTTAAAATAAGAACAAATTTCTCCACTGCACTGGAGATGCTGGACCCAGAAGGTTCCCAGGGATGAGAAGCTTGGTGCCACAGCTGAGGTGTGAGCCTGTCCTGCCCTCCAGGAGCTGGGGCACATAGAAAGCCTCAAAGATCACAGAATCATGGAATCACAGAATACCCTGAGCTAGAGGGACCCACCAGGATCATCAATCCAGCCCCTGTCCCTGCCCAGACCCCCACCAATCCCAGCCTGTCCATCCCTGGCAGCTCCTGGAGCTCTGGCAGCCTCGGGGCCGTGCCCATTCCCTGGGGAGCCTGGGCAGTGCCCAGCACCCTCTGGGGGAAGAACCTTGCCCTGATCTCCAGGCTGACCTGCCCTGGTCACCAGAGATGCCAGGGAGCAGCTGCAATGTGGCAATGGCACAGTGGGTGCCAGACCTGCTCAGGGTGAGGGCCTTGGGGTGCCCCCCAAAACCTCCCACAGCAAAGGGAAAGCTTTGCAACTCTGAGCCACAGCAAGGAAGGGCTTGTGGCCTTTTAGCAAAAGGAGACAACACCCAGAGTCCCAGAGGGGTGGGAGGGAGCACAGAGAGGTGACTCTGCACCCACAGGGACCAAGTCCCAGCTGACAGCACGGTTTGTGTCCGTGCCTGGTGGATACGTCCTGAGGAGAACAAGCTGGGTCATCGTTTGTTATCACATGCTGGGGAGTCTCACATCAGGGAAAAGCATCTGGCTCCAAATCCAAAACCAAGCCCTTGCCACAAGATTTCTCCTTGCAGTGCAAATTCATTTCTGTGGGATTCTCAGTAAATACAAAGCTGCTGGTGGAGCTTTAGTCGACCATGAAACCACGGAGGGGCTGCTCTCTGTGCTATTTGGAAAATCCCTTCCTCTGCTCTCAGCACTCTGCTGGCCTAGTGCCCACAGCCACTCTCTTCATTCCTTCTGACCTTCTTGGTAATATAAGGAATAACCAGGTAGAAACTGCACTGTAACCTTCATCCCATGCCTACCTTGTGCCAAAAGGTAACTTTTCTGGGACATGTCTGGTGCCATCTCAGTTCTCTCAAGCCCAAAGAAGAGATACTGAAAGGATTTTGGGAGTTGCAACCCAAAGTGAAGGAGATAAAAGCATGATCAGCTAACAGACCAGCAGAAATGGAGGAAAGAAACTAAAAACCTACTACCTGTGGAAGTAGAAAAAAGATGGGGAGCAGCAGGAAATTCACTTCAAAAACAAGCAAGTTTCAATAGGGAATCTTGGAAATGTAATTACATGACCAAGTATTTACAGGTAACTTTGAGCCTTTACAGGAAGATGGGACAGATTGTATTTGGGATGCACAAGGTAAAAGCACATCCAGTGTGGGTTCTGGAAGAGCATCTGTGTCAGAGGCTGCTTCCAGGAAGACAATTGATCTGAGAGCTGATGGAGGTCTCTCTGCTCTTCTAGGCTGGAGGAAAAACAAAAGTGCCCCTTCCACCTGCAGGGACAAGGACAGGGACAGAGGCAGGGACAGCCCAGCACCACGGGGCCTGGGGCTCTGGCAGACCCAGAGGTGGGATCTGGACACATCCCCCACCTGGGAGCTGAAGAGGGGACTCAGGGATGACCCCAGGGCAGCAGGGATAAGGGGAGACCGGAGGAGTAACGTGGAGCTCTGGCCTGGGCTGCCATCACACACAGATGGGCTGTGACCTGTGTGTAACAGCCCTTGGCAAACAGATCTACCCTGAAAAGCCACAGGGCTCGTAAAAGCCAAGAGCAAACAAACAACAAACACAACTGGGCTCAGCCAGGCAAGTCACAGAATTCACCAGAGTTGCTCCTTGGACGGTCAAAGGAGCTTTGGGTATTTACCAGAAGTAATTTCCTACCCCAAAATCAGAAATACAAGAGCTGACAGGACAGAAGGACTCTCTGAAGACAGAGATGGGCACCCTGGGTTATTTCTGGATGATGGAGGCCACATGGCCATGGTCACATGGACCATTTAGGGGGGTGTGAACAGATTTACAAGGGGGGGAAATGTTGTTCATACAGGCTGAGCCTGATGTCTCCACACTGCTCTGCACCATGGCAAACAGCAAAGCCTCTTCTGCTGAGGGACCTGAGCAGGCAAAGCACTGGCACAGCAGACAGGGACATGTTCAAGAATTTCCTGAGGGAAATCAGGAGAAAGTGAAAGCCAAGAGGGAAGGTAGGAGCAATGGGCAGTGTGCTGCCCAAGAGGGGATAACCCTGCCCTGGGCAGGAGGGAGCCAACTCACACCTTGTAAAGAAAAACAGGGCAACAAAGTCACTGTGAAAAGGTGTCCAGAAATGCAGCTTTGAAGAAAGAAGAGAAGGCCTCCTGCTCTACAGAGAAGAACATAAACCCAGCCAAGCCCATCCATGAGGTTGCAGGACTCCAGAAGGTCCATCCTGAGCTGCCAGGAGGGCAGAAAGGAGGGATGAGAAGAGCATGGGTGTGGCCCCCACTGAGCAGACACCTCAGGGCTTTGGGAGGCCTGCAGGTCCATTGGAGATGGGGGGACAAGAGCAGAACCTACGTGTGACACCTCGTGTGCTGTCCCCCACTGGCTCCTCTGGCACTCCAGGGGCTGGAGGAATTTCAGGAGACCAGAAAAGTGAGAATTGCAGCAAAGTCTAGACAGGATGTGATTAAGGCCTCAATAAGGATTGCCCCAGAGGTAAGGTCAGGGAAAGGACAGACCCTGGCAAGCCTCCAGAGAGATAGGTTGACTCCTTCAGGAGATGGGAGAAAGTTTGCTCAGGGACAAAGAAAGAGAGAGGAGTCACTTGGTACAACCCTTTACTGGTTTGTACTGGCCACTGATGGGAAGTGGCTCTGGGCTTCTGGTACTGGCCACCCAGAAATTAAAACAAATTAAGTAGAACTTCCTCTACAAATCTGTGAAGATTTGTTCACACCGTTGTTCACACCAACTGAATTCAAGCCCAAATTACTCTGTGAGAGCCTCTGAAACTACCCCAGAAGAAACGGCACTGGTTAGCAGTGCATGAGTGGGCTCTGCCTCTCCCAAATTCCAAGGCTTTGCAGACTTTGGATGCAAAGTGAAGCCAGCAGCAAATGTGATCAACACATCCAAACTCTGCCAGTTTGAATGGTAAAAGTTGTCTCATCCACAGGGTGCCAAAGTCCTGTTGTGTCCCCAGATTTCCAATAACATGGCAGAAAAGTTGAAGTAAGAAGAACAAGAGGAATTTGGACAGGACATGTTTCTAGATCTGAAATTCTGAGAACATCTGTAGCAAGTTCTCTGTCTGGTTCTAGTTCTAGGTTGTGGATTCTCCTTCCCTAGAGATGCTGCAAAGCCATGTGGACACAATCCTGAGCCACTCCAGAGGATCCCTGAACTGATCCCCTGAACAGGGCATGGGGCTAGATGACCTCCAGTGGTGCCTTTCAGCCTGAACCATTCTGTCATTCTGTGCTTCTTTAACCTGGCACAAAATATCCCTAAACCCCCCCTCCTCCTGAGTCTGCTGGGCTGACACTGATGTGCATTTGCCACCCACAGTTTCCTCTCTGTGAGCCCAAAGGCAGCAGGAACAACAGCTCATTTCTAGCACAGCAGAGTTTTGATATTTAGTTTATTCCACAATAAACTGACCAGAAGTCTTTCCAGGTATCATATCAATACAATTACTGCACAATGAAACATTTCCCTACTCAATGTAATGAGGTGTCCCTTCTAGTCCCTTCTCAAAGTCCCCTCCAGGGCCTAAAGGGGCTCCAGGAGAGCTGGAGAGGGCCTGGGGACAAGGGATGGAGGGACAGGACACAGGGAATGGCTCCCCCTGCCAGAGGGCAGGGCTGGATGCCACATTGGGCAGGAATTGTTCCCTGGCAGGGTGGGCAGGGCTGGCACAGGGGGCCCAGAGCAGCTGTGGCTGCCCCTGGATCCCTGGCAGTGCCCAAGGCCAGGTTGGACACTGGGGCTTGGAGCAGCCTGGGACAGTGGGAGGTGTCCCTGCCATGGCAGGGGTGGCACTGGATGAGTTTAAGGTCCTTTCCAACCCAAAGCATGGTGATTCTATAATTCAATCCTCTATTTAAGACAGCAGAAGAGCAGGTTTGGAGAGCTCAGACAATGTGGAAGAATTTTACCTGTGTAGTTCTGTTCCTGCTCTCGAGAAGGAGCAGCTCCTCTGACAGCAGCAGAGTCCGGGCCGGGTTGCAAAGATCCAGGGGCTATGTTTGGATGGAAGAAAAAAAAAAAAAAAGGAAACAGTCAAACCTCCCAGCAGCAGTGTGGTTTGTGAGATACACTTTCCATCCACCAAACCCACTTTGTCTTCACTTTGAGCTGTAACTCACTCGGGAGAAGCCACCCTGCACTGTGACCAGAAGGACACAAAGTCTGCAGTCCAGCCAGAGGAGAAAACAAAGCCTTGCACTCACACCTACGTCAGCCCCAGCTGAGAAAAGACAAACCCTTGCCTCTGACAGGGGCTCTGTGCACGGGGGTGTTATGGGTGTTTGTCAGCAGGAAGCACAACCACAGTGCTGGCACATCAGGTTCCCACGTCCCTCAGGCACCAGTATTTGTACCTGATGGTGTACATCACTCCTAAAGCAACTTTCCAGAATTCCTTCCCCTTCCTGTGCCACACCCAGCTCCCCTGTCTGTGCTGGAGACTGGGACAGGTTCAGGTGTCCTGAGAGCAGAACAAACACTGCACCACCTGCCTGGGACCACCCTTGGCAGCAGGAGGGGATCTGCACAGGGCCCTGCAGATAAGACAGTGCAAAGAGAAAAACCAGCTCCTGAAGTGGCAGATTCCCAGGCACAATCCAAGATGAGTTTTGGGAGTAAGGAAGCAGAAAGTGCCAGTGGTGCTCCTGCCAAAGGCCAACCGTGCAGAGCCCAGGTGAAGGAAGGAGGGAGGGGATCAAATACCTGCCCCCAGCTCTACCCAGCCCACACTGGCCTCAGGCAGCCCATGGCTCAGGCTGGAGTGGCAGGGAATGTGGGAAATGGTTTCACTCCAGAGGAAGTCACCAGGCTGAGCTGAGGTGACAATGTCACTGCCACTAGCACAGGAGGACAAAGGGCTCCCCACAGGCTCAGAAAGGAAGGGATTCATCAGCAACCTACTAAAATATATGGAGCAGATGAGATTTTGGGGGGGGTTCAGGCCATAGGAAGGACACAGAGGGAGTTAGAACTACTACCACCAAATTCAGGGCTGTTTTCTTAAGACAGCTCATGGAACTGCAGAGGCAGAACATTCCCTGTCAAACCATTACTGCTCTGGATCCTTGTCTTCTGCTCCAGAGCCAGGCTGGGAGAGCTGGGGGTGCTCACCTGGAGAGGAGAAGGAACCAGGGAGAGCTCAGAGCCCCTGCCAGGGCCTGAAGGGGCTCCAGAAGAGCTGGAGAGGGACTGGGGACAAGGGATGGAGGGACAGGACACAGGGAATGGCTCCCACTGCCAGAGGGCAGGGCTGGATGGGATATTGGGCAGAAATCCTTCCCTGTAAGGATAGTGAGGCCCTGGCAGAGGTTGCCCAAATTTTAGTGTGACCACCAGCTAAACTAAAACCCTTTTGTTTTTTGCACACAATGGCAGCACAAAGAACCCTCAAGAAAAACCACACTGATCTGCAATTCCAAAGTTAGCTCTGAAGCCCAAAAGCTGGGATACCTTCTCCTGACCCAAGCAAGTACCAAGGGCCAGATTTGAAAGCAGAAAAGGAGAAAAAATTCCAACCCAGAATTGCTTGGGCAGGACACAGTTCCCTTTGAGAGAGCCCCCAGCACTGTGCCAAGTACAGCCAGCTCCAGAGGAGAGCTGAGGGTGACAGGATCCTGCTGGAAGGAGATCCTTGGCTGGCCCCAGCCAGGGCACTGATCCCATCCCAGCCCCCTCCAGCTGCACTGACCTGCACAAAGATGGGGAACACCAGCACTTTGGGAGCCAGGGTCACGTAGGTGCCGTAGGAATGGGGGATGTGAGGCCTCACTATGGTGCAGTTCTGGTAGTTCCCATAGCTCTTCATGCTCTGCACAGTCTTCATCAGCCTGGATTTCCTCCCAGAGCCCGTGTGGGATTTCCCTTTACAGCCATTCCCTGGATGGACAGAGGAGGCAGAAGGAAACACAGAATGAGGAGGGAGCTCCAGCTCTGCCCACTCCAGCCCAGTCCTGCTCTCTCAGGCTGGAAATCCTGGGAAACTGCTGGAGTCAAGTGCTGCAGGGACAGGCATCACTCAGCTATCCAGGCGTCCCAGGGATTCATGAAATAACAGCACTGATTCAATTTTTTCTAATGGGAAACAAGATGCCCTTGGTGGCCCAAGGACTTCAGTGGGTGCCACCAGCAGCACAGACACGGCTGGGAAGGTACAAACAGGACCCCAGGGAGGCTACATCAAGCTCTGCTTCAGGCCAACACATCCCACCAGGTGCTCTGCCCTCCTGAGTCTCCACCTGCAGAGCTCTGTCCCACTCTGGGGTCCCAGCAAAGGAAGGACCTGAAGCTGCTGGAGAGATCCAGAGGAGACACCAACATGCTCCCAGGGCTGGAGCCCCTCTGCTCTGGAGCCAGGCTGGGAGAGCTGGGAGTGCTCACCTGGAGAGGGGAAGGATCCAGGGAGAACTCAGAGCTCCTGCCAGGGCCTGGAGGGACTCCAGGAGAGCTGGAGAGGGACTTCAACATTTTTATCCACACAAGTCCTGCCTGCTCTAGATTCTGCAAAGTGCAGGAATGTCATGCCATGGGGCAGTGGGTTAATCACAGTTCTCAGAAGATACTGAGACTGGAGGTGTCAGAGAAAGAGGCAGAAGTTACAAACACATTCATGGCTGGGATCAATCCCTGCTGCTGCCAGCAATGATTATTCAGACACTGGGTGTATTTATAAAGGATGATCTCATTGTTCATGAGGCTGGCATCACATCATCCTCTGTTTTTCAGCATTACATTCTGGGGCTGGAAAAGGCCCGAGCAGCCTCACTGGTTTTCAGTCTGTCCCTCTTCCCTGAAGAGAGTTATCCCCACTCAAAGGAGGGATTACAGGAGGCTTTCTCCTGCACATTCCCTCCTCAGCTGCTCGAGCAGAGCCCAGACCATGTCCTGCTGGACACCAGCAACCTGTGCTCTGCCCCAAAACCCACAGGCAACAGATCCAACCGGAACTCAATGGCTCTCTAACCAAAATTTCACATCTTCAAAAGAAACCCCACTGAGAAATCAATGTATTTCCTTCCTCCCTACTCCTGTAGGTGATGAACTGAGCCAGCTCAGGGCTGCAGGCAGAGCTCTCCACTGGGATTGAACACATCCAGGTGAGGAGCTGGAGCATTCTCCTTGTCCCTCACAGGAATGTCTCAGGAACAGGAATGAGCATCCCTCCTGCAGTCCCTAGGGACCCCCAGCATCCCTCCTGCAGCTCCCTGGGGACCCCCAGCATCCCTCCTGCAGCTCCCTGGGGATCCCCAGCATCCCTACTGCAGCTCCCTGGGGATCCCCAGCATCCCTCCTTCCCTCCCTGCAGCCACCCTGGAGCCTCTGCTCCCACCACAGCAGCTTTTTACTGTCACACGGTAGTGGATGCCCAGAACCTTCCCAGGCAGAAATGAGCCAAAACACTCCTGACCACGGCCAGGGGCAGATAAGGTCTCGTCCAAAGCAAATACACAAACCTGCCCAGCATTACATATTGCATTAAGTATTAGGAAATAGCACATTTACTCCCAGATAAAGGCAGCAGAGGCAGCCAGTGCTGGGCTGGGAAGCCAGCTTGGTTGTTTGCTGCTGGCAGGAGCAGCTGCCTCTGCTGGGGGGACCCTCGTGACCCAGGAGGTTGTTTCCACCTCTAAGTGCATTAATCCTGACATTTTCCCTTTTCCCTGGTTGCACTGCCAGATAACATCGAAGCACAAGACACAGCTCAGCACAGGGCAGATAAAATCTGTCTGAGCTGTTCAGGATTTGCTTTTGCTCTTATCCCTAAATCACCTCATTTTATCACAGGAAATAATCACCTGCACAGGTCCTGGCACAGAAACACACCCAAATGTCAGCTCCTGTCACTGGGGGAGCAGCTCTGTGCTGCCACACTTCATCCCTGCTCAGGTTAACTGATACCTTCCTCCCTCCGAACTTAACATTAAATAATTAAAAACAAATCCATAAAAATCCAAAATTTGTTACGGGAAGAAGCCCAAGCCTTTCAAATCCCACCCCACTGTACAAACAAGTCCCCATGGTCCAGCTCATCTTTTCACAGGCTCCACAAACAGCAGGAAAGAGCTGCAATTATCCACAGAACAAAACATCCCCTGCAGTTGAGAGTGGAAAATTCTCCTGGCTGCAGAGCTCCAGGGCTGGGAGCACCCAAGGCAGGGGAGCCTGGCACCCACAGCTGCTCCCTCCTGCTCCCCAGCACTCCCCCATGGCTCTGCCAGCCCCACTCTTGGCTTTCTCTGGACACTGCCCCACCTCAGAGACAGCACCAAGTTTTCCAGCTGTGCCCTCACCAGACAGGGAATGCTGAGGGATTCATTCTCCTGCAAGAGCTCAGCTCTCCTAGGGATACCCAGCTCATCCTCAGGGCATCCACACAGGCCAGGGTGCAAGCACAGCCTCCAGAGCTCCCAAATCCATGAGCAGACAAGGGCTATTTCCACATGGACCTGGATTCCTGCAGTGCCCAGCCCTGCCACCACCTCAGCCCACTCTTCCCACAACTCCAATCATTCCCAGGGGGCTCCAGGTATCCCACACACACCTGCCACAGGTATGGCTTATGCTGTGAGTTTATGTTTCAAAAGTTCTTTGAAACTTTTGCAGCAGAGACTTTGCAGCAGCCCAGGGCTTGAATATTCCCCAAAGCTGACACAAGCAGCTGCACTGTTGCTGGCACTGATGTGAGGCACAGCCACCCTGCCTCCTGTGGCACTGAAGGGAGCCTCAGAACAGGGGCTCAGCTCTTCCAGCGAGGCCTCTGGATGAGGAGGAACACACATCATGGACATATGGGAACCCACGATGCTCAGAGCTCTCACACTTCATCTTCTCACCCTGGCATGGTGGGAAGTCCCCAGCAGCCTCTGTGAGCTCCACAGGCCTTCTCCCATGAAGCTCACCCCATGGCACGCTCCCTTCTGCTTTTAGGTTTGAGCCACAGAGGGAGGATGATCCCTCCCAAAATCCCTGGGCTGCTCCTCCCTCAAACCATGAGCTCAGGACAAGGGTTTGATGGTGCTGGGATGAGCAGCTTAGAGCTGGGTGCTCTGAGCAGCATTCCCAGCACAGAACAACTTACCCACAGTGGTGCTGTCCTCCTGATACACCGGCCTCAGCAGCTGCAAGGGACAGAGGGACACGGTCACCTGCAGCAGGCCTCAGGTACAGTGACAACTACAAGAGTTAAGGTGCCAAACCCAGCCAAGCCAAAGCACTTCAGAGGGGAAAACACAATTTTTGCAGCAGAAAATGAGAGCCATGACTTGCAGAGTGGTCTTGTGCAGTGGGAACACTCCCCACATCCTCCCCATATCCCTGGGGTGAGCCCCGAGGGGAGGCAGCAGGGAAATGTTTTAGGAAAAGAGTGAAAGCTCCACCAAGGGACAGAGGTGGGGCTTGTAAAACCGGCAAATATTTCGAGATGATGCTGGATGAGACTGAAGCAGGGGCCAGGAGAGGCTGCGGCGCAGAGCCCCCGAGCCCTACCTGGCTGCCAGGGTTCAGAGGAGCCAGGATGATGTAGTTCTGGTCTGCAGCAGAGGGCACCCGGGACAGGGCTGGCAGGGTGCTCTGGCCGCGCTTGCCCAGCTCGCTGTACCTGTCCCAGGTGTGCAGCCCCAGCCCCTCGGTGCCGTCGTACAGGACGTGGCAGCTGCGGCGCTGCTCGCCCTGCGCGCCGCCGCTCTTCTCCCGCTTCTGCGGGGGGCACTGCAGCTCCCAGGAGGATTTGCAGGAGGACCTGCGGGCCATGCCCTCGTGTGCCGGCTTCACCTGAGGCACCAGCCTCCACACCAGCAGGATGATCTCCGTGGGACAGTTCCTGCCATGGGAAAGCAGATGGGATTGATGGGGTGGGGAAATCAGGGCTGGAGCATCCGTGTCCAGGCATGAGCCCTGCAGCCCTTCCTCCCTCCAAAGCCTCTGCCCCTCTCCGTGCTCCCCAGCCCCTCCATCCTTCCTTCTCCTCCACAGAATTCCCTCCTGCATCCTTCCTTCTCCTCCAGGGAATCCTTTCCCAGTGTCCTGCACCCCTCAGAGCTTTCCCCGTCCCACAGTCACTCAAAGCTCGCACTGCCCTGCCCTGGGCTCCCTCAAACCACCTCTCCCAGCCCCGGGGTTTTTGGGGAGCACTCACCGGATCTCGTGTGCCAGCTCCACACATTTCCAGTGCTCCACAGGCTGCTCGTTCAGCTGCAGCACCGTGTCGAGCTGCTGCAGACCTGCCTTCTCTGCTGGGCCACCTGAGAGGGACAAATTCCAGTCACTGCCAGGCAGGAGGAGGAGTGGGAGGGGGAGGAGAAGCCCTGGAGCTTGCAGATACCCAGAGAGCTCCACAGCTTGCACCACTCACTCCCCCAAACCCCACCGGACACCCACACCCAAAAATGAAGTGGGGTCAGCCAGTCTGGAGCTTCACCTTGCAGCACATTCACACACACAGAGCACAGGATGGAGCCATCAGGGCCCCCTCAGAGCTACTGCAGGAACTTCCCGTGTTTCCTGGGGTGCAGTGGGGAGCAACAGGGCACAATGGAGACACCACAGGTCCACAGCAAGAGGATCTACTCAGGGAACTGAGGATTCCCACATTCCTGCTCCCCTCTGACCTGTTTTCCCCCCAAATGATTTCCAAAGGTGACCCAACAGACAGGCAGTTCTTAGGTTGGAGAGGGAAAGGAACAAAATCTCTGCCAATTACTGCAAAATAGTGACACAGTGCTAACCCAGAGGCCTCTGACCTCATTAGAGGCAACAGAGAATTCATTTAATGAAGTTTCTTGGAGATACCCAGAGTCCTGCAAGGCGTGGGAGCTCCAGAATCACAACCAGCTCTAGGAAGCAAAAAAGGAGCAATAATTCCTTCAAATCTAGAGGGATGAAAAGGATCCAGTCTCTTACCAGAGTCCACTGCCTGCACACGGACTGGGGAGTCGCAGCAGATTGTGAAGCCAAAGCCATCAGCGCCCCGCGGGATGGTGATCTGCAGGGACACACAGGAGCCTGTCAGGTGGGAGAGCAGCCACTGTGTGTGACGATGTCCCTCACTCCCACACTGCCCCACACCTCTGGAAATGCTGGCACATGGCATTTTAGAGATGGGGAAGGGCTGTCACTGTGACCCCCATGCATAAAGGGTGCTAAAAGGCAGTGTCAGTTCCAGCCAAGGGTCTCTGGAATGCCACAAAAGGAACATTTATTTATAACACACTCTGCTCTCAACTCTTCCAAGTGTAAGGAAAGGTCTGAGAAGCCTTTGGAAAGGAAAACCTGACATTCTGGCCCTGACACTGACTTCTCTAAGCAAGTCACTTAAACATTTCATTTCCTGTTGGAGAATACAGAAATAGCAGCACTCCCCTGCTCCGGAGGGAGCTGTGAGCTCAGCATGCTCCTGTCCTCCAGACATCTGTGTGCATCACCCTCTTCCCTGGGCTGAGTGTGTTTTCCCCTGCTGAGTTTGGAGAGGATGGATGCTGGGTTCATTTAGGCTCATTTCTCCTCCTGATTCGAGGAGCATTGAGCTTATTAATAAAATTATGCTTATTTTTTGATGTTGGCTTCCAGCAGCAGCTCAGCGTGACAGATCCTGTAAATACCTGATTAGCCCCCAAGACACTAGTCAAGATGCTTGTTTTACTGACAGAGAGAAGAAAATTAAAAATCCAGCATCTGACCTGTATTATTTTGAGAACAAACAGGCAGAAGGAAGATGAATTCAGCAGAAGTTGCCAAGGAGGTGATATGGTTCCTCACTCCTTTACCATGGGAGGGCAAAGGCAGCAAGATTTCATTTCTCTGCACTTTATCCCTGTGTGATTGCTCAGCATAAAATCAGGCTTCAAAAGAGAAACTGGCTTGCCCTGGCAGCATCAAAACACAGTTCCAGTCCCACTACACTGACTACTTTTCTCTCTGGAGTTTGCTGGTTCCTCAAAGAGGTGGCTCTGCATCTTTGAATGAACCTCAGAGCTCAGTCCAGCCAGGAGTTGGACTCCATGGTCCCTGTGAGTCCCTTCCACCTCAGAATGTTCCATATCTTAGGAAATCCTATCCATTTCATCTCCAGCACCAAGCACACCTCAGGAGCCAGCCCAGCATCTCTCCCACCACGGAGACTCCAGAGGCACTTCCCAGCCCAAGGTTTCCCCTGTGCCAGGTCTCCTTCTCCCTGAGCTGGCTGCCCTTGTCCCTCACCTGCTCTTGTGCCACTGCAGCTCCTCCCTGCTGATGCTCCTCAGCTCCCACCACCATGGCCATCACAGGCAGTGATTGTCCATTTTTTGTCCTTTTTTTCCCCATTTTTGCTGCCATGCACAGAGCTATGAGCATCTGCTATGAGCTGGGAGGTGGCTGGGGAGGCTTGCTGTGCCCAAACTTTGCCAAAAAATGCAGAGGAAATTTTCAAATTAAAGACTTGAGGAGGTCTAAGAGCCAAAGCAGAGTCAGTTGTTATTCAGCCAAGGCAGAGCAGCTTTCCTGCACGAGATGGTCACCACAGCCCTGGCAAAAGGGGGCAGCTGGGTTTGGAATTCTGCTGCTTTCGTAATTCCCAATATTTGCTGTCCCCACAGCAGCTTTGGAGTTTAGGAGCACAGGGAGAAGCTGACCCTGAGCTGGGAGTCCCAGTCCAGAGAGAATATTTCTTTGAAATGCAGAAGACTGGGACCTGCACATGGAAAAGCAGCACCTGGCATTGTGCACTGGGAGAACTGGAACCAGCACAGCGAACTACTCCTCAGGAAACAAGCACTGTCAGCTCCCAAAAACATTAAGATCATTTAAAAAGAGGCAGCAGCAGCCTGCTGTGCCTGCTTCTTCTCTAATAAGAGGGAAATTAAGACAACACCTTGCAGCTTAACACTGTTATGGTCAGCATGCTACCTGCAAGTTGTACAGTAAATATATCTTTTATATTTACATATATTTATATATTTTAATAATTTATATATATTTA
>VXBI01004201.1:0-65717 GCA_013397375.1 Toxostoma redivivum
ATTCAACCCCCAACATTCCCCAATCAGTACTAGATATTTTGTCTTTCCCAGTACTATCCATATCTCAAGGAATGTGTGTATGGGGAGAGAAGAGGAACAGTTTTGCAAGTACTTTCTCTTTATAAAGGAGTTTCAAAATGCAGTCAGCAAAGCTACATGCAGAGAGCAGTCAGACATTTAAATTCTACCATTAGCAACAAAAGAACTGTCAAGTAGGTGTCTCCTAAGAGAAACCTGAAATCTGTTGGATTCCAGTACTTTCACTGTAAGTCATGTTGCCAGAGAAAATTTCAGAATTTAAGCTAACCGTAGCTGACATAGAAAATGAGAAAAAGGTTAGATTGATTCTAAAGCAAGGACTTATTTTTCTAGCTTTATTGAACAAATGGTGGGAAAAAATGAATCCATACGTACTTGTGAAATTAAGAAATTGCCCAATAGATGTTCAAAATGTAAATTCTTGCGTTCCATGAGGGGAAAAATAGAAAAAGAAATTTTAGACAAATATAATTCTGTAGAGTACAGTTCTGCACTGTGGATTTATAAAAGGTTTGGAGTTGTTTGTACTACCTTTGTACTACGTTTCTTCTAAAGTCTTCTGCTCAGAGATGTCTTTACAACGTACCAGGAGCTCATGGAAGCACTGCTGAAATCTCTCCTTGGCTGGCCTTAGTAGTCACTTTCTGAAGTGGTAGCATTTGTTTAGTATGCAGCCAAGAGCCACTTTCAGGAAGATGTTTGTTGCTTCTGAAGATGAACATGCATTTTTAGTCAGAAATTATTTTCTTTCTCATGCAGTAGTCAGATCAGGTCAGGACATTGATTTAAGGTAAAACACAAAGTAGCTTGTAGGGAGGGGACGGAGGGACTCAGGCCACCCTCTTCTAATGGAGGTGCCCCCATCATTCCAGCTTTTGTATTCAGAGAGATTTCATCCATATTTGGGAGGCACCTCCTGCTGGGACAAGAGTGTACATTCTAAAATTTCATGTATACAGTGAGCACCTGGTACATTCAAGTATATCTGTGTTCCTTGCATTTTGTGTTGACTAAGTTAAGTGGCTGAAAGTGCAGGCTCCTGAGACAGTCCCCTGAGAAACTTAAGTATCTTGCTTACACTAAATTGATCTACCATGGCCACTGCAATAAGCTCACTAAACAATTGTGAGAAACTACATCAGGTTGACTGGGACTGATATTTTTTTCTGGTATTGCTAAACATGATACCTAGTTCATTTGGTCTCTGAATTCTCCAAACATAAAATCAAATGATGTCTTCATCATCCTTACTTCAGTCACTGGTGTAAAAAAAAACTTGTCGTGTATATTTTTAAAGGTTTAGAGGTCTGGTTTAGTTCCACAAACAAAAGTGTGCATATTTCTTTTCAAAGTGAATCTGAACATAGTAAATGAGTATTTAGGAAGGTGATATCTGAAGATTAGATTTGTTCTTTCTTAGCTTCTTTATATAGAAAAACAGAAAAATGCAGGCATATTCTTACCTTCTATTTGACTTTTAAATTAGAAAATCATGGCTTTTATAGTTAGGCAACTAGTGAACCAGTGAAGTAACAATATCATAACAGCAAGAGAGTAAAATTTGAATTGCAAAGTAAAAAAAAGAAAAAAAGCAGTCAGAATTCTTGGTTTTCAGGTTCCCTTAAATAAACCTTGGGGATAAAAAACTTCAAAAAAATTTTAGTACTTCAACTATTTCTTTAAAAATATTAAACTTTAAATTTACTACTCTGAAGGTCCTAAGAACTTCTAAGAAGGCAATGAAATAGCAGAAATGATTTGCACTCCCAACATATTTCAGGGATTAAAAGAGGAAAAAAACCTAATACCTTCTTTTAAAATTTTGCATTTTCCAAAAGTTATATAAAGAACTTTCAAAGGAAACAGAGCTACTTACAGCCATAAACTTTGATAAGTCTACTTTCATATTCTTTATCTGAGAAATCAGATTGGAAAACTTCCTTCAACAGATTGTCACAGGACAGACTGCAGTAATCAGACAGGTCAGACAAGAAGCCTGGTTATATCTGACTAGCCCTTTTTACATACCAGCCTACTTCCCATTCTTTCTAATTCCCACTCTTTCTACTTCCCACCTTAATCCCTGCATTTCTCCGCCCTCATCTATTCCTAAATGTAGAAGCTACTCCTAAGTACTCCTTACTTGTTTGCCATTGGTCTCAGTTTTGGTAGCAGAGGAAACTGACTTTGGTATATCTGTTGTGACTACCTAGGTAATATTCCACTTTTGTGATTTTGCTAATAGATAATTCTGGTGTTGTCAGATTCTCCTCTCCAAAATGTCCTTAATATTCCATTAAAATATCTGTGAAATTTTGCCATCATTCATAATCCTCCTGAACCCTCTGGGAAATCGGCATCTCACGGCACTTTCTACAACTTGCATGAACTTCTAACCCTACTACACCCAGCAGTTTCTTACTCCAAATCCAGTAGTTTCTCATGGTCTTTACATTTGTCTGAACCTCAGCCCATTAACATGAAGATATCCAAATTGGGGGCTGAAACCTCATCCCTAGCAGCTGATGGCAATTGACTGTTTTGGTATGACAGAGTCTGCACTGATTATAAAATAGGACATCACCACTTGGGCTCTTTCTCTCAAATTGAATCTTATCCTTTACAACATTATTTGAAAGTCTCTAGCACACTCAACACACAGAACTACTGAGGGAGTGAGCAAAATCAGAGTCCTGAAAGGCTCCATATACTGCGGAGATGCAAAAGGCCTTGAGCAGATTTAATTCTGAATTATATTTATATGAACCTCAGTTCTTGAAGCCAATTTTCCACAAATCCATCTCAACTCACACTGTTCAGCTCTACATACAGATTATTTTTTTCACTTGCCTTTCTCTAATCTCTGTCTCTTGAGATCAGTTTTCTCATAATCTATTTTTTCAAAACTTAAAGTACAAGAACTCCTGAACTAAAACCTCTTTTCCTCAAGTGAGCCACAGACTACCTTTATAGTAGTGACTTATATGTTCCTTTCTGTGTCCCCAGGCACTGAGTGCAACTGGTAAAAAGCAGCCTTATCTATGTTAGTAAAATGTTTTGGCCTCCAGAAGAGGATGGGTGCATGCTAAATGCATTGGAAATGGTCAATAGAGTCTGGTAGCTCTCAAACTTCATCCAGAAATCATTTTTGAGACCTCTAGTTTACACAGATTGAAAACATGAGATATCCTTAGCAGTTGAGCTGCAGAGATGATTGAGTTTCAGCACCCAGGAGTATTTCAGGCACTGTTTAATCTACAAGTAGAACAACAGCCATATGGTCTCCAAGAAGAAGAAGTGCCTCATCATTCAGTCTCGTTAAACTGACATGTGAAACTGTTTACAGTGACCAGGAAAATCTGGAGCTGTCTGCTCTCTTGTTTCAGAGGAGACTCTGGAATATTAGGATAGTCTTCAGCACCTATACATGATTAAAGAGATCTAAAATGACAATATAAATGTAGCAAAGGAAGAATGCAAAAGGGAAGTGGGAAATATTTTTCTGCATGTTATAAAAAAACAAGCATTCTCTGAAACTAATCTCCTGAAAAGACTAAGAAAGCTGCTGAAGACATTTTTCCCCTTCCTTGCTTAACTGAGGTTTGACTAATTAAAGGAATAAAAAAATGTTTTGAGCTCTAAACTTTACCAGCAGTTTGTTTAGCTTTAATGAACACGTTGAAAACGGCATATTGAATATGAAAGATGAGCTTTCTATTTTTCAAAGGAAGAATGTGGCATGTGTATCTGTATTTAGTCAAAGTGCACCTAATCTAAGCAGTTATATATCTGTCATCAATTTGTCTGTCACATAACTCATGTCAAATAAACATTACTATTTAGGTGGATATCAGCATCACAAGTTTGCTGACTGAAGGTCCCATACTAATGTGGTATTGATTTCCAGTATTTAATAGGGCTTATTTTACTTTAAGCATGTTCTACATCTGTAAAATAATTTGGTGTCTTCAAGAATTTTCATTTACAAAAAGAAGACTTTTGGAATGATTTAATGAGTTTCCTACTCAATGAAAATATTGTATGATGGTGGGACAGTTAGCACTCATTACAGAAATACAGACATAATCTTGCCAACCTTCTCTCTGTCTGCTCCAATCTTTCAGCATAGAGGATGCAATGTATATGTCTTTATAAGCTACAGAAATACTACTCTTGTGAACATTAGTCTATTTCCACATTTGTCAGGTAAACCTATACAGAATAGCAATCACATTTTGGGGAATAGCACACAGACTCTAGAAGAAACCTGGATCAAGTACTCAGCAGACTGTTCAACAGAATGCTAGGTATTAGCCACATTTTAACACATGGAGCCAGGAATCTAAAAGCATCAATTCATAGAACAAAAGTGCAGTCACAATATTTTGAAGTAAAATATAGAGGGTTTACCTCCAGTGAAAACACGAGAAATTGTTCCTAATTATCTGCATTTATGGTCTATCAAGACGTTAGATGTATTAAGCTTTCCTTTTTTTTTTTTCAGTTGGAACAAGATGTATTTTAAATCACTGGTTCCAGTCTGCTTCTGCATCAAAACACTTTATCTAAATATGCATCATAATCTTTATTTAAAAAAAAAAATCCAAAAGCATCTTAAAAATGTTCCAAAGGTATCTTCAAAAAGTATCTTAAAAAGCTCAATTACTATCCTGACAAATTTAAAAACAATTTTTTTAATAAGACTGGGCATTTAATAAAACTAATTTTCGTCATTTTTTTACAAAATAATCCCTGCTTTTTTTTTTTTTTTTTTAAATTCATAAAAACAATACTCTTTTTTCTGTTCTTTTAGGTAATGCACACTTTTTTTTTGAGACAGTGAGATCTATTTTTTTCTATAAGACTGTATGCCTGAGGTGAGCTTTGGGTTATTTTTCACCATATTATGAGTTTTAACATATTATTCATATTACATAAAATTAACATACACAGTAACAATGCTAGTCACTTGAAAAGAAAGTCTTGAACCCTACAGAAAAAACTATCTTTTTTGGGTGTTGAACATGAGGTGACAACTGACATAAAAGGCAATATTTAATTTTTTGTCCCATTGAAAATCCAAGTAAATATAAGTAAGCAGATTTCAAATTGTCTTGCACTTTTATTAGTAAAAATATCACAACACTGTTTATGACCAGGTGACTCTCCTGGTGGATGAGGGAAAGGCTGTGGATGTTGACTGCCTAGACTTCAGCAAAGCTTTTGACACTTGTCTCCCACAGGAAACTCCTGGAGATGCTGGCAGCCCACAGCTTGGACAGGAGCACTCTTGGCTGGGTTAAAAACAGGCCCAGAGGGTGGTGGTGAATGCAGTCATATCCAGCTGACAGACAATCACTACTCACTACTGGGGTTCCTCAGGGCATAGTATAATAGCAAGTCCTGTTTAATATCTTCTTTGATGATCTGGATGAGGGGACCAAGTGCACCCTCAGTAAGGTCAGAGACAACACTAAGGTGTGCTGCAGTGTTGATCTGATGGAGGGCAGGAAAGCTGTGCAGAGACATCTGGACAGGCTGGATTGATGACTGGAGGCCAGTGGTATAAGGTTCAACAAGGCCAAGTGCCAAGTCCTGCACTTGGGCCACGACAACTCCAGGCAGCCCTACAGGTAGGGGACAAAGTGCCTAGGAAAGGGCTCAGTGGAAAAGCCTTGGGGGTGCTGGTCAACAGCAGCCCAGACATAAGCCCGTTGTGTGCCCAGGTGTCCAAGAAAGCCAATGGCATCCTGGTCTGTACCAGCAATAGAGTGGCCAGCAGGACCCTCTGTTTTTGGCATTGGTGAGGCCACACCTCAAGTGCTGTGTCCTGTTCTGGGCACCTCACTAAAAGAAGGACATTGAAGGGCTGGAATGAGTCCAGAGAAGGGCAACGGAGCTGGTGAAGAGTCTGGAGACCAAGCCCTGTGAGGAGCAGCTGGGGGAGCTGGGGATGTTTAGCCTGGAGAAAAGGATACTCAGGGCAGACCTTATCACCGTTTATAACTACCTGAAAGGATCTTGTAGCAAGGTAGAGGTCAACCTCTTCTCTCTGGCAACCAGCAACAGGGCCACAATACTTGGAAGTGACAAGAAATGACCAGGTGCGGCTCTTAGTGCTATGATTTAATTGGTGGTGTGGTGTTCGCTCAATGATCTTGGAGGTCTTTTCCTTTCTTAATGATTCTATGATTCAATATCTTATTTTTCTCTATCTCATTGAAACTTTAGTTTTCTTTTGGAAGAAGTCTTTTTTGTGCATGTGTTAAACAATGTCTGTTTTGACACATTCTCATACACTGTAGTTTCAGCTTAATTTGAAAATTTTAACTACACAATGAAAAGTATCAAATATCTTTATAATACTTCCTTGTTGTTATACCGTACCTAATATTCCTGGCACTTATAAAAAGATGCATAGTTTCATTCTGAAGTATTTTTCTTCCTGGCAAATATTTTACCTTAATATGTTAAAGTACAGTGGATTTGATTATCTCATAGTGTTTAAAATAAAAAACACCCTCCCCTCATCAAAATAGACAGAGATGGTAAATAAAAGAGAGTAGACTTATATTTTTAAAGCCTTTTACTAACTGAATTTATAAAGATTATTCATTTTGACTCTGACAGCCTTTGTACTGTCTTCATAACGATATATAAATGATAGAATCCTGTACCAATATACCTCAAGAGAGATGTCAGAGAATAGACATGGCAGTCATGCTGAGATCAGCACAACATCTGGATAAATCTGTTGATACCTGTGAAATGATAAAGTTAGCAATGTGAAGCGGCAGCTTTGTCTCCTTGTGCATGGGTAGTCCTCAAAGGAAAACCTGCAAGTTGAATCTCTGGGCATTTTCCTAATTCTCTCATAGCTGTTTTGTAACACTGGGGGAATAAAATGTGCCCAGTAGTTTGGCATTATCCATCATCCAGACGGTGTACAGTTGGGTATGACATAGATTTGGTGCCCAAAAGCACTGTCTGGCTAAAATAGAACCTGGTTTCCATTCATCAAATTCTTTAGGCATTATCTCCCACTTACTGAGCAGGTGGGTGAAGTATAGAAAAACCATGGCACAATTTCTGTGGTAGTTGTATTTTTTTGTTGTATTATAAATCCATGTAAATCACTTTCATCTCTCAGTGTGTCAGGAACAGGTGATAGTGAGACAGGTTGCCAGCACAGCTATTTGAACTTAAATTCCAGCTTTACCACCATTCAGTAGGTACTATAGAAGTCAGGAAAAAAACCAAAGCAAGAGTGGGAGAACAGATATAGAAAGCTGCAACTTCTTATGAAATTTGGCTTCAACGTAGCAGAAAATTGTTAGCATATTATTAGCAAATTATCAACAAAAGTTGATAAATAAATTCTCCAAACCAATAACACTAATGTTTACAAACAACATTTAATCTCTTCTTGGTTGGAATATCCAAGATGGAGGTTATTTTAAGCTGAAATATATTACTTGTTTGTAGGCACAGTAATCTGTAAAACTCACACTCTTAAGGGTTTTTTGGGTTTTGGTTTGTTTGTTTGTTTTTTTACCTCTGTAATAATTTTTCATCTCCAACTGCTTGTTTGCATCCTTTAAAACTGTAACTTCCATGGGCCGAATGGTTTCAGCAACACTTCAGGTCTTGTTACCTGTCCACAGAATGACAGACCAGTTGAGGCCAGAAGCCTCTGGAGGTCAGGTAGTCCAACTCCCCTGTGCAAGCTGGGCCACCTACAGCAGGTTGCTCAGGGCATGTCCTGCTGGGTTTTGAATAGCTCAAAGAATACATGCACACATCCTCTCTGGTCAACCTATTTAACTGGTATTTAACTATCCTCATCAAAGAGAGTTTTCTTCTAATGTTTAAATGGAATTCCCTGTATTTCTGTTAAATCCATTGCTTTTTTGTTCTTTCACAAGGAAAGACTTTTCACTGAGAAAAGACTGGCCCTCTCTCCTTTACTGACTCCATCAAATAATTATACACACTGAAAGATGCTCAATGAGCCTTCTCTGCTTAAGCTTAAACAGTCTCAGGTCTGTCAATCTTTCCTCATATGAGAAGTGTTCTAACCACTTTATCATGTTTGCTGGACTTGCTCCAGTATATCTGCATCTTTCCCATACTGGGCAACCAAAACTTAGACCTGACACTCCAGGGTTGACCCATGTCGGAGTCTAAGACATCTGTTTGGGAGTCCAGAGTTGCTGAGACCCTGGTCAGGGGGCTCTGAGATCCTGGAATAACGCCCAAAACATCTATGGGTTTGATTATAGCCCTTGAAACAAATTACCAGCTTTATATGAGAACTTAAAAGTCACAGAAGTTTAAGTAGTGTTGTCATAAAGTGAAAATATAGATTTTAGGATTTTTGGGAATAGGGATTTTAGAACACAAGATGGAAGAAAAAAGCATGCGTTTGGTCCTTCTTTGTTCTTCTTCTTCATCTCCATTTTCTATTGTGGAGTTGGCACTTTTGGATTGGTTTAGAATAGAAGTACACTGTCTAATATAGATGATAGTAATTGGGAAATAATTGTAAACATAATGTACGTAGTTTTTAGTATAAAAAGATAACACCACCCTGAAGGGGAGAGAGTGTGCCATGGCTGCCCTGCAAGACAGACCTCGCTGGGCTGAGAGAAAATATTGCAGATAAGGAAATAATAAACAACCTTGAAACTGAGAAAACTAAAGAGCTCTCTTTTATTCCACCTCGGGCACACGAACTGCCAAACAAGAACTTTACACATCTCGGGGAAAAAAACCAAAACAGATTCAAGAGACCCAGAAGAAGGATGATCTCTTGAAGTCCTGGCAGTGCTCTTCCTAATGCAGCACAGGATATTACAAGGTTGCTGGCTTATACTTAATCTGTTGTCCATGAGGACCACTACGTCTCTTTTTTTAGAGGCTGCTTTCCAGATAGTCAGTCAGCAGCCTGTCTTGGTGCATGGGATTATTTCTCCCCAGGTGCAAAAACTTCAGCTCTTTCACCTGCTGAACTCCATAATGTTCCTATCAGTCCATTTCCCCAGCCTATTCAGGTTCCTCTGAGTAGCAGCACAATCCTTTGGTTTATCAATCACCCCTCAAGGGTTTTTTTATCAGATGAAAATTTTAAAGTTAATTTCTATAAGTATTCCTGTATGCAACTTATTTTTTTTTGTTTTTTGACACGAACAGTCACAATCATAAAACTGAATAGCATTCATTCCCCCCAGTGGGCAACACAAAAGGAGCGTTGTGCAACATTTTTAACATTCTGACAGACAGCCACAATGGAAACTGACTTGTTCACCTGTTTTAACTATTAATCACCAAGCTGTGAGATGCTCTTCCATGGATTTTTCCCTCTGTCTTCTCATTCAGCAGGAGTATTTTCAATAGCTATACAGTTTTCCCATTCTGGATGAATTCACTCCAGTTTCTATAAATATCCCCAGTGCTCTTGGTATGTGCATTTTCTAGTGATACAGGACTGTATAAAGCCTCTATCCAAGTATATTAAAAAAACATTATAAAGGAACACATTTGAACATATTTTCTTAATTTCGTACTAAATAGAAGATTAGAAAATCAAAAGCCATTTGATTTACATTTCATATTGTCTGTGATTAGAAGTCACCTATATACAAAGAATTACCTCCAGACATATGAACAAGCCCTATAATGGAAGTTTGCCAAGCCATGCTCTTGCCATGTCTCATCCATTAGGTGTTTCTGCATTGCTTTCTTGATGATGGTTCTGTGCTCTCTATAGGGATAGTCTTGCTTTCCCATCACTTCCACAGTACAGAGGAGATGTAATTGCAGGGATTTCAATAGAGATACTTCTGATTTATCCTGACACCAAATTACTGCTGTTAAGTGTCCTGGTTCTGGCCCAGATCAGCAGGAGAGGACATAGCCAAGCTGTTGTATTATTTGATACCACATTACATCATTGCTGGGGTGGGGGAGGGAGAAGGGACTTTCACTTCTGGGAAGGACAGCAACCCTGTCTGGTGGAACAAAAGGTATTATAGTGGGAAACCCATTGCCCATTGCTCATTGTCTTAGGCTCTGCAGGGAGCATTTTGTATGCGAATAATTCCATCTTTTTTAATATTTTTGTTATTAATATTGTTTTTACTGCTCATTTTCTTGTCTCATTGCTGTTTCCAGGAAATTGTTCTTATCTCAACTCATGATCTTTGCCTTTTATGCCTCCAATTTTCCTCTCTGGCTACTGGTGGAGGGGGAGAAAGAAGCAGGGTGGGGTGGGTGATGAGTGAGTGATCAGCAGTGTAACTTGGAAGGTCTCAGTGGAAGAACTAAATTGGGAGTACCATTCCTAAATTATAACATTAAGTCCAGAATTTCTCTTACAAGTAAACACTTTCCATGAGGTTTTCATCTACCTCTAGCTAAAAAGCAAATTGCTGTACAGACAGTGTTTTTAAATTATTTTATATTTTTCCATTTCTTTTTCTTTACAGAAATGTAATGGATTTGAACAGTTATTACTGTAGTAAGGAAATAGCAAGCAGGAGAATATAAGGTAAACAATTTCCAAAATAAAAATGCTGTAGGCTTTTTTTTTTCTCAGTAAGCACTTTTAATGTAATAAATATATGTATTTTGCCACCTAATATGTAAAATGATGGTACATTAGTTTATAAATTCTCCAAAAGTTTTACAGTTTTCTGCCTTACAGTCATGACTTTCTATTTGCATTTTGAATTGAAAAATACCATTTACATATCTAGCAATACCATACATATCTGCTGGCACTGAATGCTCTTAGAGAAGTGGGCATATAGAGAGACAAAGATATTTTGCTAATAATTTGCTGATAATTTAGCAGAGCTTGAGTTGCAATAACATTTAACAAGAGTCTAATTTTGAGACTCTGAGAAATCGTATGCTTAATATTAAGCATATGTATGAGAGCATTTCTGGAGCTGGATGACTACCTTCTGTAGTCTTACTCTGAAAGTAATTAGAACTACTTTTTCCAGTTTTTTTTCTTTTCAGAAAAAACAAAACAAACCACATCTGTGTCCTTTCAATACTTTAGAATATTTTCTTATAAACTATTTTCACAGAATCACAGAATATTCTGAGTTTGAAGAGACCTCAAGGATCATCCAGTCAAACTTCAGTGAATGGCCCATATGGGATCAAACCCATCACCTTGGTGTTACTAGCACCATTCTTTAAGCAAGGGAGCTAATTTTTGTAAACTCTAGCTTCTAAGGAAAAAAAGGTAATGTTACTCCTTTCTGAAATAGAAATGTTTGGAAATTAAAAAGAAAAAATAATTGAGTAATTAATTACATCTGTGCATATTAGTATGCTGGATCTATATTTACAAAAATATAATTGGAAAAGTTTGCACCGGGCATACTGACCTAGGAATTTGGAACCTGTTATTACTCCTAGAAATTGCATTTTGGTAGAAGTAAATATTGGAATGTTTGTCTCTGGTAACCTTCTAATAATATATTTTGTTTTAGCTTTCTTGTATATCTAAAGAAATCAATCACTTTAAGCTGAATTTAAGAAAACATAAATGCATTGTTTTCAAATGTTATTGTCAATTATAATGCTTTACAACTCAGGTTTTGTCTTGAGGCATGTCCTAGACATCAAAGAGTGAATTGTCAATGTGAAGTGTGGGAAAGAATCTCACTATTCCCATTAACAGCAATAGTAGTAGCACTTGTAATTCTTCATTGATCACACTGAGTATTTCCTCATCAAGAGTCATGAAAGCCAAGAAACTTACCGTGGGGGTGAAACCCTTGTAATGGACTACTTAAATAGATTTTGATACCTGAAGAGAAAAGAAAATGAAATTTCAGGAGCTGTATTTAACCGATAACATACTACATTCCAAAGAAGGCTATATAAGGATAAGCAGCAATGTTAGAAAAATGGTCCTAGAAGCAGTGGTTGTACAGAAAGATAAAATACAAAAGATAAAAGAAACAGGTTGTTACCCCTGAGACTGGAAAGGAACATTAAATTGCTGATGGCTAAACATAAGAGCAGTTATTCTTGGATCCCTACTCATAACAGGAGGGTCTCCTAAAGGAGCTTACTTTTAAAAAGCCAAGGAAAAGATAGAAAGCTGGGCAAGGAGGTACAGCAGCTTTTAATGGTGATCCCGAAAAAGGAGAAAGATAAAGTGTTCCTGCCGATCTATTATAGGTATATGTAGGAAGGATAAAGATAAATGAAGGACCTTACCTGCAAATAAATGTGTGAGGATGGGTAATAGGAACTCTGCTTTTGGAGAGTTTGGATAGAAGACTAGTCCTGTATTAATGAAAAGACAATTTGTAGGCAGAATTGAATCCTGAAATTTCATCTACGTCTTTCTTTTGTCTACATGCTCACTGCTTATTCAGCCTGCACATTCTCAGCCATGTCAGCACAAGAACCTCTCCTTTGCAGAACCTCTCCTTTAATGCATCACTTCTACCTTATTGTAACAATTACTGAATTTTCCTCATTTAAAATGGACATGGAAATATTTTTTCTTTAGTCATTAGTGGTCTGTACTGTTTTATTTATATGGGTTTATATTTACTGTTGACACTTATCCTTTTGAAGTTTTTTTTCTGAAAGTTGCTATCACAATACATATAGATGTTCATATGTACACATTGACATAATTTATTCAAATCTAAATGTAAGTTTAAGGTCCAAGACCCATGTTTAACCTAATAAAATATGTTCTTACTTTAAATCTTAAAGATCTTGGAATTAATGGTAGATTTAATAAGGGTCCTAATGACCAGATAAAAGGTCATTTAAAATAAAAACTGCCTGAAATTGAAATTATGTATTCCATTAAAACAAAATAAAAATGTCAGGTTGTGAGTGCAGAAAATTCTGAATAGCTCTTGGCTAATTTTGAAGGTAGAGAAATGAGACTGATACCATAGTGGTTTTATTTTAAGGTTTCTTCTGATGTATGGATTTAAGTTTCTGGAATTCCGTATCTAGTGTACAATCAGTAAAAAATACAGATGCATACCTCCCTGTTGTTTCTCAGCAAGGTAATCACATCCTGAAATTTAAGAAATCTAATTTAGCTGCTTGGAGTCATCTACTGACTCTATAAGAACACAGGACTTCTTTCAGATATTCTTCATCACACTCTAATGAAACACCAGAAATTAGTGATAAAAATAACTTCACCCTTTGGCTTGATTCAGCCAATTTTTAAAAGTGAGTGACATACCACCAGAAGCACTCAAGAACATAAGTAGTTTACTTCAACTACACTGGCTTGGTCTGTGACAAAATTTACTCTTTGAATTAACTTAATTGTGAAAATATATGAAAGTATGTGTGTTGTGAGGGTTTTTTAATTGTTTAGGGTTTGTTTTGTTTTAGGTTTATTTAGGGTTGTTTTTTTTTGGGAGGGGAGGGGGAACTCTCTGGGTTTTAATAGGAAAAATCCAGTAAAACAACATTATATTCATGTGAATATCCTCTTCTTTACCACTTCTTTAACAATGAAAAAATTAGCTTTTCCCTAAGACTGTGCCGTTCTTCCAAGTTTCTCCAAAGGCGGGTGTCTGATTCGAGGACAAGATGAATTGGTTTATTTGTTTCAAGTGAAAAGTGCTTTTTTTTTTTTTTCCTTTTTCCAAATAAAATTCTGAAGTCTGATGGTTTCAGTTCACTGATTTCACCTTCTTTGTTTAAAACATGTGTTGAGCTTTGCTCTCAGTTCATGAGTCAATACTTCCAGTTGATTCCTCTGGGATGAAGACAGAGCTCAATAGCTCAATATCTAATTCTTTCCCTGATAGTAAAACACATTACTCAGACAATGGAGTTTTCATCATCAAACCATAAACAATTCAGCTGAGCCACATAGGAATAAATATGTTATTTTTTATTTTGGCACATACTGTACAAACAGTTCTACTATTTTTGTCACAGATACAGGAAAGAATCCCTGTATAGATAAAAAATAAATTATCTCTATTAGATAATCAAGATGGGAAGCTGATACTGTTCTTCTTTTAATCAATCCATGAAATGAAAGCGATTATAAACCACACCAGCACAATGTATCCCCATGAGCCTCTTGTAATTGGGATGATCATTTAATTGGCACATTCTGCTTCCACTGGGATATGCTGTTTAAGACGGATCTAGTTTACTTGGCAGTTGAACAGCTTGTTATATGATCTCCTCAGCTAATAATACTCGTATTGTGATGAAAAATGAAAAAGATATATAGACTTTCTTTTTATTTTGTCAGCTGCTCAAACTACAGGAGCTTTACTTCTCATATTGAGCTAAGAAAAAAAAAAAAGGCAATTATGCTGCTTGGAAGGAATGTACATTTTTCCACTGTGTTAAAAGGATCAAAGGGAAATTCTTCACTAACTGTACTCTTAAGCAGTACAATGGACATAGCTGTATGGCAGAGAGATGAACACTGAGAAACACAAAGAAAGGTAATATAAGATGGAAAATGACTTAAAAATAAATAATTAGGTAAGTGATTCTTGTAAATAGATTTGGATGTACTTATTTATTAAAATATAAATAAATATTTAAATTTATGGAAATAGCAGAATTATTTTAAATATCTTTAAATAATTATGTCAAAGGCTTAGTGTTAGATTACTTGTTCCTTTTCTCCTAGCAAGGTGGATAAGGAGGCATTAGCACAAACAAACTCACCTGCTCATTGCAGAGGGGTGGGACTAGATGACCTTGAAAGGTGCCTTCAAACTCATCAGCTTTCAAACCCCAGTTGAAGGTTAAACTCTTGTATAGCTACAGTAACTACCGGTATTCAGACTATCTTGCAAGAAGCCTCCAGTTAACAAATTAAAGAAATATCCCACATGCATTTTCTGTTCTCTAGCTCACAGATTCATTCCAACATAAATTAAAAAATCATAAACAAATAAATAAAAGTCCAAACCTTGCAAATAAAAACAAACAAAATTTTATTTGTGATGAAATTACAACTAATAAGGGTTGACATTTGGCTTATACAAAAGGTATTTTACAAATAAGTGAAATAATCTGTCGCACATCTGTCTACACGTCCCTTAAGATAACTTTTCATACTCCCCCAGTAGTTTAATTTTCAATACATGTTTCCTAAACTTTTAGTTTGAAAATTTAAGGACAAATTAGTCCAGGGCTACATTGTGAAAGAGCTCCATTTATCTTTGCAATCGGAAAAACCTGTTTTCAGAAGTACTAATGAAAAATAGCTTAAAGAGATATTTGGTAAGACAAGAAATTTAAAATATTCTTTTTTGACTGGGTAAAAGAATTCAAATCCACTCTGGAAGGAACAGGAACATGATAGAACTAATATGATATTGCCAAAGCAACAAAAGTTTGTGAAAAAATAAACCAGACTGCTGTTTCTTCCACTCTTCCCACACCTCTGGTAGCATCCTCTGCCCTGCCTACATCTCTAAGACAAGAGGAAAATCCTTATATTTCACTTCTCACTTCTGGCTTTTACCAGTAACCCAGAAGACTTCCATATTCCTTCTCCACTACATATAAAACCCATTGTACATATTTTGTATTATATCAGCTTAGGGCTTTAAGTATCATGTTTAAGTGGAGGTAGATCATACCTTATCAACCTATCCTTAGTGGATGTTATTCACATGATTTCCATTTTCTTTGTCTAATTCATACTTAACTGCAGGGTGCACCACATGTCTCTCTGTGATCTTGATTGTCACTTTCACCTTCACTCATTTCAGCTTCTCTTTGCCATTTGCTATTTGGATACATTGGCTCTGGGTTTCTGCTTTGTATTTTCTTTAACTTGTTTCACTGCACATGCTTTCCCAACTATCAGTCACTTTGCCTGCTTCTGACATTTCTTAGTAGAGAAGATGTATCTATGAAGGCCACACTTGCACAATATATGCAATCTAAAATTCCCAGTAATTTAGCAAGAATGTCATTTCAGAAATGTTGAATAGCAACACTGAAGTAAATAGTATCTATGCCTACTCAGTAGCTAAAAATCAAGTATTGGAGTCAGATTTACGAGAATAACTCTGTGCGCATGGCCTTGTAAACAAAGAAATGAACAAGAACAGAAAAATGTGGGATGAAGGCACAGAAAAATCCTTTAATTTTTCTGTCATACTTGTTCTCAAAGTTATGCTACATTGTTGTTTTCTAATTTTTTTTTTTAATCATCTCTAATCTTTAATTTTTCCAAGACAATGATGACATCAGTTGCTGTTTGTAGAAAGGTAGTTTGCTGCCCGATTAATATCAATATTATAACAAACAGACAAACAGAAAGCCCTGAACTGGTCATATGAAATGCTTGGCTTTTCAGAGATAGTGAGTACAAAATACTTTCTCAGTTAAATTATATTAAAACAAGAAATAATTTATAGTACTTTAATAAGGTGTACTAATATTTCATGAAATATTAAAAGTATTTATTTTAAACTTGAATCTTATTTCAGTTATAGTTAGTTCAGATTGAAAGTAATTAAGTAGAATCACAGTGGTAAATACCTAGAGGTATTGATTAAGCAATGAAGTTCATGCTCATACTGTGAAGAACAGTATTTTCTTGGTGCTTGCATCAGTTTCAAGGTATGTTGTTTGTTAACAAAGAACTATTTTTCATATTACATGTGGATACATGTAATGTTTACTATTTCTGATTTTTTTTAACACAGATCAATACACTTTGATCTGTACAAAAATATTTGTATACCTAAATTTATTTAAATCTATATTCAATTTTATTAGATTTTTTACTTGTAACCATGTGTTACTGACTTTGGCTGAACCTCATGATTTCCCCACAAGCTGTCAGTTGTGTTTTTCACTCAAAATCACTCTTCAACTAATGTAATTTAATTAATTAATTAATTAATATATATATCTAGCCAAAAATGTCAGTTAAACTACATAATACTTTAAGTATCAGTGCAAAATATCTACATTTTTCAGTCGCTATAACAGTTTTTAGGATACAAAAGAGTAATGTTCTCAGAATCTACAGATTTTCTCTTTCAGATCTCTGATAAACAGATTAATACAAAGTACCATCTTCAAAAGCAGTTCCATCCTGCCTCACTTCCACATGCTTCTCTCATTTTAAATTCAGCCAGGTTGAAAAAGAAATGTGACCAAGAAGAAAGGTCACTGTGGCTTATTGTTTTAATTGCAAAATGCCATAGTGCTGGTGTTCTGCTCCCTTATTATATACAAATGTACCAATAGCTTTGCTTTTCACTGTAGCTATTTCCATTTTAATTTTATTGGCATCAGAGTATTTAGGATTTGGATGGACACCAGTTCTGAAGCTGAAATTCAGAGAAGCTTAGTAACTATTTGCTTGTTGATACATTTCTCCTATCCATCCTTTTTTTTTTGAAAATCAAGTAGTAGCTGAGAATTATCCTTGACTAAAAAAAAAAAAATAAAAAAAAAAAATCCAACTTTTAAACAAGAAANAAAATAAAAAAAAAAAATCCTAACTTTAAGACAAGTAATGAGGAAAGAATAGGGAAGCTGTAAGTTACAATCAGTGCTGTTAAATAACAGCTGAAGTAAAACCTTGCAAAAGATGTGTCTACATTTTATATTATGTTTGTCCTATTAGAAGCCGTGGTTTAGTATTCTCCCAAATATGAGCGAATAGTAATGTTTAGTTTGCTTCTCCATGGGATCTAAGTTGGACATTCCTTTAAAGTAACCACCAGAGATAGCAGAACCCAATACATACATATTTATAAGTGCATATTATGCCCAGTTAAAATTCAAAGCTTCATTAGCCTCTCATGACATGGAATAACAGTAAGAGAGGGTCTAAATTTAATACAGAAGAATCTTGTGTGTGTCATTAGATTAATTTGCACACATGAATCATTTTCACCTTCCCCTAGTAATGCTTCTTTCTCACTCTTTGGCCTTGTCCCTAATATTTTTCTTTCTGAAGTCCTTTTGATTACTCTTTAATGGGAAAGGACACTTCTCTCCATGGCAGCTATGGCTTCAGTCATACACAGGGGGAAAAGGAAGAATTAGCGCTCATAAATTCTTCACTTTTCAGCACCTCTCATTTATTAATTTCCATAAGTAAATGGCTTTTCTTGTAACTCTGAAGCATTTTCTCTGACCTCAGAGAAAATGGGAGAAAGTGTCATCTCTCTACCCTTTTCTTTTTTTTATTTTTCATTATTAAGAATTCACCTCTCATAGATAACTAATTTCAATAAAGGTTTTTCACAGAATTGTGGACCTCTTTATCTCTTATAGAGTGCTTCTTACCAGGTTTGGTAGCTAAAGCTTGTAGAGGTGTGATATTTAAAACCAGCTACCATCTTGATGTTTCCTATTAGTTAATTAATTTGAAACTGAGGAGTGGTTGACACACCAGAGGGCTGTGCTGCTATGAGGTGGGACCTTGACAGGCTGGAGAAATGGGCTGATAGGAATTTCAAGAAGTTCAACAAAGGGGAATTGCATAGTCTTGCACCTGAGGAGGAAGAACCCCAGGCACAATATATGTTGGGGGCCAACGGTCTGGAAACACCTTTTCAGACAAAGGATCCAGCTATCCACAAGCCAGAAATGTGCTCCTGCTGCAACAAAAGACTGTCCTGGGATGGATTAGAAGGAGTTTTACTGGCAGACTGAGGGAGCTTCTTAGGAGAAGGGAGATCCTTCCCTTCTACTCAGAACTGGTGAGGCTACACCCAGAGTGCTGTGGCCAGTTCTGGACTCATAGCACAGCAAAGATATAGTCATACTGAATAGAGTTCAACAAAGGACCACTGAAATGATGAAAGGACTGGGGCATGTCTCTACGCCAAAAGACTGAGAAAGTTGGGAGTGTTGAACCTGGAGAAAAGAAGGCTCAGTGGGAATTTTATTCCTGAAGGAATGATGCAAAGAAGACAGAGCTGGATTTTTCTCAATAGCACTCAGTGACAGAGGCAATGGACATAAATTGAAACACAGAAAGTCCTATCTGAACATCAGGCAACACTTTTTTCCAGTGACTGAGCATTGGAACAAGTTGCCAAGGGGGGCTGTAATGTGTCCATCTGTAGCCATATTAAAAATCCATTTGCCCATGATCCTGGGCAACCAGCTTGAGGTGAGCCTGTTGCAGGAGAGTTAGACCAGATAACCTCCAGACATTCCTTCCAACCTCAACTATGCTGTGGTTCTGTAATCATATGATTACAAGGCTCCCTGGTAAATTTACTGGACTCATTATTCCTTTATTGTGGATCCAGCTCTTTCCATGCATTGTATATGGAATTTCAAATATATTTACCATGGTGGAGAATATGAAAGGAAGATCTGGTTTTCCAGGACTTACGATCTTCTAGTTGCTTATGATTGTTCAAGAAACTCATGCTTTTCCATCAGATCAGTGTGATACTTTTTGTCTGACCATTCTGGTTCTCAGATGCAGTGGACTGATTATGTTCCAACAAAATATAGAATAACATAATATTTTAATACAATATAATAACTAAATACGAACTGTTCCACTGAGGAAAATCAAATAAGGACAACATGAAAGGCAGTGGCTAAGAGATCCAACAATCTCAGCATAAGTTTCTACTTTAATGTTATGAGGATTAATGAGATTCTGGGATACAGAAAAGTAGGAATAAAATGTGCTGCTACTTTGGTCATTTTGTACCAAAGCAATTGTACCAATTGGAAATACCATACTGTATCTATTTTTAATGTCTATTCTTTAAAGGAAATATGGAATATCAGAATGATTCATAGGGTCCTTGGGCTGAAACATGGTATGTCTTAAAATATTTCACGTTACCAAACAGAAGTTCAAGACATGACTCAATCCCTAAACAAAGGAACACTTGGCAAAAAATATTAGTGAACAGGAGATCTTCAGAGCTGATGATAAACATGTAACAAATTAAAATTAGACAAACTCAACCTTGAAATAAGATGTAATTTCCTAGCTGTAATGTAATTAGATATTAAATAGAGCACTTGGAACTGGTCCTACTTTCAGCTGAAATTGTTCAAGGAGACTAAATTTCTTTATTTAAAAGTAAGTTTCACTGCAGTTTTGGAAATTAAAATATTTAAAGGTCAAAAGTATTTGAGTCCTTGATTGTGATCACTCTCTTATCTTCAGTTGTTTATGTTTGTACTGATGAATCGGATATTCACTGATTTGCATAAATACAATTATCGTAAATAAATTTCCTGTTAAGGCTTTCTCTATCTGTGTGTAACTTTGAGAAATACTTTTCCTCTTGATGAAAAGTTGGTCAAATAGATCTTTTTTAATGTTTTTCTCCATCTTTTTTAATATCAGAGACTAGTCACAATATTTGCCAGAGGCATTTAACACATGATGTTATATAGACAATCCAGTTTGTCAGAAACTTAATCTTGCCAACATATTAAGGCTCACATTAATCCATTAGTTTATGGTTCTGAAGCAATCTTTTAGTTGTGATTAAAAAGTTGTCTGCAACAGAGAATGTGTTCATTTTGGCATATCTCATACAAAAAAAAAACCCTAACAGAAAGATTTTGGGTGATTGGTGCAACCTTGATCTTTCGTTTGGTTGATCTACAGAATATTGCTGATGCTTTTATTTTCTAAAAGGAATATAAAGTAAAGTGTATGATAAATGTGAACAGATTAAAGACCTTTGCATATAGGAGGTCAATGGGACTTTGATATATAAAACATCAGTTTAGGTGATCTAAAAATGCTTTGTAATGAATTTTTATGAACCATGAATGCACAGCTTAAAATTCAGACTCAATTTGATATACAAATTATACTGCTTGAATGGATTAAAGATTAAAAATATAAATTGGCTGAAGACTCAACATTAGTACAGTGATTATATATGTTGTGCACTGAAAGAATAAAAATGCATATATTTCTGATAGAAAAACTATGCAAAGCAACAATGAAAATATGTCTGACTACATTGATTAAAATACTGTTTTATCTTATTTTATTTTCGATAGTGAAGGACAGAAACAATAATTGGGGGGGGGAAAAAAGAGCACAATTTAAATGATAATTGATCTAGATTTAAGCATGATTTTTTTTAATTTACTAAGAATTTCTTTTGAAATGAACTTTCAAGTTTTAAAAGACTGTATAATTATGCCAGAAATATTTTTCTGGGTTTGATCTAAAATGTAGTGATGCCTTTACAAATGTCTTATGTATTGACATTGACTTTTAATGATTCATCATAGTTTTAAAAGATGGCAAGCATGCACTTCACAGTGTGCTAATTTTAGTTCACAGGCGTGCTGCCACTAGGCCCTCAGGCTTACTCTTCATGGAGTTTGAAGTGTTCTGTTAGCACTGTTACAAACAATCTGAGAAATGTAAAAAACATCAAAGCATTCAAGTGAAAATAGAAAATAGAGCTGCATAAAATTGCTGCTCATATATATTATCAATGAGAGATCTTTTAAAAGGAGGGTTCCTTTATATATATATATACATACATATATATATGGGGCTATTGAAGCAAACTTGCATATTATGACTTAGGAAATAGTGCAAAAGAAGAGGAAATGGTGCACATGAATTGGTACAGGACTGTATCACCTTACCTCATGGAGCTGTTATATAGAAAATCTGGAATTACTCATAGAAAATACAGGCATTACTTCAAGCACAGGATTTAAACACAGTTATCTAAACTGTAATTTACATACAGTTTCTGGATTGCAAAAGTGAAGAGGATTGCAAATTATTTTATCAAGAGCTGTAAACTCCAGTTCAGACCCTCTAGAAGGAAAAAAAGAGTTTAATCCCTCTGATTTAGAGAAATTTAAGAGAAGTACCCTGAAAAAGATTGAGAACTATCTAAAATAGATTAACAAATACCTTGAATTTAAAAGCATAGAGAAGTAGGAAAAATGTTGATTTTAACCTGAAAGCATTCACCAATATTATGATATATAGAGGTGATGAAGATAATGTATCCCAAATGAGATATTCTGAGAAATAAAGATGGAAGAAAAGTAGGGAATCAAAGAATTTGTTGAAATTCCAGCCACTTGCTACTGGGTAAGTATACTGCAGTAGCAGAAGGAGGACTGGGCTTGTTTTTAATTCCTCAAAAGAACGTTAAAAATATTCTGAATCCTAAACACAAATTTTAAGGTATATTCCTAGGATTTAAAAGTTTAGAATTCCTTCTGTTTCCTTCCCTGTTGTCATCAGAATGACATCTTCATTTTAGTGTATTTTCAATAATAGCTACAGAACAGTAAAAGTTATCTAATCAAAAGCAACAAGGAGAAATATACATGGCCTAAAGGTATTAGACAGCAAAGAGACTGCATAAAGTCTAGAGCTAATAACAAAGACAGCACAGCCAATACAACACAGGCAATACAATCCAACAGTGGTATAAAAACATCCATAGAAAGGAACAATGGAAGGAGTACCAAATGGAAATATATCCCACCTCTGGTAGCAGCTATGTGGGCAGACAGCCAGAGAGGGGGAACATAAGGCATGTCACCTCAAGGTTCTCACATTACTGCCCCTCCTTACAGATACTTAGCCCTTCCTTCCACTTTGGAAATCCCTGGTCCATCCCACTGAAACAGATTACACCTTTTCTGTAACTAAGTATGAGAAGAAGTTTACTAGCTTCCCTACATTTATGAGGATGTACCTAGAACTGACTGGAAAAGGAAGCACTTTCAAACCAGCCAGTCACTAAAGTAAGGTAATTTCATAACCAAGGTATTGACTCAGCTCAAAGAGACACCACCTAACAGCTGAGCACTCAGCTGTGTTGTATGACCTTAGGCTTATAAGGAAAGGTTGTGCTTCTCCAAAGAGAAATGGTAAAAGAGTTGCTCTCAGGAGGAAGTTGATAAAAGTGTGCTAGAGAACTAATAAAGTAGTGCTGTGCAGAGACTTTCTGTGGTTGAAATCATCCTTAAAAAGTCCTTTTTTTGGAAAGCCTGAAGAGAATATAGCTGTGTATTCTCATTGCAATAATTTCATGAAAGAAAAATGTAGGGTGGGTCTCAAGGGCTACTCAATCATGACTTTTTTTATATGCACTGAAACTGTCACACTTGGTGTAAGTTCATAAAATAATATATACAATTGGGAATGATGGTGTATTGTACTTGAGATGTAGGTTATTTGCCTGTATCTCAGAGGGATCAGATGGCAATTAAGGAATCCCTTGAGCATCAAAGCATTTCTGATAGCTTGGAACTTTCTCTTATATTTTCTTTATACACAATGAGCAGTTTGAGTGTGAATTATTTACAGAGGTGGGGAATTAACAGGAAGGATATACAAGAAAGGAGTGTTTGCATACACATTGATTCTTGAACTGCACAGGGATACCTTACCAGGAAGACTATATTAGAGTTAGTTGTTATGAGGATGACAGAAAATGGATCAAACAGGTGAGCATCCTCTTACAAAGACCAGTTGTTGTAACTCTTAGGTCAAATAGCTGCTGATTGTGAGCTCCATATGAAACACTGAGAAATTAAATTGGGCAGTACGTAGACACTGCTGCAATGAGACCTCATTTTAGCTGACTGTTTAAATGCTGTCTTCAGACATGAGTCTTCCCAAAACAAATACTTACTCACCCTTAGGAATCAGTCTTATCAATGGTAGAACATATACACTCTGCCTTCCCCAATAACTGATGTCTACATTGACATCCCTAAGGAAAACTTCATTGGTAAATACCTTTACAGACTGGGTCCCTGGAGAGTTAGCATCATGCTTTAAATGTAAAACCCTTCTCCCTGTTTTTATGTGCATTTCAGCCAGCTATAAATTGCCTCAAGGTCTCTGAAGTCATTATTTACAAAAGAGATTTTCTGGTTAAGCAAACATTTCTCAATTTCTCAGCATCCATGTAAAACCAATTTGCAAGAAATGCTTTCGCTTTTTCTTTGAAGGAAGGTAATGGCATTTAAATTGTACATTTGTCCCATGGGTCGTAACTTTTAGAAGTTGCTGAACCTGTACACCAACAGAGGCAAGGCTACCACCAAGGCTACCATGTCCCCAGGCCTAGTTAGGAATGAAGCTGAGTGTGTGTTCCCAACATATACACACACACACACACACACACACACACACACACAGTACATATACACCTGTTTGGCTGCATAGGTCAACACAGGCAGAAAATACAGCTCTTGCTCAATGCAGACACCACCAGCAACCTCACCTGTTCTCTTCTCTCAGCCTAAAAGGCCATTAGCAGGAGATACGTACATACACACACACACATATATGTATACATGCATATATATAAATATATACAATGTGCATGCCTCCCAGTTACAGGCACACGTGTAAATAGATCTTTCTGTTACATGACTCAGACCTATGGCCACACCAGGAGTGAACCCCAGATCCCATGGACTCACTGGATTAAACCTCCTGGTGCCTCCAGCAGCCAGCAAGTGTACCTTCTGGTCTCTGCAGCATATTTAGAGCACATCCTATGTAACTCTCTCAATACAGGAACCAAAAGAATAGATCAGGTCAAAAGTTCAGCAGCAAGTTGAATCACAGCCCTGTTGAATCACAAAATAATCTATTATGAAGTCCAAACGTTAACTCAACAGCATCACATAATTGGACCATAGTACTAAATGCCATTTCAAGTCACTTCTTGAACACTTCCAGGGATTGTGAAGCCAACATTTGTATCGGCAGCCTGTTCCAGTGCTTAACCCTTTCAGGGAAGAAATTCTTCCTTATGCCCAACTTGAACCTCCCCTGGTGCAGCTTGAGGCCCTTTCCTCTTGTCCTGTCACTGATTACATAACAAAAGGGGATGGTCTCCACTTCCTTTCAGGTAGTTGTAGAAAGCAATAAGGTTTGCCCCAAGCATCCTTTTCTCCAGGCTAAACACCCCCAGGTCCCTCAGACATTCCTCATAGGACTTACTCCCTAGACCCTTCAGCCCCAATACTGAGCCGTAGGAAATCCCACTACTGACATGGATGTGGCATTGTTCACCACCGCTCTCTAGGCTCAGCCATCCAGACAGTTTGAAGAGTGCACCTGTCTAAGCCATGGGCTGCCATATTTTCCAGAAGAATGCTGTGGGAGTTGGTACCAACCAAAGGATTTGCTAAAGTCCAGGTAGACTACATTCACAGCCTTTTCCTCACCCACACACCAGTGTGTTGAGTTTCCAGCTATATCTGGCAAATTAAAGTCTCCCACAAGAATAAGGGCTTGCAACAGTGAAATGTCAGACAGCTACTCTTAGAACACATCTGCCTCCTCATCCTGATTGGGTGGTCTACCAGGACAGTGGCCTTATTAGCTTTCCACAATTCTTACCCATAGGCACTCAACCTTGCCATCATTGTCCTGGAGCTCTATACAGTTGAAACACTCACTAATGTACAGAGCCACTCCAGCCCCTCTCCCGCTTCACCAGCCCCTTCTGAAGAGCTCATAGCCATTCATTACAGCGCTCCAGTTTCTGTAATGGTGACTATGTCTTAATTTGCTTGCTGCACAATGGCTTCCAGCTCTTTCTGTTTGTTCTCCTACTGCATTCATTGATGTAAGTGCACGTCAGCTGTTTATTTTACCTCTGAACACCAACATGCCATTCCCATACTCCTCTCTAGCAAGCCTTGTCTTAACCTCATCCTCCTCTATCCCTAGTTAAAAGCTCTTTCAGTCAGCCCTGCCAACTCATGGGCTAGAGCTCTTTTTCCCCTTTTAGACAGGTGAAGCCCATCTGTCTCTAGCAGGCTTGGTGTCCTGTAAACCACCCCATGACTGAAAAAAACAAAATTCCACTGATAGCACCAGTCTTTAAGACACATGTTGATCATGCAGGCTCTCCTGTTCCTTCTGGCATTCTTCCCTGCTACCAAAAGGATTGAGGTGGTCACCAGTACATACTCCAAAAGAAATTGCAGGAAAGTAAAATTATTACTTATAGAATAATATGTTCCCAGGAAAGTTTAATGTAATCTCCAAAGCTTACATAAATATGAAGTCAAAGTCTAAAATATAAGCAAAACATTCAACATTATTCACATTTTTGTTGTTTGAAAAAAAAAATTAAATTATAAACAGGTTTACCCATTTATTTAATTGACAAGTTTAAACAGTACCTTTGTTTTTCTATCACTGGGAGAAGGTAGAGGGGAAGACTGAGTCCAGTGCAGAAATGTTAATACATATGCTTATTTCTGCAAGTCCAGCAAGTGCAAGTTGTAGTTACTTGTCTATTAGCAAGCATTATCTTTGCATGCAATACACTGAAATAAATTTTTAGATCTTGGCTGCATTAAATAATGATTTGTGCAGTTCTTATTAAAGATGCAGAATTTCCACCAGCTGAGAGGATTAAAAAGATAATTTAAAAAAAAAAAAAAAAAGCAAACTTCAGGATAAGACTTCACTTTTTTGTAGGATTATGGAGAATCTGAACAACACCATTACTGCTTAAGCCTTCTCTTAAATCACTGCTACCTTTCTCTCCAACATTTATAGCATGGTATCAATTAACTATAGATTGAATTAAGAATTGTTCTTTGGCTTCATTATCAAGCTGAGACAATTGTTAAATCAGTTTCTGTTTCTCTGTTGCATGGCAAAGACTTTTAAAAGGTTCACAACAAACTCTTAAAGATAATGAAACTGAAGTAGTGAAGCAGCTCTTGCCTGTAAACATTATCATGATACTTGGAAGTATAAGTTCTTACAAACTGCCTGAATTTTGTATTTTGATTGTCCCTTAGTATAACACAGAATTCACCAATAAGACATTATTTTTATTTACCAGTTTTTTACCATGGAATTACTATAGTCACTCTGTTCATGAACTACAAAAGAAAATAACCCACCATGGAGACAACTTATATTTTGCAGGAACTAAGATGAGGAAATGTTGGCTTTTTAAAAGTGATTGTAAAGTTGACATTTAAAACAGTATTTAGTAGCTGTCACAAGTCCATATTGAATTGGACCCGAAGTGTGAGAGCACTCTGAGGAGTGCCCATAAATCACCTTCCTTCTAGCACTTCCCAAAGCAGTCCTAAAGAATAAAAAAGCAGGTGTTTTCTATTCACTGCCACTTAATAATATTCATCCAATAAGCACAGACAATTGATTTCTTCTTTTTCAATATATGATACTCATCTTAAGCATCAGCAGCACAATGTCATCAACCAAATTGATTTTCTCATTGTATAATTATTAAGTAACAATTGCTAGTTCCTGATTTTAAAACACTTTTTTTTTTATCCACCATGCCTTATTTTAAATTTTCAATCTTTTTTTATACAACATGCACAATTTTTTTTTCTTTTTCCAGGCCATCTTGTTTGTGGACAACTCTAGCTGTTCCTCGTGAGCATTCTGGAAGACAGTATGTTGGGCATGGGACTCTCAGCTAGAAGATGAAGCAATGCCTCGGCAATTTGCCTTATCAGTGGACTGTGCCACAGAATTAATCAACACATATTTAATGCTGTGTACACTCCACAGTGGGCTATCAGCAGTATGAGCCTGAGGTGCAAGACGATAACTTGGTATATTTCCCCTTTGCTCCTATGTTAGTCTGTCAGCCCTCTTATTCAAGAAGAGATACTAATAAATTATACTACTACTGACAGCTGCTTCTGCCTACTGCTAGGCATGTCAGATTCTGTTATATCATTGACAGATAAAAGAGCTCTACAGTTTTCCAAATAGTTTCCTCCAAATAGAAACCAACCACCACCATCCAGTCATCATTCCTGAGTTCTTGTCACCCTCGCCTTTGCAAGCGAGGCAGTGGGCAGAAATGCAAGGCAGTGCAATGACAGCTACGTTGAAGCAAGCCCTCTCTGAGTCATTTAGTGCAGTGGGGAAAAAGAAAATGTATTGTTCTTATAAAATGGTGGATTTTGGAACAAGACTGGCTGTCATTTAAACCTCTGGAAGAGCATTCAAGAGTGTACATGAGCATATATGTGCACATGGCTTTGTTTGTGCATATGTGAGTCAGAGAGGAAAAGAGGGCACAACACAAACACCAGACGAAAATTACCATGTTTTACAAAACAGCATTCTTCAGGAGGAAAAATATATTTAGCAAAAAATTACTTCACCACAAAAGGAGCAAAACCATATTTCTCTACATAAACTTTTTCAAAGACATAATAATGATAATATATCACTGCAGATGGTAACTGCTTCTCTTCATTCTTTGGGCATCTCAAAATACTTTTTATCAGAAAGTGAGTGTAGCAGCTAATACTTAAAATGACTATTTTTCTTATATAATCCTAGCCAGGAATTCCCCAAATGAAAACATTTTTCACTGGAAAACATTGATTTGCAAACAGAAATGTGGTGTGAGAATGCTCTGGAGTCCATTGATTTCTGTAAAAACAAAAAATATAAAATAACCTAACCTGCTCTCTTTGATGTTTTCCAAGCAGCTTTCTTGCGATGCTAGTCCTTGAGAATCATAGTTTTTTCATCTCCTCTCTACAAGTGCCTTCCAGGTCCTCTGTCCCTTGACAAGCCATCCTGAGAATTTCCTAGCCCAGGGAAAGGTGGGTGGATAAGGAGGCCACAATTACAAGAGATCCCAATGCAGGTGTTTGATGCTGGGGAAAAGACCTGCAGCAACTGGACTGTGCTGAGGTCACAAGATTCCTGCTGCTTCAGTGGTACTACTTCATGGTGCTTTTCATTTACCTCATGGTGTTAAATGCAGTTTGGTAAATAGTGTTTTTTTAATAATTAATTGCTTTCACTTTATGAAGTTTTTTTTGGTGGGTTTTTCTGTTTGTTTGTTCTCCCCCTTCTTCCTCTTGAACTTCCTGCTATCTTGGTATTCTTTCATTCAGTTGAATGCAAAACAGATGTTTGGACTAAAAATTTTTTGATTTCCATATCTATTTTGTTCTTATAATCAAGATTCCCTGCTTTGCTTGAGAGGAAGGTAGATACAAAAAAAAAAAAAAAAAAAACACCAAACCAAAACAAAACAAACACCACAGCAATTCAGTCAATAAATTTTGTCTTGATTTTTAGTTTCAATTGCCCTTTGACAACATGATCCATCTCCTAGGAGACAATGAGCACTAGCAAGGAAGCAAAGTCTACTAGTTTGAAAGCCAGTACTAGAAAAACTGTTATTCATTTTGTTTATATTAACAGTGGCTGCAAAGATCTACCTCATTTTATTTTCATCACCTAAAAAAAAAAGAGGTCACTTCCTGTTAGAAATATCAAACATTAGTGAATTGAATCAGATATTTTCTTTTCATTATTTGTTTCTAAATGAACATCTTGTGTTAGTGAATAAGCTAGTGTTGTAAATGAACACGAAATTCTGCTAAATATAACATTTTCAAAAATGTTGACAATATTTTTAACTAAAAGCACAAAAACATATAGAAAATGTAGAAAATAAAAAAAAAGATGAGCTATCACATGCTGCTTTTGGGGAAAAAATCTGAAATAGACACTTGTTATTATTGTACTTTATTAAGAAATCATACAATTACTAATAATATTGATGGGGTTTTTTTTTGTTTCTTTAAAATTCCAGAAGGAATTCTGCAATTAAAATACAAAGTTTTACATCATTGCTTATTTCTCTTTTTCTTTCAATAACTGACCAGGATGTATTGACCACAACCCTCACTGACAAGGAGTTTCTTTAAAATTACCTATTTGGGCAATATTTTGGTCTTATGATTAGGAACTCCACAAAGCATTTGCACTCCTACAATATGAATGCTTCTGCAAATAAGAAATAAGGGTTTCTCTGCTTGTGAAGAAATTAGCTGAAAAAATGTCCCAAATCTTGTCACCATAAAACTCACTTTAACTTTGTTGATTAGTGTTCAGTGATTTTTGTTACCTAAACAGCAGGGTAATGAATAACAATTAGAGAAAAATGCTTCCAGATGGGGGAAGAAAAATTGTCTAAATGATTACAGAAAATGGAAAAGTTTTTTACAGGGGGAATATTAAGATTTTGCCAGTGTTCACAAGCACTGCTGACAATAGCAAAACATGAAATAGTATAAATAAAAAAACTATCATAATCTTTCACATTTTACATAGTTTGATATTTCAATGATATTAATTTTCAATTCTACATAATACAGGTTGAATAATTATTTTCTTTGAACAATATAAAAGAATATCAAATGTTGATTTAGAAATTTGGAAATATGAAGAATATTTTATGGGCACCTACTTTACTGGCTTTTGTACTAATTGCTTAAAATGTCACTTAATTTATTGTCTGAGATGATGTAATTCCTACTTACAAATCTTTAGTCTTGATGTGATGGACTGTATGACTTCTCAGCTGGGTATTTATCATTTAGTAAACACTGGTAACAAGTGCCAAGTTGTGCTGAGTTGGCATGGCGTGACTGAGCCTGTTTAGCAGGGAAATGCTGCCAGATTGCACCATTTCTGGGAGGTCATTAAAGAGGGGTTCACAGCAAGGATTGAGAGCCTGTAGCTCATAGGAAGCCCGAAAGAGTAAGATGCAGGAAGCAGCCGGGTAGGTTTCTTCCTAAGGACCACAGGGAGTTACAGAGATTTTTTTTTTTTTCCTCTTTTCAGCCAATCAGGGCAGCACCAGGACCATTTGCAGGAGATAAAAACAGTTCTAAGGAGTATGGTGAACAGGGGTATGGCATGGCAGATTATGTATGTAGGGCCAGCAGGAAGGGTGCAGGCACCCTCCTTGCTCATGGTGCTGGGTTTTGTGTTATGTGGGTAGGATGTTTTGTTTGCGTTTTGTCCTGTTTTGCTTTTTTCTCCCCTACTTGACTAGATCCAGCAGTGGTTTGTAAGCAGTCAGAAACCATTGCTGCTGCTGCTACCAAGACTGTGCTAACCCTGACAGGCTCCCCCAGAAAGACCCAGATATCTGTCACTGGGTGGCTGCAGGGAGTGTCTGAGCTTGGTGCTAGTACTTTAGCACAGTGCAAAAGACACCTCTGTGTGGTGTGAGCTGGTGAATGATCTTCTCTGTCTGGTCACAGAGCTTAATGAAGAAGTGGAAAGGCTAAGGAGTATCAGAGAGAGCAAAGGAGAAAGAGACTGGTGGAGTTGCACTCATCCAACCCTGAGAAAAGCTCTGCAAAAGTCAGAGGAGTCCTGACCCTCTTACCATCAGGCAGAAGGACACCTAATGGGGGGAAGGGAAATGAGTCCCTGCTAAGGGAGATTAAAGAATCCACTCCAGACCCCCAGATACCCTAACAGAATAGGGCTCTGATCTAGAGGGTCAGGCAGATGATACTAAATTTAAAAATATTTCTGGAGGGTCTCCCATTTGAACTCTGTCAGGTGGATTATAACCTCAGTTATTAAGAAGAAATTAAGGGCAGTTGTAGTAGGTGACTCCCTTCTGAGTGGAACTGAGGGCCCTGTATGTCTACCAGACCCATCGCACAGGGAATATCGCCACCTGTGGCCTCCTTAAGGCCCAAGTATGGGATACTACCAGGAGACTGCATGAGCCAATCCAGTCCTCTGATTATTACCCACTGCTGGGGATGTACAGGGTGACGGTGGTGAGGTTGATAAAAAGGGTACTTAATCTGGCTGCTTCTGTAAAGGATAATAAATGTTCTTATAAATACCTTAATAGTAAAGAGGAGGAAAGGAAAACTTCCATTCTTTAGTTGATGGGGAGGGGCAAATATAGTTACCAAAGATGAGGAAAAGGCTGAGGTACTTAACGCCTTCTTTGCCTCAGTTTTCAACAATAAGACACATCATCCTCAGGACAACTGGCCTCCTGAGCTGGTAGATGAGGTCAGGGAGCAGATTAGCCCCCTTGTAATCCAGGAGGAAGCGGTTAGTGACTTCCTTAGCCACTAAGATGTCACAAGTCTATGGGACCATAGACTGGAAACTAGCCCATGTGACATCCATAAGTGGGCCAGAAGAAGGATCCAGGAAAACACAGGCCTGTCATCCTGACCTCAGTGCCCAGCAAGGTATGGAACAAATTATCTTGAGTCACACAACACTTACAGGACAGCTGGGAGATCAGGCCCAACCATCACCATGAATTTAGAAGGGGCTGGTCCTGCTTGACCAATCTGATTTTCTTGTATGACCAGGTGACTCTCCTGGTGGATGTGGGAAAGGCTGTGGGTGTTGGCTACCTGAATTTCAGCAAAGGCTTTGACAGTCTCCCACAGCAAACTCCTGGAAAAGCTGGCAGCCCATGGCTTGGACAGGAGCACTCTTTGCTGGGTTAAAAACTGGCTGGATGGTCAGGCCCAGAAAGTTGTGATGAATGGTGCTGCATCCATGTGGCAGCTGGTCACCACTGGTGTTCTCCAGGGATCAGCATCATCCCCAGTCCTGTTTAGTGTCTTTATTGATGACCTGGATATGGGGATCAAAGTCTACCATTAGCAAATTTGCAGATAACATGAAGTTAGGTGCAAGTGTGGATCTGCTGGAGGGTAGGAGGACTCTGCAGAGGGATCTGGACAGGCTGGATTGATGTGCCTGATCCAAGTATATGAGATTTTACAACATCAAGTTCCAGGTCCTGCACTTTGGCCACAACAAAACCCTGCAGTGCTACAGGCTGGGGACAGAGTGACTGGGCAGTGGCCAGGCAGAAAGGGATCTGGGGATACTGATGGACAGCCAGCTGAACACGAGCCAGAGTGTGCCCAGGTGGCCAAGAAGGCCAATGGCATCCTGGCCCGTGTCAGCAGCAGCGTGGCCAGCAGGAGCAGGGCAGGGATTGTCCCTCTGTACTCAGCACTGGTGGGGCTGCACCTTGAATGCTGTGTCCAGTTCTGGGTCCTCAATTTAGGAAGGCTGTTGAGGTGCTGGATTATGTCCAGAGAAGGGCAATGCAGCTGGTGAAGGGTCTAGAGAATAAGTCGTGTGAGGAGCAGCTGAGGGAGCTGGGGTTGTTTAACCTGGAGAAAAGCAGGCTCAGGGGAGACCTTATTCCTCTCTACAGCTCCCTGAAAGGAGGCTGCAGCCAGGTGAGGGTCAGTCTCCTCTCCCAGGCCACCAGTGACAGGACAAGAGGACATGCCAGGGGAGGTTTAGGTTGGACCTAAATTTCTTCCTTCATAAGGAAGAAATTATTCACAGAAAGGGTGATGTGGCCTTGGAATGGGCTTCCCAGTGGTTGTCCCTGGAGGTGTTTAAGGAAAGCCTGGGTGTGGCAACTCTGGTCTTGTTGACAAGGCGGTATTAGGGCATAGGTTGGACTCAATGGTCTCAAAGGTCTTTTCTGACCTGGTTGGTTCTGTGATTCTGCCTGGAAGCTCCTTATTTGATTGAGAAAGGATCCTTACAAGGATGAAGAACTGTTTACAGACTGTTTCCAATCTTCCAATCTTTTTTAAAAACTGAAAATTCAAGTATTTTTAAAATGTAATTTTTGTGTTTTAGGCATATATATATATATTATACCTTCCTTCAATAAAATTTCCAGGAAATTTAACTCTACAGGTCTGGACTGCAAACTGTAAAGCTAGAAAAATCTTCCTGCAAGAGAAAAGCTGCTTACTTTAAGAATATGATGTGGTTAAATGTAGGGGTTATTCCAGGAAGGGAAAATGTCACTCCTACCCTTTTAACCCATCTGATGGATTTCACGGCCATATTTCACAATTAGCCTATAATGGGTCCACCATTTGCTTTGGGAAAAAGGCAGAGTCAAGATTTTAAGTGATGAATTTTGAGACAGTATTTCAAATATCTAGCTTCCGTTTCTCAAAAGAATATATTTTCATTTATTGAACATATGTAAGAGAAAAGGCCTAAACCACTCTGAAGATTTTTAGAAATGTTTTTGTATATGTTCTGGAATTTTCTTATGGTTTACATTTAGATAAATGTGGCTCCATCTGATATTATTCCAAAGATTATTCTGTGCCATACATAAAACAATTTCAGTTGATTTTAATAGTCCAAAAATCAGGAACATTTTTTGTCTGTGTTTTGTTTAAGAATTTCTTCCTTTTAGTCTTAAATGCCACCATCCTTTAGACCTGTTTCTAGGGTTTGATTTTTTTTTTCTTTTTAATTGGAAGATTTTGTATTCAGACATTTGCAATTATCCAAATTAATCCTTCACTTTTTAAAAAGGTTTTCAGAAGAAAACTTATGCTATAAGTAATAACTAACCCAGAGTCAATTATTTCATATATTCCATGTAGTTTTAGATTTAGCAGTGCCACCAGGTGGGATCTCAATGGGGTTTGTAATGACTTGACACTGCATGCTAGGATTGTTACTCATGCAGTTTTGATTCTTCTACTCTCTTACTGCATTTATTTCCATGAGACACTGAAGACAATTTAGCCTTGCTAATTTTTAAAAATTGTCTCCAAATGCACCTAGAGTTAATAATATTTTTAACATATATTTTAATTGTGAAGCTAAGTATGATGTTCTTGATTCTGTGCAGAATGTGTAGTAAAATTATTTCTTTCAAATGCAGAAATCCAGTTTATAAAGGCATGTGTTGTTTCTCATTGCTTCTTTTATGAACAAAATTTTATTGTTTAATATTATGTACAATAGGAGTTTTTCTAAATTATACTATTTTCTAAATAATGATGATATCTTAATAAATTATCATTTTCCAATTTCCTTTTTCTTACCATAATACTGTTTATAACTGCAAATTTCTGTTTGTGTTAGTGCATTTCTGCTCACAGTTTTGCCATTTCTCAATATTTTTCAAAACAAATATGTGTAATTTTTTTCCATTGTAATGCAGATAAAGTCAGTTAAGTAAAATACAGTCTTAGAAAGTGCACATGATTTATCCCTTAATATTCTCTCTGGCAGCTAACCTCAGTCAGCATGAAGTATTTTTTGTTGCTAAGACAATGTGAAAAAAGCCTGGAATAAAAAAATTAGATAAAAGATAAAATAATGTCCTCTTCCCTGTTGAATGCGTCTCCAATTGTGTTATTATTGATAATTGCGGTTACTGCAGCTATCCCCTGGGTGTGAGAATGGGGAATATTTAAGGTTTCTTGATATCTAGCCAGAAGCCTGACTTTGGATTTGTCTTAAGGCCTACTGTCAGAAGATATAAAGAGAAATCCAGAATTTCATTTACATATTGCTAATTTATGTATATTATTTGCTTATTTATGTAAAGCCTTATGTTTTAGTCTGACTAAATTTATTGAAAAACAAAAGATTTCTTTGGGCCATTTTTTTGGTTTTAGTATTTCCCCCCCCCGCCCTTGAAAAATAAAGTTTCTTCCCCTTTCTGACACACATCAATCATGGAACCTTGGAATTTGATTATTACGACTACTTTTCAATTTGAATTTTATTACAATATGTAAATTGTTCTTGATACTATTTTTAAATGCTAGCCTGACTGCTATATGACACAAGTTCTTGGCTGTCAGAGCTGAATTCAAGGTGCCTTATTTACCTTGCCTAATTCATACACAATATGAAGCTGCTCCCATGAGGGAAAATACCTAAAAAGAGCAGTGACATTACCACAAAACAAATAGAATTCAGAATGCAATGAGGCTCCATGAAGCTCCTCAGTGACAAGTGTACATGCATGAGTGTCTGTGTCTCACTTGTGACTGTATAGGAAAACATTAATATTGCTTAAAAGCTGCAGAGATTGCTTCTCTTAACATTAAAATAGAAGATAAAATTATAGTTATTTAAACAGTACATTAAGTTGTAGTGAAAGTACTTGTCAAATAATTATGGGGCAATGTCCAATGAGTTCTGTAGATTTTATTATGTGAAATAAACATAATATTAAGTAAATCAATGCATACATAGTAAGCTATAAGAAAGGCATAAAAAACAATGTATAATATAATAATTATATAATATGGAATACATAATATAAATTATATATAGTTAAACATAATACTGTTGATATAAATATCTGCTAGAGTGAAGAAAATGTTCAGGGCTAGGTATCATAACAATATAACTGGAAAAGAGAGACTCAATGCATTTCTTTATCATTTTCTCTACAGCGATCAACCCACAAATTTTTTTTTCACAGATAAACCGAGTGTGAAGTAATCACTAGACTCACTGTTTTACCTAATGGCTTTCTTATAAACTTGTTCAAGACTATTATTGTTGTTTAACCCCAACTGGCAACTAAGCTCACAGCCTTTCACTTACTGTTCCCTACCCTCCCCCACATTGGAATGAGGTACAGAATTGGAAGAGTAAAAGCGGGAAAACACGTGTTTATCTAAAGATAGGATAATAGATAAAGCAAAAGCTGAGCGCAAAAGCAAATTTAAACCAGGAGTTAATTCACTACTTCCCATGGGCGGGCAGGTGTTCAGCCATCTCCAGGAAGGCAGGCCTTTATAACACAATGATGGTGTTTTGTCTTCCCAAGTCACTTATAGTCTGAATGTCCCTTCTTTCCCCACCTTTTTATGCTGAGCATGATGCCCTATGGAATGTCATAACCTTTTGGTCAGTTGGGGTCAACTGTCCCAGCCGTGTCACTTTCCAGATCCCTGCAGATCCCCAGTCTGCTTTCTGGTGGGGTGGGATAAGGAAAAGACCTTGACTCTGTGTAAGCCCTATTCAGTAATAACTAAAACATTCCTATGATATTATAGTATTGATACCAGCACAAATCAAAACCCCACCCACATACTAGCAACTATGATAACAATTAACTCAATCCAAATAAAAATGGGCACAGTTTACCCAAATTAGCACTGTTTTATTACCTTTCATTCTCCTATAAATAAATGGTGTTGTTTATTCTGCTAGGTGCAAATTGTAAATAATTTATTTAACATCCAGTTTAATGTTTATTGACATTAGCAACTTTTGAACAAAACACTTCCATTTCCATGGCAAATTATATTTATAAGTAATGGGTACTTTGGGGTGTCTGTCCTATAATTCTGCTGACTTTAATATTTCTTAGAAATAGCTGAGCTCTGCAAAAACAAATCTGTTAGTGTTTCTAAGGTTTGCATGTAAAGTTCTGCGCAACAACTGATTTTTGTGACAGTCCAATGTTGTATGAAATATCATCTTGAATTTATGTTCTCAACTCAGCCCTCTCCTGTTTAGAAATTAGAAATTAAGTCTAAATGTTTGGGGTCATTTTCTTTGCCTTTTCCCCCCTTATACTATGGCACTAATCTAACATATTTGGATTAGATCCAACAGCACTGTTTCATAGCTCTGTCTGTGAGGTAATATGAAAAATACAAGAGAGAAAAATAGTAAGAGGAATCTTTTCTTCTGACATCAGTTGATATATGTGGAGTTGCAGAGAAGTTAATAATTATCCTGATTCTCTTCTCATGATTAAATCATGTAATATAAATTTACTGTAGTAATTAGAGTTCCCTAGATTCATTTCACTTATTAAGGAAGGAACAATATCTGCAAAGATAAACATTGAGAGGTTGGGGAAGAAAGTGATGCTTTTCTCAGTTCATTGTTAGCAGAATGCAGAAATATATATTTTTTGAAAAACTTAACTGCGCACCAGTAATAATTGTGTATACTTATGAGAAATTTGGAATCAGTCAAGTAAGCCACATCAGAAAAAAGCCATAAAATAATTTTGTTTTTCAGATAGAGATGAAAATCTGAATATACTAAAGAAATAAAATACATCACTACTATGAAAGCAAATAGAGAGTTACAGAGAGTTAAATACATTATAATGTCAGATTAGAGACTAGCAGAGAAGTTTTAATAGAAAATAGTATCATTCAAACTGACAGGCATAGGAATTTCTGATGAGTTCATGAAGTGGGGATAAGTTTAACTTTAAACACAGGTGAGCAACATGGCAATTTCCATTCAAATTTAATGATTTGAGTAGAATATGATGGCCATATCTTCAAATTTCAGCAGGGAAAAGAGCTTCCTTGGCTTCTCAGACTGAGTAGCCTGTCTTTTTAATCCAATTTATTCTTATTCTATGTGGATGTGAATTGAGTTTATATAAATTATCCAAATGATTCACTCTACATTTCTCCAGCTAACATTTGCAGGCAGTGTTAAAAAAAACAAATCAAAACCAAACAGGAACAAAACAAAAGATCAGGGTAGTGTCTCTAAAACCTGCCCTGGCAATTCAGTACAGCTGGAGCTGCAGAAAGGCCTGCTGGAGAGCCTCTTCTTCAGGAGATACTGAAAATTTGTGCACGTAGGACTACTTAATAAGAGAGTCATTAAACTTAGGTCTGCAGAACAATTTTTTCCCCCTTAACTAAATGCATTATATAGGCAACAAGAAATTAATCTCATTTGTGACAAAAGTAAAAATTCCTAATATGATTTTTATATGACCTTGAAAATTCATATAGCCAGGATTCATTTTACACAGAGAAATGCACCCTATCAATTATGGCCAATCTACCTCCCACTGAATTCACTATTCATCTACAAAATTAGACATATTCTAAATTGTACCTACTTTTTCTTGATTAATAATAATGTGTGAATTTTGGTCCGGACATAATTTTTTTTCATATGTTATTGCTAATATTCTAAATGTAAAACGATTATTTGAAATTATATGAATTTAAAGTTTCTATATTTTAGTGACATATTGCAATCAACTCTCTATCAACTCTGATTTATTTATAGACCAGAAAAAACCAAACAACTTATTGAAGTTTTAAACTTATTTTCTTTTAAGAAAAACATTTAATGTGTAGTATAGATGAAAAAAAGGTGACTAAATTTTATTCGGAATTATAAACTCAGCTAAAGTAAAAGGAAATTAAAAACACCAAAAAGTAGCTGTCCATTTTTACTTGAACCTCTTTTTAAATACAGAGAATTTTCTATTACCCTTCATAAAAAAATAAAAAAAAAACCAACCAAAAAACCAAGAAATAGCAAACAGCACAACTTACTGAAGAAATGTATGTATAAAATAATTCAATATGTTCAATTATTCTTCCATCTTATAATACTCAAGGTATACTTGAATGAAACTTCTTCAACAGCTCCTTTCAGCCAGTTAGATGGGTAGTTTGTTTGGGTTTTTTGCTCCTATTATGTGTAGTTTAAATTATACCTGGCATACAAAACATATTTGTTGATTAGTATATGATTTTTATTTTTTTTTTAATATATGAACATGCTGCATGAATATGCTGCATTTCCGTAAGACTTTCCTGAAGGACATTGTTCTGCTATCTTAAGAATTGAGTTGAGGAAAAAAAAATAAAAAAGAGAGAATTAAGTCTCTATAGATAGTTCTATAGTTGAGAAATTCCTTTTAAAAACACATTCACTGGAGTAAACGAATGTCCATCATGGTTATTTTGTCAGGGTGGGGTCATCTGGGTTCTACCTTTTCTGGGAAACAGAACTGTATAGCTCTCTGGAGTGTGTATACACTGACACATGCAGCTTGGGGAGCAAATGTGCAGAACTGTGAGGAATCAAGGGTCACGGTGCTGTGTCAAGGCTACCAGTTCTCGAAACCATGAGAATGGAGTAGTACAGCTCACATGGTTGGAGAGCTACCATGGGTGGCTGTGAGCTTTGTAGGCAGGAGAAGCCAGGAAGGCAAGGAAGGAAGTTGCCCTCTATGTATGACATTAGTGGGAGTGTGTGGACCTTTGTCCAGAGGCACATGATGATCTGACTGAGGATTACAGGTGGAAAATAAAGGGCAAACCAAAGTCTGTGTGTCTGCCACAGACCTCATGGGCAGAAAGAACTTTTCTTTAGAAAAGTGGAAGAAGCCTAACATTTGTAGGTGGTGGTTCTCATGGAGATATAAGACCACTCGAATGCCTGCTCAAAAGACAACACATCAGGGCACAAGATGTTTCTATTGTCAGAAGAAGCTATTCCCTGTTTCCCTGTCAGAGGACATATTGCTGTAAATAGACTCTCTCCATCTTTCTTATAGACTCCCTTCTGGAAGAGAAATTAAGTCACCTCAAAGCTTTCTCCAGACAGAATCACAATCCCAATTCTTCCAGCCTTTCCTCATAGGAGGGCTGTTCCATCCCTCTAATCAGCTTGGTGGCCTTCTCTGGGCTCACTCCAACAAGTTGAAGTCTTTTCTGAGCTGGGTACCCCAGAGCTGGATGCAGCAGTGCAGGTGGGGTCTCAGCAGAGCAGAGCAGAGCAGAGCAGAGGGACAGGATCACCTCCCTGGCCCTGCTGCCCACACTGCTTTTGATACAGCCCAGGACACGTTTGGCTTTCTGCTGTGAGTGCCCATGGCTGGGTCATGTCCAGCCTTTTATCCACCAGCACTCCCAAATCCTTCTTGGCAGCACTGCTCCCAGTCTGTTCATAGTAGCAGTCCAGATTCAGCACATCTGTATTCTAATAACAGAGTATAGATGTGACATATTATCTCATTCTTCAAACTTTCAGAAGTTTTTCTCTTTAATGAGGTTTTTTTTTCAGTACCTGAGAAGATCTAACACTTGACTCTATCTGGAATTATAAGGGAGGACAACTCATTAAGTGGACAATTTCTCTTCTGGCTGATTTTGGCTGTTCATACTGGGAAATCAAAATTAGTATTTTCTCTTTTGGTTATGGAGACACGTATGTCTTGAGCTCTGAAGCAGCAGGCATCGAGACTTAGGGAAGAAAAATCTTTCTGCAACAGAAAGAAACAATTGAATCTAATTGAGTGAATTTACAGAAGGGATATATTCTCCCAAATGAGGGCAGCAGCCTCTTGTTAAAATCAGAGGACTATATTTTTGACAAAATGTAAGGAAGTTATGATGTAAAAGGCCTGTGGCATCCTAGGTTTTAGTTATAAATGATAAGTGCTTAATGAAAAGCATGTTGAGCAAGTCAGCCCTTCAGAAAGTTTAGAACAGTTTTGACTGAGAGAATACTCTTACTCATTTTGCTTTTACATCTGTGCTTTGATCAAACATCCTGGTGCCATGACTGAATACATTCCAAAATGAACTTAAAAGCTCATGGATCTGCAACCTATTTAGTAAATAATACAAAAGTCCCTCATTTTTGCAGCTTCTTATAATATTAATTTCTGATCAGTTAATACCTTCATTTCATTACCAGTAACCTATTAAACCATACTCCATACTGCAGAGGTTTTATTTACATGTAGTTTAGCTTCATATTTATTTTTTCCTTACATACCTTAAAGAAAAAAATCGAACAATATAAATTCTCTAGGCTTTCATTATTAAGCACATGTATAAGGTCTAAAATACCACTTTTATTTTAGTTTTCACTTATCAGTACCGAACTATGGACTTGGTCAAATAAAATTAAAATGCAATTTAATTGGAGAAAAGCTTCCTTCACACCTCCTGTGACCTCAGATTTAGCTGATTTTATTACACACATTAGAACCTGAGTAAAAAATTGGCTAAGATTATGAAGCTGTTGAAACTCCTGGATGAACATGGATGCACTTAAACCTTTCTTTTTGTCTGGAATACTTGGGAGGAAAACAAAAATATTTTCTGATTTTTTTTCCCCTTTCATCTGTTCACCTTTCCTTTCCTTCTATAGAGTAATCAAAACATGCAGTGGTCCTAGGAGGAGACACATTATACATGTTAGAACACAGCCCTTCTGAAGACACCAGCAGGGATTTATAGAACGAAAACACCAAGAATCACTTTCTTTGCATCCTTAGTAACCTCAGCAGCCTTCCCCTTGCTAAGGCATCTTATCAAGTCTTCAAGATTGCCTTGTTTTTAATGGAGGGCGTAAGCCAGGTTCTGTGTAAAAACATATTATCTCGTTACAGTAAAATTATTGTAAACGGCTTTAAATGTTTTTTTATTTCTTTCTGTCATACATCTTCAATTTCTCTTTAATTACCTGTGACTTCCCTGTAACATATGCAGAGCAGGGCCTTGATCTTGTCTTTATCTCTTGCTCCAAGAAAGACTAGAGATCCACCCTCCTATCCTGGAAAGCCTACCAAAGCAACAACCAAAAGGAAGCAGTTCCTTTAATCTCCTGATTAAACAAGACAAAAATTAAATAAAAAACTACTTAAATACAGAAAATCCAACAATAGGAAAAGACTTACAAGGAAAGCAAAGGGAGCAGGAAGCAGGAGTCTATAAAAAGCTTCAGGCAGACCCTACAAGACTGGCAAAGCTCCAATCCTCTGAAATAGAAAGAATCAATTAGATACACCAAGCAGAGATATGATGCACTGGGGAAAAAGGGAAAGAAGTCATGTTCTACACAGAGACTGAGACAGAGACTGAGAGAAGTAAATATGCACCCGCATCTTTCTCATCAGAAGCAGGTTCCAGCAAATCCACACTAATCACTCCAAAACCCACAATCAGATCGTTGTGCTGTCTGCGTGACTCTCAATAAATTCATGGTTCCATACTTCAAATGCTGAAATGAAGGTATTCCATGCAGCCATCAAATGCCTGCATTCTCAAATCCACAAAAAGACAAGCTGAACTCTCTATTTGCAGAGGAGATAGTAATAAAGGTAATTAGATCAGGCAGATTGAAAAACCACCCAGCTGGATAACTTATATACTATGCAAAAATTCTCTGACTTCCTTCCTTCTCTAGTCAGAAGCTGTACAGAGCCACACTAGACCCATCATCCCCTGCAACTTAGACAATAACAAATTCTTGGACAGGAACTCAGACAATAACAAAACTGTTGTGGACAATTGTTCAGTCAGGGCTCAGAAGGAACTGAATGAAGGATTTGATATTAACAATTGACCCACTGAATTTAGCCCCCTTCTACTAATTTAGAAGAGCTGAGAAGAAACATTTAAACACTTAATTTTGAATAAAAGGTCTGGAAATGGAATATAGATAGGTAACTTTAGGAGAAGCTCAGGATAAAGTGGTGTCTGTTTATGGCTGTGGGTAGTAAAATATCCCAGGCTAGAGATATCAGAAGCTTTCTGAAATTCCTTGGGTATAGTAAGAGTTTATCCTTTACCTAGTATGGAATTTTGCATTGAGATGCCACTAGTTCTTTGTTAGGACTCTGTGGAAGAAAAAAATGCACGGATTAAGATGCAAACTCAGCAGCTAAGTTCCCTGGGCAGAACATCGTTGCCTACAATCTCCCATGGTGCCAAGCAGGTCAGCTGTTCCTAAGAAGCAATCTTGTTATAGGTATCAAAGCTCTGCATCAGCAAAAAACATACTTCACCAATTGATGCAGCTGTTGTCTTCTTCATAGAGCTGTTAGAGGCTCATGGTTTAGGTATTAGCACTGTGTTCCCTCATGGGCACATTCACTAGGCATGCTCGGAGCAAAGCTAACATACATTGACAACACTGAATTCAGCAGAAAATGCAAGTCACAATCCATTTATTCAAAAGTAGGGGCAGACATTCTTATGGCATAGGTCTTCCTGCCTTGTGAGCAGAAGCAATTTCTGAAATAGGTTTAATAGGAAAGCCAGCTACAGCAAACAAGAGTCCGGTTTTGTCAGTATAAGCACCCTTTTCGAGAAAGAGTGCATCTCACACCCATGTTATGGATTCTATCTGATTTCACCTGATATTTGCCTAACTTGTAATATATGAAAAACATCTTCAGCACACAAAAAACATTTACAATTTTTTAAAACTAGATATCCTAATATTTAGGTTTCTCCATGGGCTGCAGGTGGATCTCTGCAGGTGGATCTCTGCTCCACCATGGACCTCCATGGGCTGCAAAGGGAGATCTGCCTCACCATGGTCTGCACCATGGACTGCAGGGGAATCTCTACATCTTATCTCTACATCTTTATCTTACAACAGTAAGATAAAATGAAATGGCTGCAGGTATGTACTTTACACTCAGTAGTATACAGAAACAAAAATCAGGAAACATTACAAGGAACACTCTACTCAGGCTAACATTTCCAGTCCTCCTTGTTTGCCATTTGCATATTGATATCCTATACAAGATATACAGAAATATCTTTTGTCAGTATCCTGCTCTTAACTGGTATTTAAGTGTCTTCTAGTGCTAAAAAATGCAGGATTCTTAAACATGATAATTTTTAGTAATTATTACATATATGGCATAACATTTTGCAAGACTTGCAAACAATTAATAATCCCTTAATATGAAATTCATGGTCTTAGAAAATGCAATTCTGACTCAGTTTTCTATTTCTTTTTCTTTGTTTTGCCTGTATAGATTATGTGCACTACTTGAATTCATGTAATTGAAATATAAATTTTAAACCAAATAGCAGTCAATTAACTCACCTGATACCTTTCAGGATAAGGCCTGACTGAGGCATAATGCACTAAGAATTTTGTCTTTCTGCTTTTTAATTTTTCCTCAATATCATTTACTCTTTCTTTCCTTTGGTATGTTTTCTTTCTTTCTTTTTTCTTTTTTCTTTTTTTTTTCTCTTGGCCAAAGAAATGGCAGAAGTGGATTTTTTTTGCAGGTAATTGGAATTGACCTGCCAGCTGTGAATAAATATTTACTGTCTGCCATACAGAAATAGCTATCACTATACCTGCCCATCTGTAGTTTTGTGGAATAAGACCTTACTCATAAATGTGGCAGCTGGCTAGAATAGTTTAGTTATGATTTTTTTATGACTTGCTAGGCAAGATAGAATAAAATCCCCCATATAAGTCACCAAGAGATTAGGTACTTCAGCTTCAGGCTGCAGCAGCCTATGTAACCAACTTTTGTCAAATTCTCCATCTTCCCTGCACACCTACACGCTTTGTGTGGGAAAGAAAACTTTATCGATTTTTTATATCTTTCAATCTTAAGCATTAAATTTGAGCAGTGAACACATGGTTTACCTCAGTGTTGAAGACAACTATTTTGTGCACTCTGATAAATGCAGGAATCGAAGTGTGGGTTTAATGAGTCAAAATTTAGACTTTGTTAAAGGATTATTTACCAAAAACTCATCACTAAATGCTTACAAAATATAGTGCACTGTACATAAGAGATCATCCCAGCCTGCCTGCCGTAGCTTCTCGCTTCATTTAAGGCAAATTATATCTGTTGTCAAAATACATTTACCTTCGACATAAATAAAAATGCAAAGGCATAATGTCATATCATCAATGCAGACATACACATAAATTAAGAGTATTAACTGCCCTTTAATAACCAGTCAAAACAAAATTTTCATCTAATAGAAGGTGTTAAGTGGCAGTTTGGAATCCCTCTGTTGAGTTTTTAGCAGAAGTGAAGTTTTCTTTCACCAAGTCTGCACCAGAAATTTTTCCTTTGCTGCTTCAGATTGAATGCTATAGAGAGTGGAAAATTACTTTTCTTTCGCTGTTACCTGGTTCCCATTTAGCATCTTCTAACACTCTAATTTCAATTGCTCCCTATGCAAGTTTAAAAGTTTGTTTCTTGTTAAGTAATAAAATATTCTAGAGATGTTTTTAGAAGAAGTTCCACAGAAAAGGAGCAAGGTAATCAGTTCATTTATAACTCCTTTTTTAAATTACATTAGCACAGAGATTTAAAAGCTATACCAGCAAAAACTTAGCAGTGGACTGACTCTAGTTAAGATGAAGTCCAGGCTCTCTATGCTTTTACACTATCAAATAAAAAGTGTAGGAAAAGTCATCTAGAAGTGCCTAGCAATCTCTGCTTTTATTCCTTGACAGTGTTGCTTTGGCTACAATTTCAGCAATTTTTTTTTCTGCCTGGCGTATTGTATAGCAAGCTATTACATGACAGAATTCTAAACAAAGCCACTGAAATTTATTAATTTGCTTATTTTCTATGTAAATATAGGAGAGTCTACACAGAACCATACAGCACTTCACAAAGCAGACATTAGGGCACTTATCTTCCTCATTAGCATTTGTTTGGAACACCTTCTTTTTCCTGTTAAGAAGGGTCTTTCAGCTGATTGGTCCAAATACAGTATTTCCTCCCTTTCTCCCCTCTTTTTGCACACATGGTTTGTCTTAAAGGTCTTGTCTTTTTTCTCTGCCCTCTTTTGATTTCTTTATGCTCTTTTCAAGCTTCATATCTATTGCAGATGAATCTATCTCTCTTCAAACTCATTGTATATTATCTTTATGCACCCGGAGGAATTTTCCAACACAGATCAGTCTAAATAAGCCAGCACACTTTTTAAATCCATCCACTGACTTCTCCTTCACTACAATCCATAATTTAAAGATTCCAAAGATTAATTTTCAACATGTAACTCTGTCTTCTTCTGTCCAAGCCTCTCTGCCCTTTTATCTTGCCTCTTGCATGTTATTTGCTCTTTAGGGAACATAGCACTAATACTCTGGTAGCCCTTTTCTTAAAATAAATGCCAAAATTGCAGTCAGTATGGAAGAAAGATCTCTCATGCTGTACACTAATGGGTTGCTGATCATCTAGACCATGGTACTAGCTGACATTCTGCACTAACATCTCTCCATCTCCGTCTCTAACCTGAGGAGCTATTTATTTGTTTTTTGGTTCACCATCTACAAAGGAGAGATTAGATTTTCCCTCCATATCAAAAATATATTTACAGAATAAATGGATCAGAATATGTAGGTCTATATGCACATATTATAGATAAACTAAAAAGTACAGACATCATAAAAGAGGCCTTATGGATGCATTAAAATTTCAGTTAAAATCTTTCCTTAACACCACATCTGACCCATTTTTTGGTCGGTGTCATGGCAACAAAAAGATTAAATCCTATATTGCTGTATTTCGAAGTAGAAAATAGCAGCATGCCATCCATTAATCTTCAGCTCTATAGAGGAGGATGAGATGTGTAAAATAAAAGAACTCCACTTGAGATTTCACCTCCTATCCCCTTGTTCCCTATTTGGAAAAAATTATTTACTAACTCTTGTCCTTTCATGAGAATATAGCAATTAAATATTTATCAAGAATACATTTTAGAAAGAGAAACTCATTAACAAATTAGCAAATGGCCCTTTAGAGATCATTTGGATCACCCTGGATTAACCATTAGTTTATTAATTAAACTAGAGATGAAATCTCGGTCAGTCTCTCATATCCTAATGAACTGCTCTAACAGTTCTGTTGGACTGGATTGAGTTAAAGGAATAGAGAAAGGAATAGATCTGTTAATTATTTTGGAATTCCTCTCTGTCAGTATCATGGAGTTTCTGTCTTCTTGCCCTTACCAAGGAGCTTCTCAGAACTGGCTCTTTTGTATTTCAAAATAATATTTCTCCAAGGATACCTGTGGAAAATGCCTGAATAAATTATTTCCCCCAGATTTTTCACCTCAATATTTTATATAATTATTCTGACACTTGGCCTTTACAGTCTGGCTGGGTATAAGGCAAATTTCTACTTCCTTCTCTCCTTAGTCATCATTAAAGATGAATAAGTTTAATCACTGTTTTCAAAAATTTAAAATATTACTTACAATATCCAACAAGTCCTTAAGGAAAACCAATAAAATACATTCAGTATGCTATTGGATGAAGGAAAACATTCCTGGAGTTACCAGCATGTGACATACAGCTCTCGCTACTTTTCAGCACTAGTATATCCACATAAAACACACTAACACCAGCAGCTTCAAGAAGGAACCTGAATTGCATTAGAAAAAAAAAGAAGGTCTTGGATTTCCTAGGGGTATCATTTTCATTTTAAAATATAGCTTCTTTATAGGAAAATGAGAAAGAACTGGGTCTAGAGCTTTTCCTTTGTGCAATAAGAATTAAAAATACTTTTTTTCCCATTTATTGCTTGGCCAATCAGCAGAAATCCTTACTTCTCTTGCCACTCTCCAACATTTTCACCTTGAAACTCACTCAAGCATCTCTTGTTTTCAAGCGCTTGTTTTTCAAACAGTGTTCAAAAAATAAGCAGGGAGAAAACAAATGAGAGACAGAAAGAGAGAGAGAAAGAGAGAAAGTGAGATTTATAACAGTCCCTGAGACTGAGTCTTGAGAGTGGAACTATAATCATGTCCACCTGAGTGACTTCAGTTCAACAAAGAGGTGGTGGAAATGTTTTCTTAAATTGATTTATTTGAAGAATTGTGGTGTAACATTAAACTACTATGTGGTCTGTTTTGTTCAGGTTTTGAGGTTGTGACTGTCTTCAGTGAGGTTCTATGTACATTTGTCTATCATACAAAGTGCAAAGCATGTTTTCAGTTCTCAAAGACTTAAAACTGAAGGAGAATTTTAACCATTCAGTTCCTGCAGCAAGACTTTTCATTTATAATCCACTCTTGATAAGAATGTCTATATAAGTGATAAATCTGCCTTAAGAATCCAGGAAAAAAGTAAAAATAACCACTCTTCATAGGTCTTCATTTTGGTCAAACTCTAAGGGCCTGTGGTATTTTAATAACTGAATGACATTTAGAGCACAGGTTTGCTTGTGCAGTGATATATGATTGTGTAATATCTTCTCAGCTGAACTACAGTAGCCTAATGGCTTCAGAGCCCTTATCAAAAATCTGCCTGTGAGGATTTCTGCAATGTGTGTTGAACATCAGGTTGTGAAGCTTTTAAAAAACATTTTTATTCCCTAGATAGAGAAAAAGAAGAGGGAAAAAGAATAACACTTCTGTTATGCCCAGGAAGATTTGTGCTTTTGTAACTGATAGAAAAAAGGCAAGAAAAGAACAGCTTCACCAAAACCATGTAAATTTTGAAACATGTTTTTAAATCCAGTTAGGTAAATCTGTTCTTTTATCACGTAATATTCTGGAATGATACTTAATTCATTTTGCTTAATCTCTATTTGTTTATGGCCAGGGATTTTGGGGGATGGGGTGTTTCCCCCCCACCATCCATTCTGTTTTTCGCCTTCACTCTTGCCTGTCAGAGGGTGTCAGAATCCATTCTGATGACCTGTTTCCAGATGGTCCTCTGCTTGGCAGATTTGATATGCCACGTCACATAAAAAGCTCATAAAACTGAAGTGGCATTCACTTCATACAAAGCTTTGATTATCAGCATACATACAGGGAATGGCACAGCATCTCCTTGCCAAGCACTTAGTGCTCACTGGTTCCATAATCCAAGCTAAGCACAGCCCAGTTTAACATTTTCAGTCTTTTTGTCACACTTGTGTCTGCTTGGTTTCTTTTGAGTCTAAGAATAGACATGTGCAAACTAAAAAAAAAAAACAAAACCCCAAAAAACAACAACAAAAACAAAACAACAACAAAAAAAAACCAAACCTATATTCAAAAGAAATTACAGTTTTAACAATGTTACTTAAAACATGAAAACTGAGGAATTTCAACTGTTATTTCCAGCTTGATTATTTTTAATCTTTTTTATTGGTTTTTAATATTTACATACTCCAGTTTGCACAGAACTACGTAAACTTTGATAGAGAACAGAGCTACTTTCTAAAGATACTCTTATTTTTCCATCTAAAATTTGAATTAATGTTTCAAATAATGGTATCAGTAAGACAGTTCATTTTGTTGACTCTCAGAAGTAGGATGGCTAGAGCAGGCTGGAATTGTTTAAATAGTATAATTCACTACAATTTTTTTTTTTAAATATAAGCCCATTCTTTCTGTAGAGAAGCTACATTCTGAATGGCATTCTGCTGCTGGAAAAACAACAGTTTACCCATTTGTAGAGTTAACACAGTCAATGCCATCTTTACTGGCATTGTCAGAGCAAACAAGAATTAAAACAGCAATTAATAGCTTTCCCAGCAATTGTAATACATATGTAAGTTTTAATATATCTGGACTATTGTTTTTGTTGTTGCTGTTGTTGTTGTTGCTTTGTTTGTTTGTTTGTTTTGATTTTGTTTGTTGGTTTGTTTCTTTTTGGGGGGAAGGGCTTAAGGTTTTTTGTTTGTTTCTTTTCTGGGGGTGGAAGGGTTTTTGGCTTTGAAGGGGAGAGTTTTTGGGGATTTTTTTGTGTGTTGCATAGGTCTGACTTTCAAACCAAGAAGTTTACATGACACAGGAGGGTCCCTTCCAGGAAACACATAGATTAGTAGCCCTAAAAATGTGGAGATCTGCCTGCTTCTTTCTCTTTCCTTCCACCTCTTTAGGTCGTGGGCAACAGTTCTACAAATAACATCTCAATTTAGTAGCATTTTAGTGTTTCTGTCATTTTATGTTGGAAACAGACATAAATGCCTAGTCTAAGGAGATGACCTAGAGCTCCCCAGGAATCAACACAGAAAGAGAAGTTCACTTGAATACAACTCACGTCCTAGAAGGTCACCCACATCTTTCTCTCTGTGCTTTGTGTGCAGCAACTGGGTATCTGACACATTTCAATAAAACACACAAAGTTATACGCAATAAATCCAAGACAGAATGTGAAATTTTTAGCAAAATTCTATCCTTCTTCTTCCTAATGTAATGTGAAACAGACAAAGAGACGTAAAAATACTTGGTGTCATTGAAATTATGCCAGCTCCATGTTTATGTAGCTAAGAAAATCTAATCTTTACCACTGTATGTATGTATATATGTATGTATGTATCTATCTATCTATCTTGAGAGGAACCTACCAGGGAGAATTTTTAGGTCAAAACTAATCAGTTGAGAATTAGAATATGCAATAAAGAAATTTAGACTCTTAAATTCCTGACTATTATGAATATTTTTATACTTACTTTTCTAGTTCTATATTCTAAATTAATTTGTTTTCTCATCTATGAAAATGTGAAAGTTAATCACATTAATTGATTTTATATATTAAAAATTGAAAATTATTAATCCTGTGTATATGCAAACCTTTTTTATATAGATGAATCCCAAAATGATATGCATACATTGTTAATTTTTTTAATTTACGTTATTAATAACGCTACAATGCTGTTTCTTTCTCCTTCAGAACCTGTTGCTGTTGTATACAAAAAATTTTTTAACGAAATGACGACACGTGGCATTTATAGGAACAGATGCACCAATCACTGGTCTACAGCTCAATTTGCAGCTTTGTGTATTGAGGAGGTTCTCAGAGAGCCACAATGAGACAGCTCAGAAATAAGCACTTTATTTTTCTGAGGTGTAATAATGAGTGAGATAATGGAAAAAAAATAAAAATTGTGTCTTTAATGAAACTTAAAAATAATACTTGCTCAAGTCAAATATTAGACTGAATCTCTGAATTCTCAGATAAATGCAAGTTCTTTTGACATCACAGGAGAAATTTCTGTTTCAGTTATTGCATAGAATGAGGTGAAAGAGCTTTGGTTGGCTAAAGTGGAAGGATTATGGGTTTTTACTTTAAAAATAAGAATGGGTAGCAACATAAAAAGTGTTCTCGGCAATGTTGAGTGATCTAAACACAATGAAATTACCACGTAAATGCAAGATCAATGCCACATCCTAGCACCTGTGTTGTTGTTATTACTAAATGAAAGAATTTAATTCAACATTTCTGAACTTTATGTTGAGATAACAAATTTTATAATAAAATCTTGTAATTAAAAATGAACGATTTCTCCCCCCTTCTTCTTACATAATTGATAAATTTAAAAAAAAAACAAAAACTAATTAAACCCAAGAACAATGCATAACTAGCATTGCCATCTGCATCCATCAGTTTTAAGGCATCCTAGTCTTTTCTCTAAAAGTCTCCAGCTGTGAGTAATAGAAGGGAACCTGATGGTAACTCAGTTATAAGGAGAAAGAGCTGTGTCATTGGCTTGACAGTTTAGGTTCTTATTGGGAAGAAACATTGCATCTACTGCCTACAGTTATGACTTTATTTCTGTCTGCATCAGGTCTCACTTGAAAATTCAACTGTGGAAAAAAAATTTACACAAGTTTTATACAAGTAAAGCACAATTCTATATGTGCAGCTAATGATCAATCTCTAGACCACTCCTAGTGCCAATAGCTTATTCTAAGCTGGGTTTGGGATCAAGAGATATACTAGGAATATTCTAATGAATAATTAACACAAATAATTCTTCTTACTTGTTCATCCATGAGTTCTTAGTTTAAAAATGAATGTTTAGGCTGACTGATATGCTTTAACTCCCTGTGCTGATAATTCCAGATGGAAGAAGTATCTGTGGTTATTAATAAATCATTATGCATTGGGAATTTTCCCTTCAACTTATCTTTTCCTTCTCATTTCCTAAAAGAACCATTTAGAACTAATGATAGTTGCTGCTAGAATTTTTCCAAAGTACAGCCAACCTTATCAACTGTGTATGTAAGAGGAATCTTTTGTCCCTGCAGAAGATAACCATCAGCAAAATAAAAGGCTTAAGCTGGTCTACAGTAGTTTATTTGTCTGTCAGTAGGCAGGCAGGCATGCTTTAACTCTGGCTCATTATAGTTCCCTCTTGACATTACCTATCTTTAGTATATCCCTTGTCTTGCATCAATAATGACTGTCTTCAGATGCCTCAGGCTTTTCTTAGACTTCTTTCAACCCCTCTTTTTTCACTTCATTTTTATTTCTCTGTCTTCTAAATTTTTCATGACTTTCAAATTATCTGTTGACTGTAATTACATGACTTCAGGCCTTTCAGTCTGTTTTACCTGGAAAGACTCTGTGAGTATATACAGCTACACTACTTCATTGTAAATTATAATACCTGTCAACACAACAGTTTTTTATTAACTTCACAAACAGACAAAAAAAATTGCAATAAGATCTAAGGTCCTACATATACAGTGACTTCTAGATACAGAATGAGAAATGTGTGAGCCAAATATGCAAAATTTAAAAATAGGTTCCAAAACCTGAGGGAAGGATTTCACAACGCAGTTTTTCTGTTTACAGGATATTTTGCCTGTGAATGCAAAATGGAAAATAAATTACATAAAAATACTTCCATGTTTGTTGTACGTACCTGAGGAATAATAAAATGCAATTGTGTCAAGAGGCAATCAATGAAAGCGAGAGAGGCAATTTGAAAACGATATCCAACGTTTTTTTCCACAAAACATGTATATATAAATAACAGCTGTGTAATAAATAAAAAAGGATTAATTTAAACACAGAGACAGTTTAGAATCATACCTGTGAAGTCTACTGCTTTTAAAAGTCCATTCTAGCATCAGTGACTTTTACCAAGTCATACAGTTCAACTGTTGGGACACAAACATCACTGGATGACAGCCTGTGCTGTGTATTGTCACAGACACACTTTTGCTCTCTTAAATCTATGGATATTACCTTTTTAGTTTTGCTCAGTACCTGTGGAAATTGCTTCAGATTTTGAAGTGATGAAGTCTCTGTCTGATTATTACCGTTACTAATTAATGTTATGGAAATAATGAAAGTATTTAGCAAGACTTCAAAGCCTATTTGTGCTACACCCTGTATTCCCTTGTCATTAAAATATTTATCTTGCCTCAAAAGCTATGAACTAAAACTGTAAAACTGGGTGGGCACAAGAAACAGACGAGGAGAGCACAGGGTAACAGCCTGACAATTATGAGGAGTGTAAGAAGCAGAGGTCAAAAAACTCCAACTACCTAGATCGAGTTATACGTGTCTTCTTTCTCCACTTTCCTTTATCTGTCTTTTAATTAAAAATAAGTGGCCTGATTTTCAAAAATCTGAGCGCTCAAAACCTGCACTGATTTCACAGGCAGCTTTGGGTGTCAGCACATTAGAAAATTAGGCCAGAAGTGTTTTTATCTTTGGAAACTTCATAAGATTTATCCTTTAAATGTGAGCGACTAAAGGAAAACATTAATAGCTGTAACTTACAGCAGTGGAACAAGGCAGGCTTCTAAAAATCATGACAAATTTAGTCATGAGTATCATGAGTATCTTTTGCCTCTCTTTTTGTTTCCTGGTGTTGCATCTCTTGACTGACACCTTTCTGACCCATTTTGACAAAAAAGAGTCTAACAATCTTGGGCAAATTTCATATTATTCTTGTCAGGGTAGTGTGGTGATAGGCTTGGAAATTTACTTCCAGGTTGGGAATTTCAAGTATATATCAGGTGAACAGCCTGGAAATATCTATACTGTCCTTCGATTTCCTTTCTTGTTTACTTCACATTTCTTTAATAATAAGATATTCAAGGTATCCCAACCATTACTATGGTCCACACTTACTTTTATCAGTTGGAACTGAGAGTCACAAAAGTAAAAGGTGCCAAGATTTTGAAAGAATGCTATGTGAAATATCCATTTATTTATCTATTTATTTATGGGAGAAAGTTTTATCGGGTGTTAAAAATCCATTTTCATTTAACTGTACAGAAAACTACACTAGTGATAAAAAATGGATATTCAAAGAGATCTGTGAAGGGTAAAAATAAAGTACCTGCACTCCCATTATCAAAACACACCTGATACTGGCAAGCAGCATTTTTTATTTGAGCTGAAATTATTTGTCTGTCTTCACAAAGAGATTAAGTTAATGTAGCATGTCCTAGCTTCTCAGAAGTTTCTTGCATACTTTTAATATGCACTTTCATTTTATACCTACAGTTCTCCTTTTGCTTAAAAAAATATGTTTAGTGACATTCAGTTGATTTCCATCATAAAATCTTCCAAAAATGACCAATACTGTGATTTCTCATATGAGTCACTTCATACAGTGGGCTCAGATGAATTCCCTGTTGGACTGTTTCACAGCCCCATTTCAGTATTATTTTGTATGCTGGTTTCAACCAAGGACAGGGTTAATTTTTTACAGTAGCTGCGAGGATGTGTGGCCGAGGGGGCCTGGCCAGGACCAAGATGTTACTGGATACTGACTTACCTCAGTGCAAGGGGGTGGGGAGGGGGAAGGTACTCTGGCTTCTGAGAAGAAGAGGATGGCTTCTGAGAAGAAGAGGATGGCTTCTGGTCAGTAGAGAGTGTGGAGGGTGAGCTGTTGGGGTGAGGTGCCACCAGCTCCAGTCACATTGCTTTGGGTCCAGCTCAGTGAACATCTGCATGTAAATAGTCTTTTCTTTTGTTCACTTTTGTCATAATATTGCTGCTGTTATTGTTAATTTTCTTATTTCATTACTGTTTGTAAATTTTTCTTATCTTAGCCAATGATCTTTGCCTCCAGTTGTCCTCTTGAGGGAAGGAAGGGGGAGAAGGGGGAGAAAGGGGAACCAGGTGAGCACCACTGTGGTTTGGAGTCTTGGTGGGAGAACTCAGGTGGGGAGTACCATTCTGAAACCACATTTTGTCAGGGAAGTGGGAAGAGCATGCTCTATGTGACAGATTAACTTATTTTAATCCTTTTTGTTTTCTTATGTCTTGTACTTAGGTTTGTATAATTTCTGGGGCTTCTATTTCTCAATTGACTTCAATATTGACATTCATAGTCATAACACATTTCCCTCATATCTCACTGTATAGTGTTAGCAATCTTCATAGATTTTTAGGCTAGAGTGTTCTGGTATGAGTACAAATGGGAGCTGAGCACATAAAGAATAGTCCTGTCAAGAAGGACTTGGGGGTGCTGGTGGATGAGAGACTGGACATCATCCAGTAGTGTGTAGTTGCAGCCCAGAAAGCCAGGGCTGCTTCAAAGAGCAAGCAGGGCAGGGAGGTGATTCCACTCACCTACCCTGGTCTTGTGAGAGCCCAGCTGAAGCATTGTGTCCAGCTCTGGGGTCCCCAGCATAGGAAGGGCACGGAGTTGTTGGAGTGAATCTCAAAGAGGGCACCAAGTTGGTTAGAGGGATGGAGCACCTCTGCTATGAGGAAAGACTGGGAGAATTGGGATAGGGATTCAGCCTGGAGAAGAGAAGGCTTTGGGGTGATCCAGTTTTGGCCTTCCAGTTCCTGAAGGGAGCCTACAGGAAATACAGAGAGAGCCTATTTACAAGAGCATGTACTGTCAGGAGAACGGGCAATGGCAAAACTGAAAAAGGATAGGTATAGACTAGATATTAAGAAGGAATGCTTTATTGTGAAGGTGGTGGATCAATGGAATAGGTTACCTAGAACAGTTGTGGATACCCCTGGATGCATGGAAGGCCAGGTAGGATGGGGCTTTGAGCAACCCAGTGTTCAGACCTGGTTATTAAAATTGTTAGAGATGCCTTTTCCTAAATTAAGGTGCCAATGAGGCCATATGCCAAAGTCAGTAGTGTGGATTTTATGTAACAGTAAATGTGAGGTAGAGAGAGAGAGAAAGAAAGAAAGAAATAGGAAAAGGGAGTGGGAAGAGAGAATGAAAGTAACAGATAAACAGATGAAGAGGAAAATATCATCATTACATGAATCTCAAGAACATCATCTTGATCCTCTTCTCATCTTCTCAGTGCTGAGGGTCCTGCAAAACATTCAATGGATTCAATGGATTAATACTCATTTGGGCAGGGTGGGAGTACTCAGGTACCTCCCCTGTAGGGGAAAATTCTGACAGAATTGTCTCTTGCAGCAGACTCTGGACCCATTGCATCACTTTGTGTCACCTGCAGGACTGGTGCCAGACCTCGGGGGCGGGGGCATTTTGGGAGTCTTTGATGTTTAGATATTTCTCAGCTGCCTCTCAGGTGAGTCCTGTGTGTGTGGCCCTCCCAGGGTGGAGGGTTTTACAACCGAGCCAGTTTGTGTAAGGGAGGATGGCTGTTCACTCCCTCTGACCAGAGGTTACACCACACACCAAAACTCTCCTCCTCCTTCTCCTCCCCACCTTAATCCAGCCAGTGATAATTTTCAGGATAGCTGCTAGGTTTGATTTTGTCTTCATCCTCAGCCTTGTTCACATCTTCCTAGACCTGACAAAACTGGGCAACAGTGTCACCTGTATCTTATCTGAAGTTCCCTTAGGAGACTTAACTCACAGTCCAAAGGAGGCATTTTCAGGGACAGATAGGCTTTGGTGGTCGCAGCTTCTTTATACAGTTTTGCCATAACAGGAAAATATCCTTCATAGCAATGTTTAAACCATTAACTGTAACATTTCAGTCTCACAACTGGTCCAGTGAAAGGTATCACTGCAGGGGTGTAGGAAGTAAATGATCTTTAATGTCCTTTCCAACACAGGCATTTCATGATTCAGTGTTTCTATGATTTTCAAGCTTCAGGTTCCTATGGCTCATCTTGAAATAACTCCTCTGATGGTCTGCATTACAAGGTCCCCAAGGATCCTCCGTATACATTTTTTTAATTAATAGAATTCACTGAACACTGTCATTTAATGTTTCTGAATAATCATGATGTAAAGCAAAACATTAATTTCAGCTGCGTTTGATTCCCTTTCACATGAGTTCACTTTCCCTAAACATAAAAGTGTCAAGTCATTGATTAATTTTTCTTTGAGAAAAGAAACTGATAATCTAGTTAAAACTAGAAAGATGAGCTTTTACATTTTAGTATTATGCCATGTATTTCTTTATGTTTTCATATGCATTGATTATAAAATATCTATTTTGCTGTATTTCAGATACATAACAGTATATTTAACAATTTAAATAAATAATAATTGTTTGTTTATTGGCCTGGGAAATGCAAGTACTTGTTTCTTTGATGTTTGCAATTAAGAAAGGAGCAGGTATTTCCCAGAACTGAAGATGACAAGCACAAATTTCTGACTACAAGGTCTAATTCTGTGATGCTATTCAAAGATATAAATATGATTATGTTTAATATGAATTCTCTTGGTCTAATGGGAAATACATTTTGCAAAGAATTTTTAACATTGACTGAAAAATCTGTTGAACTCAGGCAAATGAACAAAACTTTGGCTTTAATTATCATCAAAGTCTTTACATTGGTCTCTACTCAGTTATTAAATGTTGTAATATGCCAGTTCTCATTACAGTCTTGAATTATTCTTTTTTCATCCTAATTCCAAACAGGATATGTTGAAAGATCATGGAAACCATCTGATCAGCATTATCAAAGGTCAATTTAATTCCTTTTACAGTAAAATGAACTTAGAAGAGGATGGTATTTAAAGCAGCAATTTGTGGTTCTGTCCATCCAAAATGAGCATTGACTGCTTTCCAATTAAAAAAATACAGAATTCTAAACCAAAATTAAAAAAATTTGTGTAAGAGGTTATATAGTGCTTTGAACAAAATATCAGAAAACTAGACAAAGTTACATAGTTATTGATGAAATTTCTATTTCTGTGTCATGACTTTTCAAAATAAGAATAGAAGGGTCAGAAAGTTTATTTTGGTTCATAAGTCTTATAGAATGATTTAACTTTGGAATGTCAAAGGAAGGTGGTCCATTCATGGCATTACTATAGATGTGGTAATGATTTTGCTGAAATAAAACTGTTTTTGTTTTCTTTGCCTCTTAATATGTGCTCTGCCTGGACAATGAAATGCAGATTAACAAACTGGAGCTGCTGATGGGTATTTTATTGCCTTGTGCTTTGCCCATCTCTTTAGAAAAAATTTTAAATTAATTTAAAGAAATAATAAAATAGAATATAATGACGTGGAAGAAATCCACAAGAGTGATCCAGTCCAACTCAGGCCCTGCATAGGACACCCCAAGAATCACACCACGTGCCTGAGAGCATTTTCCAAATGCTTCATGAACTCTGCCAAGCTTGATGCTGTGATCACTTCTCTGGGGAGTCTGTTCCAGTGCCCAAGCACCCTCTGGGGGTTCCTGATATCCATCCTAAATGTCCTATGACATTCAGGCTGTTCCCTCAGGTCCTGTCACTGGTCACCAGAGAGATCAGTGTCTGCTCCTCCTCTTCCCCTCATGAGGAAGTTGTACCTACAATGTCTCCCCTCACTTTCTTCTCCAGGCTGAACAGACCAAGTGACCTCAGCCACTCCTTGTATGTCTTCCCCCCAAGGCCCTTCACCAACTTTATGGCCTTTCTTGGATGCTCTCTAATAGCTCTATATCCTTCTTATATTGGAGTGCCCAAAGCTGCACATTGTACTTTTAGCCATAGAAAGGGGATTGCTCACATTAATATTAATCATTTACAACTGATGTATAATCAATTGTGTATGATCAGTTGTCTTTGTCAGTGGCTTACAGTCAAGTTGGGTGATTAAAAATAACTATCTTCATTAACTATAGTTTCTCTAAATACATCATTCTTCTATGGATACGATTCTCAGAACTCATTCTAAGTAGGTTCATTAGGTTAAGCATTTAATGTGCATTCTAGTAAAACATATATGTTTTCAAGATCACAGTTGTTTAGAACTAGCCCTAAACCAATGCACTTAAACTGACAGAAACTTGGACATTATGGGCCCACAGTAAAAATTACTCTGTACAGAAATAAAGTGTTTCTGAAGTTCCAGACTCTTCATAGCCTATGTCATGCATCTATTTAAAGGATACTAAAGGTTCAACAGTCTTTTTTCTCTACAACAAACAGATCAAAAACCAATAGCCCCATTGGTTTCCATATAGATAGTGAAAATGTCTAAACATCCATTTTGACAATGGATAAGAAAAATGTATTTTCTTCTTCAAAATTAAACCGTCAAAAAATCCCAAAATCCACATTTCATGTATTATTAAAAAAATATATTTAGAATAGGAGAGTAAGCAACAAAAATCAGCCAGATCATGTTATCTGAAATAATTCGCATATTTTCCAGAAAGTTCCTTCAGCGAAGAATTTGTCAAATTCCAGTATTATTTTTCATTACAGTAGGAAATAATCTTGGAGTTTTTGGGAATGGCTTTTTCATTTCCCATGAGGATGTAAAAAATATTGCAATAAGGTAAAGTAAAAATAAAAAAAAAAAAAGATCTGCAGATGTTTTCATCAACTAGTGTTCACATAGCATTTTTTTCAGATACATATTGAATTTAAATAGATTCCAATGTGCATTTTCAAATCCGGTGTTACATATTTCAGGAAAATTATCAGCAAAAGTTTCTCTCAGTCAAAATTCTAAAATTTAAGTTTTAATATTTCATCATTAAATTAGTTTGACTGTATTCAAAGGCTGGGATGAATCATGCCTCCTTGTTTACATTGGACTGAGTAATTTTGAAATACATAAAGGACGGTGAAGGAACAGAAAATTATTTTTTTCCATCTCAAGACCTTTTTCAACTGCTTGAAGTGAAGATAGAGTTAATTCTCACCAGATGTCTTGTAGTACCTGAAATTTCTTCTCTTTAAGTCTTAATGTTTTTTTTTTAATTCTCTGTTCCCTCCATTTGATTTATTCCCCATTAAATACTGTGTTTCCCTAAATATGTCACCAATATCATCTGCTCTATCATAGTTATACCAGGATCTCTTCTCCCATTCGTTCACATATAGACTTTTTTGAGTATTGTGTTTACAGAAAAGAAGCAGGACTAAGTACAGTAAGACATTTATTAAATTCTCAGTATAACTCAAGATATTATAAGAATCAATTCAGTAATTTTCAATCTCCATAGAATTTCTCTTTTCTGCCATAGGCTTGCACAAATAATTATATACTTGAATAAGAGTTAGACAATGCAGAAATTGTCTGTTCTATTTCTGATTTTATTCTTATATTAAGAGTATAGTGACCAAGTTACTGAGCAGCATCTCTATGCTGGTGATAGGCAGAAAATAAAAAGTAACATCTTAAGCTGTCATAATTTGGATTAATATGTGGATGCAAAAAAGTGTGATACAGAATACAAAATACCCTGAAAACATATAAAGAGATCACTTTTGGTTAGCTTTTTATCCCACTTTTCTGTTTCATTGAACTGAATGGCAGCGTTCTGGTGTTTTGTTTCATTAGTGCCACCCTCAATATCCAGATCACTTTCTCAAAAATAATAATTCTCAGTGCTACTTTTTAATTCAGTGCAGGACTTCTGGAATACGCTTGAGTGGTATGTATGTCATCAGCAATAGATGCCTTTGGACTTCTATATCTTTAAGCATGAGAATCAGAATCGTACTAAAAATGACATGGTGATTTATTCATGTTGCTCAATTAACTTTCTCCCATCAAACTTGTGACAACCAGAAAAAGTTTGAGCTTTGGTGGAAAGGATGATGAATCATTATGATGTGGCAGGGATCCAATAAGTGTAATACTCTGAGTTTGTATTGATTTTCTTGCATATACTGGCTTGTGTTGCTCTACTTACTAATTTCTGTACTTTGGTCTGTGTCAGTTTTCTACATTTTTATTTCTTCACATGTTCCTATTCTGCCCAGAATAAAAAATTTTGTGAACTGTCATCTTTATATAAGGCAGTAGCCTATGCAGTAATGAGGGTTCTTGGCCCTTTGTTGGTTCTTCTCACATGTCTTATTACTTAATCCCTGCTTGTATTTCTCTGTAAGATTTAAAGTCAGAAAGTGTAATATTTGGCAGCAAATACCTTATCCTTGTTTCACAGCAGACAATAGTAATAAACTGGCCAGCACAATCATGAATTTGTTCTATATTAAAATCAGGTATTTTATGCATTCAGACCTACGATGACTTTTTTCTTTCTTTTTTATTAAGGTTGATCATAGTCATTGATAAAACGCATAAATCTTCATATTAAAAATTTCTCTGTGAGGTGGTCAGACTTCAGCTCCAGAAGTATTTAAAGGAAAAAATAAAATAATTTGTAATTTTGATTATTTTTATAATAATTTAGCTTTTTTCTTTCTTAATGAATGTATTTTACAGAAACTATTTGCCTGAAAAAGTACATCTAGTATACAATGTCCATACTGTGTTCTGTATGTAATAAAAACTAAGAGGATATAAGTGAAATATTAACTTGAAATAACTTGTTCATCTGTTGATGTTTTTTGTTTATCTGTTTGTTTGTTTATTTTTATGCAGCAAAATTTATTGTAATATTATTGTTATAACTATAGAGCTAGCAAATTCCATATTGATGAAGCCTGGTTAACATCTGAAGTAAAGGAGTACCACCTTACTACACAGTTGACATGTAAATACATTTCTGGTGAGAACTCAAATTTTAGATTTATGCAGACAAATTAAAGTGTACAGATAGAAGTGCCTGTATGTGTCATAGTTATCTGGGCTTCTCTTACTGTCCGTGGGTCTCAGGGGAGATGCCTACATGTAAGTGTTCAGTGAGATTATAAATTCCCTGTTTTAGTCAAAGACTTACACATGGGCTCGTGTGATACAATGGGAGACCTGTGCCATCCCAGTGCCACAGCTGGAGGCTAAACATCATATTCAATGCCATCTTAAATATCACTAGGTCCCCAAGGGTGAGCAGCTGAAGTCAGCACAGGAGCCCTAGTCAGCACAATCAGCAAGTCAACAAGCCTGGAGATTTATTCTTCCGTGTAACCTGTGGATGCTTGATTCAGTTGCTCATGCAGTGATGTCTAGATACTGCCTGGGGTATCATATAGGAGGGTCAGATATGACACAAGACCTTTGAGAGACTCATGCCATTCTAAGGCTCTATCAAAGGCCAGGCAACATGTCCAAGGAATTTAAAAGGTGTCACCCATGCATGGTTAAAGAATCCCTGTGTAGTTGAGGGCCAGCTGAAATACTCTCTGCACTCCCCTGAGTTTATTGACCAGGTCTCTTCTGACTACTACAGTCTCTTAGAAACCCATGCATCTGTAAACTCATACACAGAATTAAAACCTGCTTTATGTGTGCATCTGTCTTTCAGATATCATCCTATTAAGATTTTAACCTGCTTAGGTTATTTTAATAGTCTAGATAGATATTAAATTCTTGAAAAAATAGGAGAAGTAGTTAGTTGGCTGAAAGAGAAAGATTCTGTTATTTCAATTCTGAAGAAAATACTTTTGCATCCTTTCAAATTTTATTCGACATCAGGGAATCCTCAAAGTAAAACACAGATCAACAGGAAACTGAACTTTGGTTTTGATACTCATGGTCTTACTTATTTTCTATATGGTTTTGAAAGCACTATACAACAACAAATTTTGTGTTACTGCTGTGTCTGTTTTGCCATCACTTCTTTGATGTAACTTTCCTGCTAACTTTTCCACAATATATAATGAATGGACTCCTCAAGACTTGCTGCCTTATTTGCAAAATGTTTGCAGCTGTGGAAACTTCTTTGGATTTCTATGGTTTCCATGATAGCAGTCTTACTTTAAATAGTACAGCATGAGCAATTGTTATTGTGTAGAATGAAGAATAAAAACAGAGTGATGGCTTAATACTCCTTATGTTTCTTGAAGTGTCCATTTGGTATTATTAAATCATTTTTGCACAACTTTGAAAATATCTAGCTGTATGTATTATTGAGACTCAAAGCTAAAATACTTTACAGGATTTACTTGTATGAAAAATGTTCAATTGTTGGTTTATTCATTGTTTTATTTTCTTTTCAGATTGCAAACCCTCAACTAACTCATTTAGTCATTTCACAGAGAATCAATTTAAGGATATTGAAAATCCTAATCAATCCACTAAAACACTAAGGATCTTGAATTATGTTGGATGTCTAAATATTCTAAAACATGAATTGCCAGAGAAAATTTGTTTTCTGAAGTCTGGTTACAGTAATTATTAGAGTGATTCTCATTAGTGCTTCTATAAAAGGTCAGCTATCTCTTCCTATCATGATGCCAGTTTTTTGCTAGTTTATGACCCGGCTTATTTCCCCTGATTTCTCACAGAGTCAGCTACCTTCAAAAGTAGATGTAAATCAGTGAAATAATTCCATAGGCAAAGGACACTAAAAAACCTTTTCTAATGGTTTCAAACATCTATAAAAAAAAAGATAATTTTTAGATTTCAACAATTTCTTCTGAACCTCTGATTTTTACAGGAGAAAAGAATTAAGACAGTTGTTACTTACTGTAGAAAAATAGCTCCTGGGCATACCAAACAGATACCTTTATTATGCTTTAACTTCTGCTTTAATGGCTATAATAAATCAGAATGGGACTGAAATAATCACATTGATATTTGATTATTCTAATATCACTGACTCATTCTAAATCTCAATGGAAAAAGTATGTTTTCACTTTAAATTGCTGTGATACAACTAAATATACAAGAAATAATTACACTGACTTGTCAATTTTTCAGAAATAAGGGAACACCATATTGACTTTTTGTTAGAGGGGGTGGCATTATGCTAAGAGCAAGATAAAATAGTTTTTGAATTGACATGTGAGCATTATCACTTTAAAAGCTTTATTCTGAAACAGTGTTTTTACAAGTCTATGTGTTTCACGCTTTGGTATCATTAAGACATAAAAAATGGGATAAAAAATGTTACTGTGGAAAGTAAGATTGAGCATGATTTAGAGTGAAACAAAGAAAACCACTCAGAATAAAACTCTTCACTTTTATTTATATGATGCTTACTTGCCCAAAACATACCTGTGTTCTTGGTGAGTGACTACTAGAATAAAAAACAATTCTGCGGTATTTCAATGTATTATTCAAGATGGGAAGCGGAATGGTGGGAGTGTCATTTTTTTCAAAATTTTCCCATAAGTCCTTTCTGTCAATTGGAAATAAAAGAAAAATATATGCCTTTTTTGGGAAAAGGCCATACACTATTCTCAGCTCATTATAGTGCTCATCCTCCTCATTTTTGCAGCAGAGATGTCAGACTGTGCAGATATTTTTACCTCAGCAAATGCTTTTGGCACTCTGGAAGAATTCTTATGCATTTGGGCTGGCAGCTTTGGTGTTGTCACTTGTATTGTCATGTAGATGTGCTTCTGATTAGCTCCTCTTTCTCAATTTATTGTAATTTTTTCTTGTTGATATAATTTTTGTTTTGCTATGACTTGTGCTTGTCCATTTTATGATGGGGGCTTCCTTGCAACTAACCCTTCATAAAATTTCTTTGTGAGATGTTTTAATAGCCTCTTAGCAGGAAAACATGGATGAAAAGATCATTTTCTCATTCATTTTTCTTGAAAGTCTTCCATTGTTCAGTTAAATCCCTCTATAGTCATGTACTGTGCAAGAAAATTGCATTTTGTTGTGAGCAGAGGTTTAACTTATTAAAACATGTATTGCATTAAAATAAACGTTTTGCAACAAGATAAATAATTTGATGGGATTCTGAAGTCCTCTGAACTTTAAAAAAACTATTTTGGAATACCATTTGCATGGAAACTCTTAGCTAATACTACAAAATAAATAATGTAAGTTTTCTGGTATGGTTGCATTAGTTAAGGGAAACTGTATATAGGTACAGATGTCTCTATGTAGTAGAGACATAACAGAAAGGAGAAACCTAAGGGAAATATGAAAAATGAACTCTTTTCCTACCATCACTCAGGTGCTTCAGTCATCTTCATGAACTTCTCCAGACTTTATTCCTAAAGTTGCAAATTATGTTGCTTTTTTGCTTTAATAAATATATCTAATTGCTTCATATGTGAGATTGTGGATCCATGAGATTGTTATTTACAGTTAAACCCAGTAACAGGAGGTGAATTAAATACAGGAGCAGAATGACCAAAAAAATCTAAATAGGTGGCTTCACCATCCTTTCTATGTCTTCCTTCTTCTTTCAAGAAATCTCTTGATTATGGTTCAAGTTGTGATGTCAGAATATTTCAGATGATGGAAAACCATGTTGAAAGGATGAAGATTATTGAACACATTACACAAAGTATTTTAATAGAGACAAGAGGTAGAACAGATTTTTGTTCTACTAAAGCCTCTTCTTCCTGTTTTCTCCAACATACATAAATTAAATTTTACTGAGAATGGCAAAGCAGCTAAAGTCAGTGAAAATTCTGTTGTAAATTCGTATATTCTGATATGAATCAGAATTTGGCTGAAGGGAAATGTCTGAGACTATAGCTCATGAGAAAAACAAATAACGGTAAGGTTAAGGTCTTCTTAGGAGAATCACTGAACAATATTAGAGAGGCTTTTAGCCAGCTAGTCCACAAGATTAGTGCAAAAGAAAAGTAACATATTAAAAAAAAAAAAAA